>OX418216.1:59194323-59584323 GCA_948455865.1 Conomelus anceps
AGTGTTCACTCACTGTTCCCTCTAATGCTCCCCTAGTGTTTTCTCCTACTCAGCTATACCTTATACTCTAGGAGGGGAGTGGTGGGGTAAATGATGATACAATAATCATATTTTTTTTATTTTTTATTTTTTTATTGAGAAAAGCAAACTTTGACAGAAATGTATATCTTTTTGTAATGCTTGCATAATCCAATTGTGCAGGATGTTTACCCTATAATGTGATTGTAGATAATGATAAAACTGTTGGGATTGATTGCTTAACTTGGGTTAATAATAATGTAAGAGTGAAAATGTATAATAAGTTAATTTGCCAAATGACAAGCCCTGGTGTAAATAAGCAGCTGGGTAACCATATTGTAGACTTTATTACCTGTCCAGATACAAGATTACAGGAAACCTTTACTTCTGATTTAGCTAGAATGCATGGCATTACACGTTTGGAAGCAACAATTTATAACTATAGCATAAGAAATAGCTCCAACTCTAAGAAATTCGATCCTATTTGAGATAGCTTGCCACTCTTAAATGACAGTAAAAATTATTTTGAAAATGCTCCAATATATTCTGTATCCTTGTCTAAGATGTGGTCCAAACTGACAGATAGTTTAAAGAATAGCTGTTGCTTGGTTTATAACAATCTTTTACAATATGTTTACTGGGAGAATAGCAACACCAAGAAATTGACTGGAGTACAAGTAAAGCTGCCCACCAATCCAGAACATCGAAATAAAATAATATCCTATATCATTTATGCATTTAGCTTCAATTTACTACCCATTAGATCGAGGTAGCAGTGGTACTGTGCATACGTTGTCAGAACAGGCTCTGAGAATTTTGAAGCATAGAATATTAATTCAAACGGATAAGTAGTATTTTTGTTTATTATTATTAGTATTTATAATATCTTAATAATTTACATCATTAACTTGTCTAATATAAGTTAAAGTATTTAAATAAAAAGTCAAATTCTATTTTCGAGGTTAGGTGTACCAATATTGATAAATTTTCTTGTAATAAAATAGTCTCAAGTTGACAATTGTAATAAATTAAGCAATATTTCATTAAACATTTAACTAAAATCAATTGAAAACAATTTTTAGATAGGAAAATGAGTCCAAACAAGGCATCTAAATCTAATTGTTTAACTAAAACTCAGGTAGCTACGCGATCTCAGCAATTATTAACAAAAAAATCTCCAACAGCTCTTAAAGCTACTGTAGATGTAGAAGAAAAGGTTGCTAAACTATTGAGTGATCACACCAAATTGAAAACAAAATTAGAAACATCGCTAAAAAATTCTGAGGAAGAACGAATAGGGTTAGTGGATCACATAAAATCTCTGGAAGTTATTGTAAAATTGCAGCAGGAAGACCATAAAACTGAAATACTAAATCTCACGAGTCAATGTAGGTCTATGTCAGAGGAAATCGAAATATTAAAATCAAAAATAAACTTGGCTAATGTAAGATCTGAACCTCTGATCAATACAAAAAAAAAAGTAGAACCTAAATCAAATGGGGAAAAAATTAATAGAAATGGTCAAACAAAAACGTATAGTCAGGTTTTGCAAACAGCAACCAAAACTAAAGTAAGGGAAAATAACGATAGGAAAGGTAGAGTACTGCTCTTGACATCCAGTCATGGACGAGACTGTAGTGACCTACTAAATAAAAGATTAAAAAATAAGTATGAAGTTCAGAGCTTTTTCAAACCAAGTGCCCCTATAAACGCTATCGTAGAGTCAGCACAGGAACAAACTAAAGATTTTGGAAAAAACGATTTTCTAATAGTACTGGGTGGCTCAAACAATATAAATGAACCTAATCTAAAACATCTTCCTGAAATAAATGAAAAAATTAAAGAGATTGTGCCACTTAGCCAAAAAACTAATGTAATAATAAGTACAATTCCGTATAGGTTTGATAGGCCAGAGCTAAATGAAGCCATTAAGTCAACAAATAAATCAATTCATAATACAATCAACAGCCTAAAAAATAAGAATTCTAAGCAGTTGGGGATTTGTTTTCTAAATGAAAGGCTGAAAAAAACATAACTTCACTAATCATGGTCTACATCTAAATCAATCTGGCAAAGTAATATTTTGTAATAGGCTGGCAGAGCTGATTGAAAGTCGTTTGCAATCTACTGTCAATAATTCTACTAAACAATCATCTAACGAACCTTTTTTAGTAAAGTGGCTCAAAACCGGGAAGGGAAACTAGTTTCAGATGATAAATTCATATCTTCAATTGTATTAAAGGACGTTAATCGATTAGGAAATCAGGATAGCATTAGTGGAAGGAACTCTTGTAACAATCTGATGGGCTCCCAAGGTTCTAAGAGATTAAGTAGATGTACTTCAATATGCAAAAGCAACGATAACGTAATAAGGGATGATAGGGAAGTACCGGTACTCACTGTGTTCCATCAGAATATTCAATACATTCGTAACAAAATAGATAGAATCGAAGTATTTTTTAAAGAAGAGGCTCCTGATATAGCTATTTTCACAGAGCATGGTTTAAAAGAAGATGAATTGTCACAACTTAATATTCCAAACTATTCATTGAAAACGTCGTATTGCAGGACATCTCATCGAAGTGGGGGAGTAGCTATCTTCACTAAAAATGCTAAGAATATGCAAACATTTAATTTAGAATATGTAGAGAAATTTGCTGTGGAAATGGATTTAGAAGTTACTGGTTTGAGAGTAAAAATCGACAATAATTTCGAAGTAGCGGTGTTAGGTATTTACAGGTCACCAAATGGGGAATGGAACAATTTTTGTGAACTATTCAATAGGCTTTTAGAGATTACTACTACTCGTTTTACAAACGTTATTGTAGCGGGAGATTTCAATACAGACTTTGCAACACAGAATAAAATGACAGAAGATTTAAAGGATATTATATGCATGAATAACTTGGAAATAAAAGTTCATGAATATACCAGAGCCACAAGAACATCACAAACAATAATTGATAACATCCTTACTAATATAGATTACTCTAAAACAAGATTAGGCGGCTCGGAACTATCTGATCATGACTATCAAATCTTAGAGGTGGGGTTGCAAGGTCATAAATCAATTAAAAAGAGTAGAGTAATGAAAGAAATTCAACAATGTGAACAGGGGAATATCGATTGTTTGAAGCAGAATCTGCTACAAGAAAACTGGAGTAGGGTTTACAATAGCAATAGTTTAAATGACAAATATGATAGTTTCATTAATATTTTAAGGTTTCATATTACTATGAGTTGTCCAGTTAAAAAAGTCCCTGTAAAGAACAAATTAGACAAGATTGAAGAGTGGATAACTGATGATATCCTTGCAGAAAGAAATAGGGTTAAAGATGCATATGATGAATTCAAACTATCTAGAAATATGTTAAGTGAAGATAATTACAAAGCTCTAAAGAAAAATTATACAAGAGAAGTGAAAAGAGCGAAATGTAAGAAAACAGCTGAAATTTTGAATAATAGTGTGTACTTTAACACAGCAGTGTGGGATGTAATAAACAAAAATAGGCAAGTAGCTCATGTAGATGCTTATACTAGTGTCCCCAGAATAATTAACGAAAATAACAAATATATTGATGATAGTGTAGACATTTGTAATTTCTTTAACAGATATTATCAACTGGTTGCTAAGGATCTTCAAAAATCTCTTAATACAGGTATTAGTGATGCAAACATGAGGAATACTGAGGGGATTCAGAACAAATTAAAATTCCACCCAGTATACCAAGACGAGTTGTCAAATATCATTGATAGTTTAAATAATAAAAATTATGATGAATTCAAACTATCTAAAAATATGTTTAGTGAAGATAATTACAAAGGGTGCGATTATGTCGGAGCTGTGATTAGCGATACAAGCTGCGATCCTAGCAACGCGTAGATAATACCGACGTGCTTTCTAAATGGGCCTGTTTATGTCGGAGCTGCGTTGTTAATCGCTCTTGGGTCCTGACCATCGATGAGAGCAGCGATAATAGCTCAGTCCATTTTCTCAGCTAGTATCGATGCTCCGAACATGGATGTTGACAATTTAATAACACAAGTTTTTATGAGACCAGCATTATGGGACAAGATTAATAAAAATCACCACAATTGATTTGTGTTGGACAAGTTGTGGAGTGAAATTGTTCAAGAATTGAACACAAAACGTAAGTAAAATTAGTGATATTTTCATGAATACAACGTGGATTTGGATTTTTACAATGAATTTATACATAAGTACATTTTAAACAGGTTTCGTATTTTTTTTTGCTCTGTAATCTTCAGAATCACAGCACAAATTCGTTTTTCAAAACACAAACTCACGAATCAACCTTTGAGCGCGACTGTCTCGGCATGAACAGCCGATAGAAGCAGAGCGCTACTCCCTACTAGCATCGCTTCTCTCATCGTTGCTACGATCGTTTATCACAGCTCCGACATAAACGTACCCTTTAAAGAAAAACGTACGATAGAAGTGAAAAGAGCGAAATGTAAGATAACAGCTGAAATTTTGAATAATAGTGTTTACTTTAACACAGCAGTGTGAGATGTAATAAACAAGAATAGGCAAGTAGCTCATGTAGATGCTTATAGTAGTGTCCCCAGAATAATTAACGAAAATAACAAATATATTGATGATAGTGTAGACATTTGTAATTTCTTTAACAGATATTATCAACTGGTTGCTAAGAGTAGTTACAAAAGGCGGGTTTTGGCGCATCCTTGACCTTTGACCCTGACCTTGACCTTGACCCTGACCTTGAAAAAAAAAAAAAAAAAAAAAAAAAAATTAAAAAAAAAAAAAAAAAAAAAATTAAAAAAAAAAAAAAAAAAAAAAAAAAATTAAAAAAAAAAAAAAAAAATAAAAAAAAAAAAAAAAAAATAAAAAAAAAAAAAAAAATAATAATAAAAAAAAAAAAAAAAATAATAAAAAAAAAAAAAAAAATTAAAAAAAAAAAAAAAAAAAATTAAAAAAAAAAAAAAATAAAAAAATAAAAAAAAAAATAAAAAAAAAAAAAAATAAAAAAAAAAAAAAAATTAAAAAAAAAAAAAAAAAAAAATTAACAAAAGAAAAAAAAAAAAAAAAAATGGTGGGAAGCTGTGAGCTGTTCAGGCTATGGGTGCGGGTGGGGGGGGGGGGTGGGGGTGGGGGTTGGGGGTGGGGGTCGAGGGTGGGAGGTACTGGCTAGAGTATATAAGCTGGGTGTTCTGTTGGAGTTATCATACACTGCTCTCTCACACCAGACAGCCAACTACTGTGCTCCAGCTTCTTGTGCTCCAGTCTTGTGCTTCTTGTGCTCCTTGTGCTCCAGTCTTGATCAACTTTCAAAGTAAGTACTCTTTGCAATTAATGCATCCTAATGCTTGCACTTATAAATGCTTTTCCACTTACCAACTGCTAATGCATAGTGTTTGGGCAACTTGAAATTTGTTAATGCATATTGTTAAAGGAACTATCTTCTAATTGTTTCATTCCAGGAAAGCTGCAACTATCTTACATTTTCATTTGTCAATGTCTAATGCATATTGTTTCATTCCAGCTTACCATGTCCCTTAACAAGAGAAGACGCTGCCAGCAGACTCAGGAAAAGTGTGACGACTTCGTTTTGCTGGAGGAGGCGTTCAACAACAATCTTCGAACCCTGTTCTTCAACAACCAGTGTTCTACAAGCCCTCAAAAGGATTTCCAGTCCTTCCTTGACAACTTGGAGGAGAAGATCAACAGTGTCCTGACAGCAGAAATCCAGGAGCATGGTGCAATCAAATTCAATTTGGTGCTGGAGGCAACTTATCACAAGTGCTACCTTGATCCGAACAATGAAGAGGTGGAGGAGGTGCAGGACATCGCTTTCAAAACACCGAACTATGCAGCATTCACCGTTCTCACGCTGCCTCATCAAGTGGAGATGGCTTGCCAGAAGATGCTGGAAGAGGAGGCTATGTTCGAAGGGAAATCCAGTGGATGGACACTGCTACAGATTGATGGACTACTCATAAGGATCAGCAAACATATTCCCCTTAGAGGCTCTTCATACATCATTACCCCGCCCAAGCTAGCTGCAAGGAGAGCCATCATCAATCCGAGGAATGAGGACCAACAATGTTTCATGTGGGCGATCCTCGCTAAGCATGTCCAAGGAAAAGATCCCCAAAGAGTCAACGAGCGATACTTCAATCTTCGGGAGAAATACAACTTTAAAGGCATCACTTTCCCGACAACTATAAACCAGATTGATAGGTTCGAGAAGGATAACCCTACAGTCTCTGTCAACGTGTATGCAGTCGACTCCGATAATAACATCTTCCCCAGACGAGTCACCGATACCATGAAGACTGAGCACTTTGATCTTCTGCTACTGGGTGAGGCTGTTGAAGATGATGGTGCAGAGACTAACGATTTGCTGCAGGATGCTGAAGATGCAAACAAGGATCCACAAATCAACACCCACTACTGCTGGATCAAAGATTTTGAGAGACTTCTGAGTTCCCAGCTGACAAAACATAAAAGTCGTATAATTATCTGCAGACGCTGCTTCACCCACTACACTCTCAGTAGAGATGGTGAGCAAAGGATGGTAGAACATGAGAAGTATTGTGCCAACAACAAGACGGCTAGGATGATCATGCCACAGCTGAAAGATGGAAAACCGCCAACATTGAAGTTTGAGAAGCACTTGAGGAAGTTCAGACTGCCACTTGTAGTGTATGCAGACTTTGAGTGTCTGCTGGAGACACCCGCCCTAGAAGAGGGTGATGTGGAGGGGGAAGCTCCAGAGAGATGGATTGGGAAGCAGACAAAAGTGATACAATACCACAATGCAATGAGCTATTGCATGTACTTTGTGAGAGATGAGACACAATTTCCTTCATGGCTGACACTGAGCCATTACATACCTCAGGAACCGATTGTCTACAGAGGTCCCAATGCAGCCGAACACTTCATGAGTCAGCTCAGCCACTATGCAAAACTTATTGCTGATACCATGGACCAGTTGAGTATTATAATGTTGCCACTCACCGATCAACAACAAGCTGCACATGATGCTGCTACACACTGCGAAGCTTGTGGTAAAAAGTTTGGAAGAGACAAAGTGTATGATCATTGTCATATGACTGGCTTCTATAGAAATGCACTGTGCAATCCATGCAATCTGGAAAGACAGCGCCAGACCTTCATTCCAGTTTTTCTACACAATTCATCCAACTATGATACACATCTGCTCATTCCTGAACTCGGTGCCGACAAGAATAGGATCAAAGTCATTCCAAACACATCTGAAAAGTACATCAGCTTCACTAAACACGTTTCCAATCGACTCCACCTGAGATTCATAGATACATTCAGATTCACACCGGACAGTTTGGATACATTGGTATCAAATTTGCGCAAGTCTGCACATAATGACACGGACATTCCAAATGTGCTGAAACATACCGCTAAACATTTCAAGACAAGACTCGATCTTGTGACACGTAAAGGAGTATTCCCTTATGATTATTGCGATTCATGGGAGAAACTTGGAGAAACTTCCCTACCACCAAAGGAAGCATTCTTCAGCAAGCTGACAGATCGTGGAATCAGTGATGAGGACTACGCCCATGCACAATTGGTCTGGCAACATTTTGGATGTAGAACACTAGGGGACTACAGTGACCTTTACCTAAAGACGGATGTTCTACTCTTGGCTGATGTGTTTGAAAGTTTCAGGGACATGTGCATAAAAAACTACAATCTTGACTGTGCCAACTACTTCACTGCACCAGGATTCTCATTTGATGCCATGCTGAAATACACCCAGGTGGAATTGGAACTTCTCAGCGATTACGATATGTACATGTTTGTTGAAAGAGGTATCCGAGGAGGAATAACCACATGTGTCCACCGCCATTCGATTGCCAACAACAAATACACAGGTGCACCACTGGATCCAGAGAAACCGATATCCTACTTGCTGTACACCGATGCCAACAATCTTTATGGATGGGCTATGAGCAACCCACTACCTTGCCGAAAATTTCAATGGATGTGTCAAGAAGAACTGGAGGAGGTGGCTGCTCATATAGATAGAATCCCAGACAATCAGCGAATGGGATACATCCTAGAAGTCGACGTCGAGTATCCTCAAGAGCTACAGGATGATCACAACGACTTCCCTTTTCTTCCAGAGAGCCAGAAGACTCCCAAGTCAGGATATGTGAGGCTAATGACAACGCTGCAGAACCGCAAGGAGTATGTATGTCATTATAGACTCCTGAAACAGGCTGTGAATCATGGACTGAAAATTGTTAAAGTTCACCGTGGAATTTCATTCCAGCAAGAAGACTTTTTGGCCCCATACATTCAACTCAACACACAACTACGTCAGAAATCAGCGAACAAATTTGAAAAGAATTTCTTCAAGCTGATGAATAATGCGGTCTTTGGAAAAACAATGGAGAATGTTAAGAACCGGATGAACATGGAGCTGGTCAATTGTGAGAGGAGGTTGAAGAGACTGGTGGCACGTCCAACATTCAAAGATCGCATCATATTTGGTGACAACATATGCGCTGTAACACTCCATCAAGACAAGGTTGTATTGAACAAACCGATATATATTGGACTGACTGTACTTGATGTGAGCAAAATTCTAATGTACGAGTTTCACTACGATGTGATGAAACCTATTTATGGAAACCGACTCAAACTGTTATACCAGGACACTGACAGCTTGTTCTACAATGTCCAAACTGAAGATATGTATATGGATATCATGAATATAGACAAGTTGAGAAACGTATTCGATACATCAGAGTACCTGGCCAACCACCCATGCTACTCTGAGACAAACAAGATGGTACTGGGGAAATTCAAGGATGAGTATGCAGCTCGAGCCCCCTATGAGTATGTCGGCCTGCGCTCCAAGCTGTATGCTTGCAGATGCTATGTTACAGATGAGACACAACTGAAGAGTGGCCTTATCAAGAAAGCAAAGGGAGTGAGACGGCCAATTCTTGGACAGGAGCTCCCAAAAAGTCATCCTGATGCAGAACGGTACATAGTCTTTCAGGACTACATTGACTGTCTCTATGGTGAGAAGGACATCTATAGAGATCAGGTGATGTTCTGTACCAGGAAACATAGAATCATGACCACCATTCAGAAGAAGAAAGCACTCAGCAAGGCTGATGAAAAACGGTTCATTCTTGAAGATGGAATCACTACTCTTGCATATGGACATCGCAACATTGTCAATGAAGCTCCAGTATTCAGTGATGATGGGTTTGAGGATGAGGTGGTGGTGGAGGAGGCGGAGGAGTACAACACTGAGAATGATCAAGAAAATGAAGCAGCATCAAGGGCAGCATTGATAGCAGCAGATACAGCAATAGAAGAAAACATATCAGCTATGGAGGCATCTAGAACATTGTTGTCAATGACAGCAAAAGCATCAACTTCATCAACAGTACCGTTTGTACCAACAGATGTTCTTAAGATAGAACAAGGTAGTTGCAAACGTTCTGCAGCAGATAGCAGTACTAGTCAAGTGATCCACATATCTGATGATGATGAGCCGGCGGCAGCAGATAGCAGTCGAGTGATCCACATATCCGATGATGATGAGCCACCAGCTAAACAATCACGTGTTGTTGATTTCAATGTTGAAGATTACAAGGAATATGATGACTTTACAAATGGCGGGATATCACAGCACAGTATACTCAGAGCATTGTTGGAAAAGGAGTAGAAGACATGAGTCACACATCCGCTGATAAGAAATTGCCGAGTCTGCATAAACTTTAGTATAAATATGGGAGGAAGAGCAAGCATTTGGCATAAGCAATCATGATTCGAGCTGTGCTGTATCTCGTGCTGGCTACAAGCGTCTACACTAGCCAACTGGATCCAAAGTATAGGACTCAGACTTTCCTGTGGCAACGAGATCATGGCCTTGATCAAGCAAACAAGTTTCACATGCGTCAGTGCCTGATGTCAAGAATGGTGCTACATCGGAATACAACTCAGGATGCTATTGATGCAATGGGCCGTGACGTCAACGAGTGGTATATGAAGTTGGCTGGAGGGAAAAACTTGGACAAAGAGCTGTGCCAAAGATTCCACTGCACACAAAATCTGCGCACCTGCATCCACTCATCATTTTCATCACTAGACTTCCTTGAGACCATCATCAGCAGATCAGTAGAGGTTTGTGAGCTGTACTGTGAGGACGTGTCAACTGCAGCACCAGCAACAACAACAGCTGTAGCACCTGCCGGGCTGAAGGATACTTGTGACACCTATTGCAGAGAAATCTACAGACAACCGCCACCAATCAGCAATGGAGCAAACTCACGAATTTAAGCCATACTGCAAATGTGGTACTTGTTCACTAACCTCATGCAACAAATGGATTGTGCAGCCTATATTCACTGTTGGAGGACAAGAGCCTGAACCATTCTTGACAATCAAAAATTTTCTGCAAGTAATGAAGAGAACCTTCCATTTTGCTTCATCAGTGATGTTGTGTACCAATAGAACAACAGTATATGTGGAGTTCCCATATGGTCACACTTATCGTGAGATGCAGAATGACTTGGGAATGCTCAGAAAGTGGGTGGTGCTTGATATACTCGATTGACATCAGCCACTGCGCATTTGCACACATGTATTCGCCCATCATCATCATCATCCGATCAGAAGAGGTTTGTGAGCCGTACTGAGCGGACGTGTCAACTGCAGCAGCATCAGCATCAACTGTAGCACGAGCTGAAGGATACCCTGTGACTGCCACCAATGGATTCATACTGCCTATACTGCAGATGTGATACTTGTTCATCACCAGTGAGCAGCAAATGGATTGTGCTGCCAGTATTCGCCATTGGAGGACAATACTATGAACCATTTCGAACAACTGACTATTTCCTGCAGACAATGGAGAATGCCTTCTACGATGCTTCGGAAGTACGCCTCTGCATCAATGGGAGAACAGTATATGTGGAGTTCCCATCTAGTACATCATATTGTGATATGTTGCAATACTTGAGAAATTTCTGCAAGTGGGTGGTGATTGATAGACTTGATTGACATTAACTCTGTTTTGAATGAAATTGTTTCGTTTTGTTTTGAAATTAACTAGTTTTGAATGACATCAGCCTCTAACAGTATTTCTTGATAATAATAAAGAATTGTATTCGATAACCATGCTCATTTTTAAAAAAACCAAGATTACTCTATAAGACAAGTCCATGTGGGGGCTGTGTCTGTTGCAAATAGATCTTGCATTCAACTTGTCTGTATGACATCATGCAGGACATGTCTGTGAGTGTACCATTGCACAACATTATGCAAGATCTTAAAGTCCATGTGTGTGTGATGTTACAAAGACAAATAGAAAATCAGCTTGCATTCAACTTGCCTGTATGACAACATGCAGGAAAAAACCTGTCTATGTGCAAGTCGATTTTATATTTGTCTGTTGCACAACATTATGCAAGATCGTCCATGTGGGCTGTTGCAAATAGAAGATCATCTTGCATTCAACTTGTCTGTATGACGTCACAGCTATGCAGGACATGTCTATATGCAAGACGATTTTCTATTTGCATCAGTCCATGTGAGGCTGAGACAAGCTGCACACCAGTGTAGGAGGTAGAAAATGAAAAGATGAAAGATTATCAGAAACATGTTTATTTTAGAATATACAATTTTTTCAGCCAATTCGAAGTTCATATAGAACTTGCTCAATATCGCACCTTGGGGCGCAAAGTGCAGTTATATTTTCCCTGCGTAATAATAAGACAGATGTTTCTTCATCGATAACCCTTTTGTTTTTGATGACATTTTTCAACTTTCTCGGTCCAATAACTGAGTATCTCAACTCTATTGGGCTAAGTTCAGGGTTGGTAATTTCTAGTGAAGCAGCCGCCTTCAGCAGACCGATCGATTTCATAATTACCCCCCAAGCAATGGCCAGCTGCTTGTTTATCGCCTCATAACTGTAGGCCGCCAGCTCCAATTTCAGCAGCCCATGCAGCGTCCTGAAGCGGCGATGCCTCATTAACCGTGCCACAATTTCATCAGCCCCAACATAATTGGAGCCGTATGCTGGCAGCGGGGCATACATATCCATCGCACTGATTAAAACTCTACGCTGGAGTTCCAGCTCACGATGCGATGGACGGCCAATGCTGCCCCGCCATGCCATGCTCGGAATTTGTGGGGCCCGATGTGGAGGTATAATGGGCTGCTGAGGATGCTGCTGCCACTGACCTGATGCTGGGGGCGACTGCCTTGATGCTGGTGGGGGTAACTGCCTTGATGCTGGAGGCGACTGCCTTGATGCTGGGGGCGACTGCCTTGATGCTGGCGGTGGTGGGGGAAACTGCCTTGATGCTGGTGGGGGAAACTGCCTTGATGCTGGTGGGGGAAACTGCCTTGATGCCGGTGGTGGTGGGGGTAACTGCCTTGTCGCTTGGGGCGTCTGACTTGATGCCGGTGGTGAGGGTAACTGCCTTGATGCCGGTGGCGACTGCCTTGATGCCGGTGGTGAGGGTAACTGCCTTGATGCCGGTGGTGAGGGTAACTGCCTTGATGCCGGTGGTGAGGGTAACTGCCTTGATGCCGGTGGTGAGGGTAACTGCCTTGATGCTGGTGGTGAGGGTAACTGCCTTGATGCTGGTGGTGAGGGTAACTGCCTTGATGCTTGCGGTGGGGGCGACTGCATTGATGCAGGTGGTGGTCGCCTTGCTGCTGACGGTGGGGGTGACTGCCTCAATGCTTGCGGTGGTCGCCTTGATGCCGACGATGACTGCCTTGATGCAGGTGGTGCTCGCCTTGATGCTGGCTGCAGATATTGTCGTTTCGCCGGTGGCGATGACTGTCGTTCAACTGTTGGAGTGCTTTCCAAGTTAGGAATGGATTCCCAGGCGGAAAGCATCTCCTCAATTATCGCCTGCATACCACTGCTGGGAAGTGATACTGCCGTGGTGGAGGAGCCGGCAGCACTGACAACTTGAGCAGCAGCAGCTACATCTTGAGCAGCAACATCTTGAGCAGCAACATCTTGAGCAGCAACATCTTGAGCAGCAACATCTTGAGCAGCAACATCTTGAGCAGCAACATCTTGAGCAGCAGCATCTTGAGCAGCAACAGTGGCAGTGCTGGTATTGGCAGTCCTAGGCGTAGTTTGCAACTGCCTGAGGAGCTCCTCTTTGAACACAGCTAATGCTTTGTCCACTATGGAAGATAACTGCTGGGTTGGATCCATTCCGTCTGGTTGAACACTAAGAGAACACTGAGATCACTCTCTCTATAACTCTGATGTGAAGACTGAATTTGATTGAATTTTTGGGCAGTATATATACTAAAGCGAGATATCAAAAACATCATGTCTTAGTAAACAAGTTCAAAAAGGTTAAGGTGATAGCAACTGACAAACAATGCAGGCTGAATGATAAAGTGATCTTTCTAGGAAAGCATGAGAGAAAGGTTAGCTGACGCAAATGTCAAAAGTGTTGCACAATGGGAATGATAGCATGGAAGGTCATGATGACGCACATCCTTTTCAATGACAATTGGGTCGATTGTGTTAGCAATCAGCTTCAAAAAAGATTATGCCGACGCATATCATTTTAAATGCCAATTAACTCGAATGTGTTAGCAATCAGGTTCAAAAAGGTCATGCTAACATACTTCAATGTCAAAAGTGTTGGAATGATAACAGAGTATGACGCACATCATGTGCTGTGTAAAAACAACTATATATAAAGGCACGTGTTCACTTGATGGGCATCAGTATGGAGAAGAGTGTGATAGCACGTGAACTGCACATGCCAGCTCGTCGGAATTTTCCGATGAGGATGGTTACAGTGAAAGGTCTTGACGACCTCTATCAAGCTGACCTTGTTGAAATGATACCATACTCAAAGCAGAACAAAGGTTACAAATACATCATCACTATTATAAACTGTCTCAGCAAGTATGCATATGCGTTACCGATAAAGACAAAGACATCCGAGGAAGTGGTCAAGGCAATGCGTCCTATATTCGAACGGCATCCAATGGAAAACCTTCAAACGGATGACGGCAAAGAGTGGTTCAATGCAAAGTTTTCAAGACTTGTGAAACAATATGACGTCAATCACTATTCGACGTATTCAGATAAGAAGGCATCGATAGTGGAACGCTTCAACAGGACTCTGAAACGTTTAATGTGGATCAAGTTCACTGAGAGAGGATCCTACAAGTGGACAGACATCCTTGACATGCTGGTGAAGGAATACAATGAGAGGATACATCGTACAATAGGCATGTGTCCAGCCGATGTTAAGAAGAAGCATGAAACTATACTCTTGAGCAGACTGAGAGAACAGCGTGAGGAATATCGTAAGAGTTTGCAGAACAAGGTGCGAAACAGGTTTTATCCTGGGCCTGGTCAATCAATTGAACCGGGTGATAAGGTGCGCATAAGCAAGTATAAAACCGTGTTCAACAAGGGTTACCTACCCAATTGGACAAATGAACTGTTCACTGTCACACGTGTGAGACCTACTGTACCTGTGACGTATGAGCTGGAAGACAGTGGAGGACAACCTGTGCAAGGGGGATTCTATGCAGAAGAGATTGTCAAAACTAAAGTGCCAGACGTGTTTGAAATTGTAAAAGTGTTGAAGAGGAGAGGTAATAAACTGTTGGTGCGCTGGAAAGGATACGATAGCAGTCACGACTCTTGGATTGATAGAGCAGATTTGGTGTAATGAAACAGGTAGTGCAACGTCGACACAAGTTCAATATAATCGACTTTGATCGTGTGGCAAGTGGTTGTGGACTTGGACCGGAAATGAACATCAAGAAGCGGCATGGACCTTTGTTCCCTCACCACCTGAGATGTATCATATGCGGACCATCGGGTTGTGGTAAAACTAATGTAATGTTCAACATGCTTTTTGATCCAAATGGTATACGCTTCTCAAACATCTATCTGTTCTCCAAGACAACATTCCAACCGAAATACGAGTTCTTGCGCACTGTGATGGAAGGACTAGGACCTAAAATGAACTACATCGAGTGTGACACCTGTGAAGAGATACCTGCACCACACGAATTGCCTGCCAATTCAATAATCATTTTTGATGATGTTATCTGTGAGCAGCAGGAAGCCATCAGACGCTACTTCACCACTGGACGGCACAGCAACGTTGATGTGTTTTATTTGGCACAGACCTACAGTCGCATACCAAAACAATTGATACGTGACAATGCCAATTTTCTGATTGTATTCAAACAGGATGAACTCAATATGAAACATTTGTACAGAGATCATGTGGGAGCCGACATGACATTTGATGCATTCAAAAGTATGTGCGATGATGTGTGGTCTTCGTCTGCACATGCATTCCTTGTTATCGATAGTGCCTCAGGCAAGAATAGCGGACGTTACAGAAACGGTCTTGACACTTTTTTAGCTGAAGCATAAGCTGAAAAGGCTCATTCAGTCAGTGAACACCGATCGAGATGGACGTGAAGCAGCAGCGGAAAAGAAAGCAGACTGTGGAGGACATCGCTCCAACCATCATGGAGATTGCTCAGCTACGACGCAACATCAAGAGGAAGCATAAGGAAATCACTTTGGGCAGATCATTGACTGAGGAGAAGCATATCAAAAGTTTGAAACCAATTATTGAACCACTCCAGAATATTTCAGATGTTATCATGGAGCGGGGTGTCCCAGCAGCAGCAGCACCACCACCAGCACCACCACCAACACCTTCACCAGCAGCAGTGACACGCCCATTCGCACGTACACTATCAACTCATATGGTACCTCCTACACCACCAATTACACCCGGCTCACCATACCCATTCAAGTTAGGTGCAGTGAAAGGACGTAAGCCACAATGGGAGAGGCCTACCGCATCACCTATTGTAGAAGAAGAAGAAGAGCAAACCTTGGAGACAGTTGGAACAGCTGAAATGCCTGCAGCAAGCACATCAGGAGTGGGACGGAAATTGTGGAAAGGTAGAAGTCAATTGGAGGAGGAGGAGGACTCATCCATCGATGAGGAGGAGGAGGAGGAGGAGGATGTGTTGATGAATACTACCCAGGAGGAAATTGATGAAAGCTTTGCCCAATCTGAACTGGCTGGAACAGCTGTAGGAGAATATGTTAAAGCATCGATGGACAACAGAGATGGTAACAGTGATAGAAAGTTTGGACCAAGAGTGGAGAATAATAGCCTATTTCTCGGTAACAAGCTGCTAACCTTTGGACCAAATGGGGACAAGATTATACTGAGCAATCCAAACAATGAAAATGAAGAGAAAACGTTCAATGTCACACCGGGAATATGCGAGCTGATTTTCAAGAAACATCCCGACTTCAGAAAGGTGAAAAAAAGTGATGAGAAGGTCTACAAGAGTGTGTTGAGCCTAACCAATGTGTACAGGGCAGGCTATCGCGCATATGGAAAAATTGTGAACTATAACAATCCCAAATACAAGAATGTAATCAAAAAGCTTCGAGAAGTGAAACATGGCGATGCATCATCATCTTCAGATACTTCGGTTGCTGGACGAGGACTCAAGGCACCATTCAATTTGGTAGCCGATAGTCGGATTGAGTACATCTACTATGATGATCCCAATGAGTTGGTGGACAGATTGAGACTGTTGGATCAGTCCAAAGCAGTTGGCAACACTGGACATGAGAATGAAATTAATTCAATTCTGGAAGAGTTGGTGGAAGGTGGTTACATAGTTGGCAGCACTGCACTCTAGCCCGATAAAACGTGTAAACTTGAGCATGTGCATACCATTCAAGTAATGTCATCAAACGGCGATAGAAGAATAATGGACGTCCTCGGTAATATCAACGTCCGAGGAAGAAGAGTGATCAATGTTGGCAGCCCACGCAATGAAAAGGATGCTGTTAACCTAAAAGTGTGCCAGAATATGCTATGGGATTGGCTGCCAAAGACTCAGGACACTGAAACATCGCAGATTTTTGTAAGCTTGAACAATGCAGTCCTCATGGATGTTAATGATCCAATCCAAGATGGTGATGGAGTCAACAAAAAGTATTTGGAAAAAAGGTTAGATGAGCATTCAAGGGTTGTAGTTAAAAAGTGTTTCACTACCATCATGAACATTATTTGGTCACCTGAAAACCACACTTTGAGTAGAGAGCAGTTGAGAGATAAAGTGTTACAGGCTTTGGGAATCCATGAGGGTATAAAACCGGATGACCAAGCTGCTGATCAACATTAGATGGCTGCTGCCCTTCGAGAGAGGAAGAGCTACAAAGGAAGAGGAGTACTTTCCGCAATCACAGACGCTGCAGGTGCAATAGTCAACAAGGCAATAGACGTACTGCCCATAGAACTTCATCTGCCCGGCTACCAGTACTGTGGACCAGGTACAAAGCTTGAGAAGCGATTGGCAAGAGGCGATCCAGGTGTCAACAGACTTGACCAAGCTTGTAAGCAGCACGACATTGCATACTCAAGGAATAGTGATACTGCTAGCAGAGCAGCGGCAGACCGGATCTTGGCTGAACGAGCTTGGAGTCGAGTGAAATCATCGGACGCAGGTGTTTTGGAAAAGGCCGCAGCACTAGCAGTGACCAACATTATGAAAGCCAAGGCAAAGTTTGGTGGAGGAGCTAAAAGGAGAACTGGACCCAAGAGGAAGAGGAGGAGGACTGGAACCAAGAGGAGGAGAACAGCGGTATCAACCAAGGGTCGAGGCCTGTACCTGAGACGTCAAAAGACGGGAAACGGGGCTCGTCGCCGTCGATGCGGCGGCAGAAGATGATTGCTCTACCAGACCGAGCACTGACCGATGCAGACCTCTACAAGTATGCATGCCGTTTGAAGCTAAAGAAATTTCGAGGAGTGTTTATGCGAGATGCTCTACCTGCTGAAGGACCGCTGAGGAGGGAGTGTGGCATCATCAACCTGGATGACAGCAAAGGACCTGGCACACATTGGGTGTGCTATGTTAAGAAGGATGGCAACGTTCACTACTTTGACGGCTTTGGCAACCTGAGACCACCACAAGAATTTATTGACTACATGCATCGAGGATCAGCACCAGCGACGAGGATTGAGTACAACTATGATCGGAAGCAGGAGGATCTCTACTCTCACATATGTGGACATTTATGTTTGAAATTTTTAGTTGATTGTTAAATAAATTATGAATCTAAACACAACTGTTTTTTCATTATTAGTATAAAACCTCTCAATTATTGTGGTAAGCAGTCATTAGGTTGAAGTACACTGAGCAATCAAGATGATGCTCTGCTTTGGAGGAACCAAGTCAACGCTGAGTAGCGAATTCTACCCGCCTATTGATACAGGCAATGGTGTATGGGAAGTGGGACTTATCAGCTTCACAAGCTGTAACTCTATTCCAAATGTTGAGGTTGGCTACAACAATACATTACGCTTCCTAGCTCCACCAGCGGGTGAGGCACATGACGAGGATCATTCAGTGACACATGGAGAGCTTAATAACAGCAACATGACAATCGTTGATTGGTTTAGAAGGGGTCTTACTGGTAAAACGGAGCCAAAAAGTAGAGAAACCAGGAGCATAGGATTGACCTTCAATGATGGAAAGAAGAAAGTGTTTCCCATTGTGGGCGGTGATACCAGTGCTGCAAACAAAGTGTCTCCCAGTGTGAGCACAGATGCAAGTGTGAGCGCAGATGCAAGTGAAGAAGGAAAGGTTTGGCAAACTGTTTCATTGCCTGAAGGTAGTTTTGAGTTTAACATGATCAAGGAACTGTTGGAGGCAAGATTGAATAAGCGTGGAGTTAACCTACAAATGGCTATGGACACGTCAACATTGAAATGTATAGTGCTGTGCAATACTAAGCTGGACTTTACCCCGCCTGACTCAATAGGCAAATTGCTGGGCTTCAACAGGATCCTGGAAGCTGACAAGGAGGCTAGAGGTGACTCAACCATGATGATTAACCGCCCCAATGTGGTGCGTGTGAAATGTAACATAGTGAGCGGCTCCTACTCGAATGGAATCAAGGATCATGTTATCTATGAGTTCTACCCGTCAGTGGACCCGGGCTATAAAATGGCTGTGTCTGTGCGCAATGTTGTCTATTTACCCGTGGATGCCGAGCAGATCAGCAACATTACGTTGGAGATTGTTGATGAGAACGGACGTCTGGTGAACTTTAGAGAGGAGCCGATAAACATAACCTTACATTTACGAAGAAGAGAGTGATATGGTGCTGCTATTTGAAAAGAGGGGTTGGAGTGGAGCTGAGCAGTCTGAGACAGAGACAGAAAGAAATAAAAGGGGTGCAGGCGCTTTAAACGTCATTCAACGATCGACCGCCATTGAGTTAACATCAAGGAGCATCGATTATCTAGAGCAAAGAGGTTGTATTGTTATCAGACGACATCCACGACAGCGACAATGAGACTTTTGGATGTGACAAAGAGTGGTCCATCTTCGGATGATCGCATCACAGGTTTTGAGTATCATTCACATTCGCCATACAACACAACCTTCAATGCCAACGATGAGATCAGGATACCAATTCAGCAGCAGGACATCTACACACTACCATCAGAGAGCTATCTACACCTTGAGTACACAGTAACCAGTGCAGCTGGTGCTGCACTGGCCGGCACACCATGTGTCTCTGGATTTTTTGCCAACCTGTTTTCGGAGATACGCTATGAGATCAATGGAGTTGAGGTGGACAGCACACGCAACCCAGGCATTGCCAGCCTGATGAAGAATGCAATGACCTTTGAACGAGAAGAACTAGCCAAGATGGAAGGAGCCGGCTACAAGTATAATGCTACAACAGGTCTAACTACATTTGCCGCCAATGCAGCCAACGCTACTGTCATGGATGTACCACTTAGATATCTGCTGGGATTCGCCGAAGACTACAGACGTGTGCTGCTCAATGTGAAACAGGAGCTGGTGCTAAGACGCAGTGCTGACAACGTAAACTGCTTGAATACAATAGGCCTTGTCAACATTCGGAAGCTTGTGTGGAAGATGCCCTATGTGGAGGTGGCCGATGAAGCAAGATTGCGTCTGCTACGATTGGTGCAGAATGACTCACCTGTATCAATACCATTCCGACATTGGGAGCTGTATGAGTACCCGGCCATGCCCGAAGCTACAAAACATACATGGACTGTCAAGTCGACTGCACAACATGAGAAGCCGAGATACATTGTGATTGGACTGCAGACTGGAAGAAGAGGAAGAGCAGATGCAAATGGATCATTGTTTGACAAGTGCAATGTGAAAGACATTCGAGTGTTTCTGAACAACAAGTACTATCCGTATGAAAGCATTGATGGTGATGACAACCGTGTCTACAATATGTATACAGCTTTCAATGGAGTCTACAACCATGGAGATTTTCGAGCAAGCAACCCACTGTTTGAGAAGTCTGCTCTGGCAGATGGAAGAATGATGCTGTTTCCAATTGACTGTTCACGTCAAAATGAAACACTCAAGACTGGCAGCATTGATGTCAGAGTGGAATTTGAAATGACTGATAACATTCCTGCAAATACACGTGCCTACTGTCTGATGATACATGAAGTGGTCAAAGAGTATCGACCAATGACAGGCACAGTTCAAATTGCCTGATAACTCGACTATAAAAAGGCTGTGGATGAGGTGCAGAGACATCACAACTGTGTGAACATCGCAGCATGAATCTTGAGGACAGCATCGACAACATCATGAAACTTATCAGCTTTGAAGAGGAAAAGGATAGCAGCAGCAGCAGCAGCAGCAGCAGCAGCAATGAAACATGGCATGACTCTGTGGAAGGTTTTGGACCATACTTTGTGATAGACTTTCAAGGATTCACTGGACGAAATGGCGAATTTGTTGTCAAGGAAATGGCGTATCTTGAACATGCTATAGAATCACGCATTGTACGCCAGCACTCTCTCTTCAGTTCTCCCTACTCTGAATCTGTACTGGCTACTAGTATACGTAAGGAGAATGATTCACATAGTGCTAAACATGGCTTGAGATGGACGGACAATAACGATATGGGGGAATACTACTCCAACCTAAGACCAATTGTGAGAAGTGCACTGGAAAGATGGCGGAAGATTGTAGGACCAGCTCACACAATCTATGTCTATGGATATGACAAACTGAGCATGCTTCACAAACTGATGGAGCCCCAATACGAAGATGAGGAGAATCTGGCTGACAACTTTACTGTGATTGATCTATCATCTCCATTCGAGCAACAAGATCTCCCCAACCTGGAGAAACAAGTGATGACTTCCTACAACAACTACAACTGTGAACAACATTGCTATCTCATCATGACGGAAGACTACAGAGCAAATCTGATCACTGACGGATCAAGGAAATATTACTATTGTGCGCTCAATGTTGTAAATTTGCTATATAATCATATTTTGCAAACCATGTCTAAAGATAAAAAACGTGTTTGTCAATGCATGTTAATAAATGAATAATTCAATAGATTGCGTAATCATTGACTTACCCCCACCACCACTATGTTAGCTATATAAAGGATGCTGTTGGCTTGAGAGCACAGTGCAAGATGGATATCAATAAGTATAGGAATGAGTTACGTTTGAAAGCAGCCGTTATGGAGCTGGAAGCCGAGCTGGAGCAGCGGGGCATCATGTCATTGGATGACTTTCAACTTGAGTGTGGACATGCAGTTTCGTGCACTGGTGCCAGTCTACATGATGCATGTGATTGCATCCATCTTAGAAGGCTACGATATGCAATTATTGATGCAGTACATGGTCGTGGTACTGTGAAATACTTGAGAGATCTACAAGAATGTACTAGTGGATTGGAACCAGCAATACCTGTCAACAGTTATAATGTTAACAGGTTCTTGAAGAACATCTTCATAGGAATCATGTGGAAAAATGGTATGGGCAAAAGTGTCCCGCAGCAGCCAGCACAACTTCCATTCAAAATCTGGACGATGTTTGACAATGAAAAGGTGTCACTAACTTCAGTGTACAGGCTAAAGCATAGCATGGCAGCTGTACTGGATCTCGGACGAGTGGAAGACTGGCGATACAAGGATGTCAAGATTGTCATCAATCTTCCCGATACTCTTCAAAAGTACTGGTGTCAATTTGAGTATGGCAGCAAGGCGCTAAGTGCAATTGGCAGTAATGAAATCGTATTTGCCGGCTTCTCTCACAGTATGGAAGATCAACGTGTAAGGAGGTTCCGCATTGCAGATGGCTGCTCAGAAGCTTTTCTCATCTCCATCTTTACAACAGTTCAACGTCATCGCTCTAGAGGCTTGGATACAGTTGATGGTGTATGCAGTGCGATTGAAGAGACTCCAACCACAGACTATTGTCAGGGTGAACTGCTCACTCATCTTTATATTTTATTTCATAATGCTTAGAATAAACTTGTAATGCTATACAACTGGTTCTCATTCACCTACTCTCTCCTTAGTATACTCATAGAGAGAGAGAGAGCGTTCCACTTCTACCACAGACATGTTTTTTCCTGCATAGATAGCATTGGAATGCAGCAGTGACATACTAGTTAAAACTGGTATATCAAGGCCAGTGGGCTGAGTCAGTGATGGAAGTGGAACTCTCTCTCTCTCTCTACCCTCTCTTTTTCGTTGAAACTGTCTTTGTTGAAAGCAATGTAAGACAATTTCTTACCTATATGAACACATGCACTAGTACACTATTGAGTGCACTAGTGAGCGCACTAGTGCACCAGTGAGTGCACTAGTGAGTGCACTAGTGAGTTATCTAGTGAGTGCACTAGTGCAAGTGTTCACCTCATGTGCATCATCTTATAGACTATAGGTATTGGGAGATGGAAGAAAAACTCACAATTGCAGAATAAAAAAGAAGCGTTTATTAGTCAATAAACATGTTCATTATAAATGTGTTGCCTGCAGGAGTAACACTCATTTTGAATTTGCTCAGATCTAAAGGTCCATTTTCCACATGTTTCAATGTGAGCCGACTATATGCGTCTGGTAGTATAATGTTGGCAGTCTGGTTGTCCACTATGATGTTGATGCTGACTTTTGTCCCGTATTTAGTCAATGATGGCTGCGCTGACAGCATTTGATACTTAATTTCAGGCTTCAGATCCTTCATCGATAGATAGTTGGGGCCGGCAGGCTTATGGCTTGAAATTGAACTGTAGAATTCCAGCACGGCATTGTTGAGAGCTCCTTGCGGCTTGACGGTTTCTGCAGTGTTTGGAGCTTGAGCTGCGGTGGTGGTGGTATTGATCATTTCTTGTGCAGAGGTGTTCATCTGCAATAAAGCAATAGCATAGATTATTCCCAACACTCCAAGAGAGCTGCCAGTGTTGAGGGTCCACAGTTTGATTCCTCCTCCTCCTCCTCCTCCTTCTCAGTGTAAGGTGGTGGTGGTGTGGATGGTTGAATGCAGTACGCATCTCCTATGTCAATGAGAAGATCATTGATATCCTGACCTTTGTCCAATGGTAGCAGCCCTGTCCACCATTTATGATCTCTGAAAACTTGAGGTTCGCTGGGCCAACTATTCGCAATGAAATTGTCCAAATGCATCAATCTAAATGTTAGTAATACACATTTACAGTTCCACACCTCACCCTGCTTAACTGGATTGTATGTATATGTACATGGGGGAATATGTAAACTTCTGACGGGTAGATAGAAACCGTGACCGCGGTTTGGTCCATGCCCAATTTTTCTAGCATTATGCAATGCTCGACGGTACGAGCTGACTGGTAATGACATGGTTTTCAAGAGGTTGCAGACATACTCCAAGTCCTCTCTGATTGTGACAGCATCAGCACGCTGTTGACCGTTCATTCTGCAAAACAAGACATGAATTAATCTTCGAACATCTCACTTGTAACATTATAGCAGACCTCAACTGCATATCTCTTAAGGGCAGACTCAATCGTTTCCCACCTCATGGAATCAGAAAGTCCAATATGCATCTGAAGGTAACAATCTTCTGCCATTCCCAACCGCATCATGTGACCTATCATATCGTATATCTCCAAACACCTGCAATCAGGCTTTACATTCAATGGTGCTTGTGCCCGCCTTTTTAAACATGAGGGTGAATGAAACTTCTTGTAATCATCACTGATGTAACCATGATCTGGCCACCATGTGAGTATGTGTAAGATCACTTCGCCAATGTCATCGCCAGTGAGTTTTTCAGCTTTGAACAGTGAGATTATATCAGTGAAATCCATGCGCTTGCAAACAATGTACAATGTCCTCCTAAAAAGTCTTGGAGTAGTCTCCATGAACAGCTCCTTACAGTGTATGATATCATGACGTATAGGATGTGGCAGTGTGTTGATATCAGCACCAAGGTATAGAGCTTCTACTGAAGCTTTCCTTGCAAGCTCATAGAGTGATCTGGGATTCCTGTAAAAAAGAGTGAACAGATTAATAATCTTCTTCTTCTAAGAATTCATCACTGCTGGTAGTGATATAGCTGACACTTTCATCCTCTGAATATATGTCAATTTCTTCACAGGCTCCTATTTTTCTCATTAATCTACCTAGCCCTACAATATGCTCATCATCCTCATCAGCTTCTTGCAGTCCCAGAGTATGAAGAATATATCCGTCCTGCACATAAGCTAAACGCCACATGTGTGCTACTATATCATATATCTCACTGCATCGACATTCCACTATATCATTTAATGCTGCCCGTGCGCGCCTATCAAGACATGTTGACACATGCTGTTTCTTGTAGAGATTGTGAGTTACAGTGAAAAGTGGTAGACTATCTCCAAATACATAGCTCACGACTTCACCAAAGTCACTCCTGCTAAACTTTTCAGCTTTAATTATTGCAATTAGATCAATGAGGTCCATGCGTTTGCAAAATGCTAAAAATTTCATGGCTTTGGTTAGTATTGGATGCATATCAAAACGATTGAAAGGGTGTAGGAATTCTTCGCGTAGAGTCTGTGGTAGAATGCTGAAATCTGCACCCCGATATACAGCATCAATGCTAGCTGACATTGCGATCTTGCGGAGAGGGCTAGGGCTGCTACTCATCTGGAAAAAAGATGCAACAAATTAGATATGTTAAATTAGAGCGACTTCTTCGCAAGGGTGGAGGTGGCGACTTCTTCGCAGGGGTGGAGGTGGCGACTTCTTCACAAGAATGGAGGTAGCAACTTCTTTGCTGCATGGATGAGTTAGCGACTTCTTCGCTTATAGATTTGTGCGAATAACCCATTGTATGGGTTCATCGCAGCTATCGCAAGTGATGGCCGTTTCTGTGCATCTATCGCACATCATGTGGAAGCATGGGAGGAGCACCCTATTCACATGATAGTTTGCACACCTCCCACAGCTTGCAAACGACATGTCGGCATCAGCATCCCAACGCTCATCCTCCATTCTCCATCCCACCCGGTGCACCTGCAAGCGAGCCTGCACCAAACGCAGAATATCCATCTCCTCCTCCGATGCACAGCTCAATAAGTTGGCTGGAGGGGCCGGAGCTGGTTCTGGTGCTGGTTCTGGTGCTGGGGCTGGTGCTGGGGCTGGTGCTGGGGCTGGTGCTGGGGCTGGTGCTGGGGTTGGAGCTGGTGCTGCCTCCTGGCGCACCGCTTCCTGCAGCGATGCCTCCAGCTCAGGAATGTAGGCTTCCAGCGGAGGATTTGTCAAGTAGTCGTCAAAGTGGGGACGACGTCGCCTGGCTGGTTGTCTTCTTGAGCGTCGGCCTGACGTCGTCTGCCCACTGACTTGCCGAGCAATTTGCCACTGCTGAGCTGCACGCCACTGCTGCTGCCCGGACTGTAGAGTCAAAATGATGTTGAGTGCATCATTCAGCCCCTGCAGTGAGTTGACATTTGCTCGGCGACCTCCGCGGCTACCACGCCTCCTGCTGCTGCTGCTGCCTCCATGGGAAATCATCTTTGGAACAGAAAAAGAATAACATGTTATGCATATGTGTGTAACAGCAGGAATATTAGTGTTGAATAAATGTATATATTTTCTTTGAACTCACATTGAATTGCTGCGGGTGGAGACTGAAGTTGGCTGACCTGGAAAAAATATGCATTGTTAGTTACAAGTAAATTTGTCAATCATTAGTTTTACAAATGACCAATCATTAGAATGAGCAAAGTGACCTGGAATAAAACAATATGCATTAGACAAAATAGAATTTTAGGTTAGTTTCCTGGAATGAAACAATTTACATTGTAAGAAAGTTTTCTGAAACAATCATTAGTTTTACAAGTGCAAGCGATCATGCATTAATAGGTTAGTTTTCAATACTCACTTTGAAAGAGGGTTGGAGTAACAGGTCTGTTATCTTCAATTGAACAGGCAAAGTAACCTGGAATGGAACAATATGCATTAGACATTGCCAAATGTAAGAAAGTTTCCTGAAATGGAACAGTATGCATTAGACATTGACAGTTTCCTGAACAAAATACATTGTAAGATAGTTTGCTGAAAAGAAATGGTATGCATTAGATAGTGGAAACTAATTGCAAAGAGTACTTACTTTAAAAGTTGATCAAGACTGGAGCACAAGGAGCACAAGAAGCACAAGACTGGAGCACAAGAAGCTGGAGCACAGTAGTTGGCTGTCTGGTGTGAGAGAGCAGTGTATGATAACTCCAACAGAACACCCAGCTTATATACTCTAGCCAGTACCTCCCACCCTCGACATACCAACACACCCACAACCCAACATAACTCAACCTGACCTAACCTAACCAAAACTAACCTAACCTAGCATGACCTAACTACCCAGGGAAGGGGAGCACTAGGGGCGCACTAGTGGTGTACTAAAGGCGCACTATTGGCGCACTAGGGGAGCACTAGTGACCTAGTGCTCCTGCTAGTGCTCTAGCAGCTCTAATATGTAAGCATTCAAGCTAATTGTAAGATAAGCTCGCACTCACTGTGAGCTCTTTTACTGAGCCACTGCACCTACTTACTGCACACTCAGTGCTCCACTCAGTGTAGTAGTGCACACTCAACTCCCACTTAGTACCACTTTTGGATATCTTGGTGTACCACTTTTGTCCCTTATGGCTTACTTGGTGCACAATTGGAGTGACTAATTCATATATAGTATAAGCCAACAGTCAACACCCCACAGGTGACTTAGAGAAATATGTCTTAGGTTAATCTAATTTATAAGGATAGGATTGTAGGGATTTGTGGAAAACACAAAAGACAGATTCATAATAATTTCTCCATTTATTGATACAACATATAATAATACATTTTTCCAGTTACAATGCAATATATTAAATACAAAAAAACAACTCTTTCCTTATTTCTACTGGGGGTATGCTTAAGAACATTCAACCTAATTCTAATTTTATAATTTAAATCTATATTAGAGTTCTCAAATTCTTCCTCCACCCAATAATTCGAGATATACAATGCTTCTAGGTTCTCAAACTGTAGAATATACTGATTCTTATTTCTAGCCTATACTTGTCTAATTGCAACAATGACCAACTCTGTACCTTCTGCTAACTCTTCCAATCGTTTGCACTGTCCTACTTTTACTTTCCCCTTTAATTTCCAGCATTGTAATGCTGTTGAATTGGTCCACTTCTGACTGTGTAAAGGAAGTGTCTTCCAAGTTTTTCCACACATCGGACGAAAATTCAATTGTTTGTATTTTTGGAAATGTGTAACCATTGTAGCTTGTCATACCATTAATGGTAATTAGACAAATGGTTTCTCCTCTTGGCAAGCAAATCATATCTTTTTCATCATTGTAGGGGATCACAAAATAGCCTACTTTCTTAAGATCTTCTATTTCTTTGTATGCATTGAGAAAAACCTTTTTATGGTACCCTTTTACAAAGTAAACCTGTTTCAAGCTATCTTTTTCCCCTAGAACCCCAACATATGTATGTAAACTTTTCCTTATTATTCATAGTAAATGCAGTCACATGATACACCCCACTTGGTTCAAAATTCTTCCAATGTGAATAAAAATATGGTTCAAGCTGCTCTCTCAAATCTTTGATTTCATTCTCATATTGTACTAGCTGTTTATGCTGTTTCTTTATGGACTCTGTAGCTTTTAAAAACTCAACTTTCCTACGTTTAAGATTAATTTTGTCCAGCTCTAGCTTACGCTTCCTAGCAGATAGCACTGTGATTGGAGACAAGGGATCTATTTCTTTAACAGGATAGGGAGCAAGCTTGGAGGTTATGTTTGTTCTTTTTCTTAAAACTTGAGGTATAAGATTACTGGTTTTAACAAGACCTAGCTCATCTAGGTTGACCTCTTTGGCAATAGGAGAGAAAGTGATGGTTGACTTGGAGAAATATGTCTCACCACTCTTAATATAACACTTTTGTTTGAAACTTATATTATCCCCTGTTGTCTGTATCCTCGCAAATTTCTACATAATTAATTTTTTTTTTTTTTTTTTTCTACATAATTAATTTTTTTTTTTTTTTTTTTTTTTTTGTAGATTACGTCTTGGAGACTCCAGTTAAGGAGTATAAGACAAGTCAGATCAACAATATTATAAACTAGATAACATAATTACTTCAATAAGTTGAGGTGAGGCTTAATTTTGATGTGAAAGGAACTCTAGTACACTATAAAAAGCTTTATCAACTAAATATTTCTTCAATTGTTTTTTAAATATTTCTATATTTTCAAGACTCTTCAAAAACTGCGGTAGCTTGTTGTAGAATTTCCTACCAATATAACTAGGTTTTTGTTTGAATAAGCTACTATTGTGACTCACCAAGTGATAATCTCCTCGGCTTCTTGTATTATAATCATGTACATTAAGATTTTGGTTAATATCATTCGTTTTTACATATAAAGTAGCTTCATACACATATAAGCAGGGTACAGTTAGGAGACCAAGTCTCTTGAACAACGGCCTACATGAATCTAATCTATTTACTCTTTCTATACACCTAACCGCTTTCTTTTGGATCTTAAACACCCTATCAAGATTTTGTTTTGATGAATTACCCCATACTAAGATAGCATACCTAATATGTGACAGTAAGAGCCCATGGTAAGCTGTAAAAAGTAACTTTTTGTCATTCAATCTAGCGAGCTGTCGCAGGACAAATACCCCCGATGAAATTTTACTACATATTTTCTCAATGTATGGAGTCCAGGTCAATCGTCTATCCAACATAACTCCTAGAAATGCAATTTTTTCTTCCTGGTCTAATTTATTATCGTTTACAAACACGTTTATAGCCCTATCTTCATTTAAATTATGTTTGTTTTTGAATTGAAGGTATTGGCATTTTTGACTATTTATAGTTAATTTCAACTGATTTAAAAATTGGACAATGGACTGCACACCTATATGGGCACTTATTTCTAAATTATCTAGAATGGAATTGCTGAAAATGAGTGATGTATCATCAGCAAATAAGAGGGCTCTACCACTAATTAATTCTTTAGGTAAACGGTTGACATATAACAAAAAAAAGCAATGGACCTAGTATTGACCCCTGAGGCACTCCAGCTTGCACCTCTAATTTATTAGATTTATTCTTTACTATACTATTACCAACTACTGTAGTTAGTTCTACACATTGTTTTCTCCCAATAAGATATGATTCAAACCATTTCAGTTCAACCCCATTTACACCTACATTTTGCAGTATTTCCAATTAAGTTCTATGATTAACACAATCAAATGCCTTTGACAGATCTAAGAAGATTGCTGTAGCTTTATCACCTGAATCTATTATATCTATTAGTTTTTCAACTAGAGAAATTATGGCTGTTTTTGTTGATCTCCCTTTCTGGAAGCCATGCTGTTCATCACAGATAAAGTTAGCTTCTTGAAGGTGCAGAAGTAACCTATTTAGAACTACTCTTTCAAAAATTTTACTTATTACATTTAAAATACTAATGGGCCTATAGTTTTCTACCTTTTCTCTATCACCATTTTTGAAGATTGGCAAGATCTTCCCCTCTTTTAAGTTATCTGGAAAAACACCTTGTTCTAATGAATGATTGATCAGATGAATCAAGGAGTCTAACAATTGATCTTTACATTCTTTCAGAATTTTACTGGATACCCCATCCATTCCTACAGTTTTTTTATTATTTAAACTATCAATGATATTTGACAACTCGTCTTGGTATACTGGGTGGAATTTTAATTTGTTCTGAATCCCCTCAGTATTCCTCATGTTTGCATCACTAATACCTGTATTAAGAGATTTTTGAAGATCCTTAGCAACCAGTTGATAATATCTGTTAAAGAAATTACAAATGTCTACACTATCATCAATATATTTGTTATTTTCGTTAATTATTCTGGGGACACTAGTATAAGCATCTACATGAGCTACTTGCCTATTTTTGTTTATTACATCCCACACTGCTGTGTTAAAGTACACACTATTATTCAAAATTTCAGCTGTTTTCTTACATTTCGCTCTTTTCACTTCTCTTGTATAATTTTTCTTTAGAGCTTTGTAATTATCTTCACTTAACATATTTCTAGATAGTTTGAATTCATCATATGCATCTTTAACCCTATTTCTTTCTGCAAGGATATCATCAGTTATCCACTCTTCAATCTTGTCTAATTTGTTCTTTACAGGGACTTTTTTAACTGGACAACTCATAGTAATATGAAACCTTAAAATATTAATGAAACTATCATATTTGTCATTTAAACTATTGCTATTGTAAACCCTACTCCAGTTTTCTTGTAGCAGATTCTGCTTCAAACAATCGATATTCCCCTGTTCACATTGTTGAATTTCTTTCATTACTCTACTCTTTTTAATTGATTTATGACCTTGCAACCCCACCTCTAAGATTTGATAGTCATGATCAGATAGTTCCGAGCCGCCTAATCTTGTTTTAGAGTAATCTATATTAGTAAGGATGTTATCAATTATTGTTTGTGATGTTCTTGTGGCTCTGGTATATTCATGAACTTTTATTTCCAAGTTATTCATGCATATAATATCCTTTAAATCTTCTGTCATTTTATTCTGTGTTGCAAAGTCTGTATTGAAATCTCCCGCTACAATAACGTTTGTAAAACGAGTAGTAGTAATCTCTAAAAGCCTATTGAATAGTTCACAAAAATTGTTCCATTCCCCATTTGGTGACCTGTAAATACCTAACACCGCTACTTCGAAATTATTGTCGATTTTTACTCTCAAACCAGTAACTTCTAAATCCATTTCCACAGCAAATTTCTCTACATATTCTAAATTAAATGTTTGCATATTCTTAGCATTTTTAGTGAAGATAGCTACTCCCCCACTTCGATGAGATGTCCTGCAATACGACGTTTTCAATGAATAGTTTGGAATATTAAGTTGTGACAATTCATCTTCTTTTAAACCATGCTCTGTGAAAATAGCTATATCAGGAGCCTCTTCTTTAAAAAATACTTCGATTCTATCTATTTTGTTACGAATGTATTGAATATTCTGATGGAACACAGTGAGTACCGGTACTTCCCTATCATCCCTTATTACGTTATCGTTGCTTTTGCATATTGAAGTACATCTACTTAATCTCTTAGAACCTTGGGAGCCCATCAGATTGTTACAAGAGTTCCTTCCACTAATGCTATCCTGATTTCCTAATCGATTAACGTCCTTTAATACAATTGAAGATATGAATTTATCATCTGAAACTAGTTTCCCTTCCCGGTTTTGAGCCACTTTACTAAAAAAGGTTCGTTAGATGATTGTTTAGTAGAATTATTGACAGTAGATTGCAAACGACTTTCAATCAGCTCTGCCAGCCTATTACAAAATATTACTTTGCCAGATTGATTTAGATGTAGACCATGATTAGTGAAGTTATGTTTTTTTCAGCCTTTCATTTAGAAAACAAATCCCCAACTGCTTAGAATTCTTATTTTTTAGGCTGTTGATTGTATTATGAATTGATTTATTTGTTGACTTAATGGCTTCATTTAGCTCTGGCCTATCAAACCTATACGGAATTGTACTTATTATTACATTAGTTTTTTGGCTGAGTGGCACAATCTCTTTAATTTTTTCATTTATTTCAGGAAGATGTTTTAGATTAGGTTCATTTATATTGTTTGAGCCACCCAGTACTATTAGAAAATCGTTTTTTCCAAAATCTTTAGTTTGTTCCTGTGCTGACTCTACGATAGCGTTTATAGGGGCACTTGGTTTGAAAAAGCTCTGAACTTCATACTTATTTTTTAATCTTTTATTTAGTAGGTCACTACAGTCTCGTCCATGACTGGATGTCAAGAGCAGTACTCTACCTTTCCTATCGTTATTTTCCCTTACTTTAGTTTTGGTTGCTGTTTGCAAAACCTGACTATACGTTTTTGTTTGACCATTTCTATTAATTTTTTCCCCATTTGATTTAGGTTCTACTTTTTTTTTTGTATTGATCAGAGGTTCAGATCTTACATTAGCCAAGTTTATTTTTGATTTTAATATTTCGATTTCCTCTGACATAGACCTACATTGACTCGTGAGATTTAGTATTTCAGTTTTATGGTCTTCCTGCTGCAATTTTACAATAACTTCCAGAGATTTTATGTGATCCACTAACCCTATTCGTTCTTCCTCAGAATTTTTTAGCGATGTTTCTAATTTTGTTTTCAATTTGGTGTGATCACTCAATAGTTTAGCAACCTTTTCTTCTACATCTACAGTAGCTTTAAGAGCTGTTGGAGATTTTTTTGTTAATAATTGCTGAGATCGCGTAGCTACCTGAGTTTTAGTTAAACAATTAGATTTAGATGCCTTGTTTGGACTCATTTTCCTATCTAAAAATTGTTTTCAATTGATTTTAGTTAAATGTTTAATGAAATATTGCTTAATTTATTACAATTGTCAACTTGAGACTATTTTATTACAAGAAAATTTATCAATATTGGTACACCTAACCTCGAAAATAGAATTTGACTTTTTATTTAAATACTTTAACTTATATTAGACAAGTTAATGATGTAAATTATTAAGATATTATAAATACTAATAATAATAAACAAAAATACTACTTATCCGTTTGAATTAATATTCTATGCTTCAAAATTCTCAGAGCCTGTTCTGACAACGTATGCACAGTACCACTGCTACCTCGATCTAATGGGTAGTAAATTGAAGCTAAATGCATAAATGATATAGGATATTATTTTATTTCGATGTTCTGGATTGGTGGGCAGCTTTACTTGTACTCCAGTCAATTTCTTGGTGTTGCTATTCTCCCAGTAAACATATTGTAAAAGATTGTTATAAACCAAGCAACAGCTATTCTTTAAACTATCTGTCAGTTTGGACCACATCTTAGACAAGGATACAGAATATATTGGAGCATTTTCAAAATAATTTTTACTGTCATTTAAGAGTGGCAAGCTATCTCAAATAGGATCGAATTTCTTAGAGTTGGAGCTATTTCTTATGCTATAGTTATAAATTGTTGCTTCCAAACGTGTAATGCCATGCATTCTAGCTAAATCAGAAGTAAAGGTTTCCTGTAATCTTGTATCTGGACAGGTAATAAAGTCTACAATATGGTTACCCAGCTGCTTATTTACACCAGGGCTTGTCATTTGGCAAATTAACTTATTATACATTTTCACTCTTACATTATTATTAACCCAAGTTAAGCAATCAATCCCAACAGTTTTATCATTATCTACAATCACATTATAGGGTAAACATCCTGCACAATTGGATTATGCAAGCATTACAAAAAGATATACATTTCTGTCAAAGTTTGCTTTTCTCAATAAAAAAATAAAAAATAAAAAAAATATGATTATTGTATCATCATTTACCCCACCACTCCCCTCCTAGAGTATAAGGTATAGCTGAGTAGGAGAAAACACTAGGGGAGCATTAGAGGGAACAGTGAGTGAACACTAGGTGAACAGTGAGTGAACACTAGGTGAATACTGAGTGAACAGTGAGTGAAAAGGGAGTGAACACTAGGTGAACAGTGAGTGAACAGTGAGTGAACAGTGAGTGAACAGTGAGTGAACAGTGAGTGAAAAGGGAGTGAATACTGAGTGAACAGTGAGTGAACACTGAGTGAATACTGAGTGAACAGTGAGTGAACACTAGGTGAATACTGAGTGAACAGTGAGTGAACACTGAGTGAACACTGAGTGAACAGTGAGTGAACACTAGGTGAACAGTGAGTGAACAGTGAGTGAACACTAGGTGAACAGTGAGTGAACACTAGGTGAATACTGAGTGAACAGTGAGTGAACAGTGAGTGAAAACTAGGTGAACACTGAGTGAACAGTGAGTGAACACTAGGGGAGCACTAGGGGAATTAAGGGGTGCACTAGGGAAACACTAGGGGAATTAAGGGGTGCACTAGGGAAACACTAGGGAATTAAGGGGGGCACTAGGGAAACACTAGGGGCATTAAGTGGTGCACTAGGGAAACACTAGGGAATTAAGGGGGGCACTAGGGAAACACTAGGGGCATTAAGTGGGGCACTAGGGAAACACTAGGGAAACACTAGGGCAATAAGTGGGGCACTAGGGAAACACTAGGGGCGCACTAGGGGCACACTAGGGAAGCACTAGGGGTACACTAGGGAAACACTAGGGGTACTAGGAGGGAGCTCCAGGGACACTAGGGGAGAACTAGGGTAGAGTGCACATGCATATGGGTGAGAGTTTCTTGGGGGTGTCATGTTAGGGGTACCTAAGTGGATCCCAAACCTCTGAGTAATGCTCATGAGTTATGGTCACCCATCCATGAGTAGACACAACTGCAATGAGAAGGCTGGTGGGCAGGGCCAGTAGTTACATAATACAGTAGATTGTTGCATAATGTGGTGCAATTACACAGACATGTTTTTTCCTGCATAGATATGACTCATAGCATTGGAATGCAGCAGTGACGTCATACAAACTAGTTGAAGTATGAGTGATGGAAGTAGAAGTGGGACTCACTCTCTCTCTCTCTCTCTCTCTCTACCCTCTCTTTTTCGTTGAAACTGCCTTCGTTGAAGTAAAGTAAAGTGATTTTTTACCTATATGAAAGCATAGCAAGGTGATTTCTTACCTATATGAGATGTTACAAAATTTTTCTAAGTCCTGAGATGTTACAAAATCTTTCTAAGTCCTGAGATGTTTTTTTTTTAATTTTTTTTTTTTTTTATTTTTTTTTTTTTTTTTAATTTTTTTTTTATTTTTTTTTTTTATTTATTTTTTTTTTTTATTTTTTTTTTTTAATTTTTTTTTTTTTTTTTTCTAATTTTTTTTTTTTTTTAATTTCTTTTTTTTTTTTTTTTTTTTATTTTTTATTTTATTTTTTTTTTATTTATTTATTTTTTTTTTTTTTTTTTTTTTTTTTTGGGGGGGGGATTTTTTTTCTTTTTTTAGGGGGGGGGATGTTTTAGGGTGAGGGGGAACGTTTTTTGGGTTGGGGGGGGGCACTTTTTAGGGGGGGGTGATGGTAGGAGGGGGGGGGGTGGTAAGGTCAGGGTGGGAGGGGGGGGGGTGTTGTCCCAGATCTACAGGTTCCCACGCTGTCCCAGCTCCCCCATCCGGTTCAAGAAAATTAATTAATTGGACAGGATGGACAATAGATAATTGATTCACACAGGATGGACATTAGATAAGTGGTTCACACGTTGTGCCAGGATTGGTAACCATTTCAAGACAACTTCTGGGGTCAGATCTGTCATACAGGTTCTCACGCTGTCCCAGCTCCCCCATCCGGTTCAAGAAAATTAATTAATTGGACAGGATGGACAATAGATAATTGATTCACACAGGATGGACATTAGATAAGTGGTTCACACGCTGTGCCAGGATTGGTAACCATTTCAAGACAACTTCCGGTTCCCACGCTGTGCCAGCTTCCCCCATCCGGTTCCTGGAGGTCAAGTTCAAGGTCATTTCCGGGGTCAAAGGTCAAGGTTGTGCCAGAACATACAAAAACATACTACTTACTACCCAAGAACCTAGGTGGCCAGGTTTCTTATAATAATGTCTGTGACTATTTTGAGTCGAAACCCTTGAATTGTAACTAACCATAATTAACTTATGTACAGAATCTCAAAATTAATACAATGATAATAAATTGCATTCCAAGTTTATAAAAATACAACTCAAATGTACTCAAATGAAGAAAGCATACCTTTTTTAAGTTTCATATAATTTATGTCAACAAAAAGGTATTAGCCTAAAACGCACTCAACCCAAAGATCATGAAATCGAAATTTTTTGATCATAGCACACTGATTTTACACGGTTGCATAGAACCTGCATTTATTTGTGTGATTACATTCATAAAATCCCGATTTCATGAACTTTGGGTGCGTTTAGGCTAGTGGGTTATACTGAATTTTAACTTCAACACTAAATTTTCTACAAGATGAGTTTATTCGAAAAGGTTAAAACTTCAAAATTGAAAAATCGCGTTTTACTTAATGTAATATTTCAATAATAATTATGGTAGTCACAATTTCTAACATGTTTTATTCGATTCAAATCAAAATTATCCATTTGAACACCTAAATAAAGAGTCTACAAGTTTCTATATGAGTAAATATTGGGGAAATAGTTGAAAAATACATTAATATGACTATAACTGTAGCTACATTTTAATACACAATCAGGGTTTCTGTTCGTTAAAATACTACAAAACAGATAGAACCCTTCGGCTTTAATAAGTCCTTATCTATTAGTAATTTGAGAATTTTTTATTTCTGGAATTTCGGGGTGGGGGGGGGGGGGTGTGGGGGCCTGGGCCCCATGGGCCCCCCTGGCTACACCACTGAATGTAAAATAACCTACATTGTGAGATTGTTGTCGACAGTCCCGATTTGGAATGCAGTTTGATTTCGAATGTTTCACATTCTATGCTAACTATTCCATAACATTCATTTCGACATTGTTTCGAAGAAAACCTGAGCTCTGATTGGTCTGGACTCCTGTACTGAAAAATATGACATTAGAGCTATTAAAATACCTTTATTATAACTAGTGTAATAATACATGGAATGAAGTGGGCTGTATTGTCATCACTTTCTATGCTCTTATGACTACTATACAACTTCGTCTAATCTTTTGATTATAGTAGATAATAGTAGTTTATGCAACGATTGTCTTTTGACTGCTTTTAACCCACAGGTGAAAATTTAACATCTCACAAATGGCTTATTTGCAAAAGAATATCGTTCTATACAATATTTTATCTACGATCAAAATAAATGAACGAGCAAATATATAACGTTCAATTGGCCGAACGAAGAAAGGTCTCTGTTTCAAGTCGACCGTTTTGCATTATTTGTCTGTGTCTGTCTGTTTGTAACGCATTCACGGCTAAACGCATGAACTAAATTCAATGAAATTTTTTATGGATCTTCCTTCAAGGAATGCCAAGCGATGTATATTTAAGGATTTTCGAAATTCGCTTGAATTTCAAGGATATTTGAAAGAAAATAAGTTAGGCTCCAAAGCTGGGGATTCACGTTCCAACTTGCAGTACCACTTGCAGTACTGCTATAAATGGTCGATTACATTGGTATAGTTACTCGCTAAGCGAGTAGCGAGTAGGACGTTACTAACCGACCAATGTGACCAAATTCAAAGTGGACAGGCTCTCAACTTTGAATTTGGTCACTTTGATACTCGCTGGCAGAGTAGCCAACACCAAAATACAATATTATTGTGGCCAAAGCCGCCATTTAATCATGCAGGCTGCCAGCATAACAGTTCAGATGAGATATATTGTAGATTGTTTTGATGAAATTTTATTGAATAATTGTTGGTAAACTTCATATTTTAATTTTGTGTTGCAATATTGTTTATTGTCTTTGAAATTCCATAGTATGAGGGTGATTCTGGAAATTAAATTTTTAATATAATTTGGCTTGGTATGCTGAGCTGCTGTAGCACGGTCGTTTAGTAACGTCCTACTCGCTACTCGCTTAGCGAGTAACTATCTCAATGTAATCGACCATTTATAGCAGTACTGCAAGTGGTACTGCAAGTTGGAACGTGAATGCCCAGCTTAAGGCCTTCTTCTATAGGAACATATGATTTTGAAAATGAGCTTCTTTATCATAATGCAATTGAAATCTGATTCATAGATAGCCCTCGGGCCTCATTAGTCATATGGATAATGTTATTCATAGAATATTTGTTGGGGAGAAACAAATTATTTCTAATACTTCAATCAAGTCTCATAACAAGTGATTACTAAGGTAATGATATTTAAATTTAATTAATATTGTTTCAGAAACTCATTCATCACACATGTTAAATCTAATTTGAGGAATCAGCTGTCTCGCAAATTGAAAACACAGCCTTGCCACAGTGACCTTTTGTGGAAAACAGACATGAAATCGACAACGCCAATCTAATCAAGAGTTAGAAAATTGAACTGTGTTCAATTTTGCGATGGTGGTTATTATTGAGCATGTTCCTTTGTGGAAGCACCCTTATTCTTGGGCGTGAGGTTTACTGTTCATAGAACTACTAGCTTAACTTGTCAAACAATCTGATAATTTACTCACACTAACTTAACCTAGAATGCGTGTTTGTTGGTGTCAGGTTCTGAATTGAAATTCAAATTAATTTCAAAATGTTTGGATCAGCTGATGTGACTAATGCATAACATTCATTTCGAAACTGTTTTGAAGTAATACTGAGTTCTGATTGATCTGACTCCTGTACTGAAAAGCGACATTAGTGTTATCAAAATAGCTTCATCATGCTACCAGTTTGATAATCGATGGAATAAAGTTAGCTGTATTGATATCGCTTTTTCACCTACTTTGTTAACTTAATAACATAGCCGTAGTGAAAAGTATTTTACCTCATTATAAGGAATATAGGGGACACAAAAACGGTTCCAGCTGATAATTTTGGGTGGCGGAGATCACAAACAAGGAATTTGATGACCCTTCCAGCGTGATCTTTGTCAAGCCCTCTCCACCATCCTTCCCTTATCAGTGAAGCTCTGTTTTTCAAGTGTCATACCTCACAACTCCCCTCCTGAGACCATCCTTGAGAGAGGTATAGAGGTTATAAATAGACCGTATGTTGGAGAGAGTACAACTCTTGGTTTGCACAAGCAAATTAATTATAAAAAAACAGAAAGTACATTATTTAAAATGCCTTGTGAGGGGCGAAACCGGACTTTTTTCCTGAAAAAAATCATTGTACAAAAGGTCCCTATTCCCATCATACTAGGTTGAAAACTTTGGAGCGAAGTGATACATCTCGACAAAGGAAAACCTGGACCCAACATTATTCGTTGAGGATATATTTTTTGATAAACCTGCTATTTAATGCATAAAACAGTTGTTATGCGTTACCAATTTAAATACATAATATATTTCGATACTGTAAGGGAGTGATGAATGAGTAGTAAGGAAAGGAGTCAGTTATATAGATGAGAGAGAATATTATACTATAAGACTGTAAGTCTAAGATGTCTGGCTACTTCCTCACTATTTCCAGTGACATTTAATTCAATTTTTCACCATCACTTATACGAAATAGAATTTTCAATGTACAGTAGTATTGAATTTCCAACATCCTCTCAATCACTGCCAAATCATGAAGTATGGGAAAATAGGAAAAAAATAACGGAAAGTTAAGCACGCTTTTCCTGGAGCAGAGCATGATACATTATGTATAATCTTATTACAGAATAAAAATCGAGGTTCTCCGTGAAAGGTTTTTCGAGGGTAGCTGAAGCCAGGGAATATTTTGTTATTCTTCCATCGCTCAGCCTCTTCACGTTTCCAGTCCACATTGTCCTCTGTCCCTTCAAATCTTATTATGTGGAACAGCACAGTGTGTTATCATAGGTTGGGCTCTTCCAAATTTTCAAAAAATTCTTTGAAAAGGTAGACATTTCAATATCATACCATTATCAATTTATCTGATATAACATTATGAGTTTTTAGTGTTTTCAAAATAGTCCACTCGTATTTCTCACAACGTTTGGATTTTATAAGTGTTGAAAAAAACTGCATACCTCATCTGCTGCGGATAAATGGCATGAGTACGCCCTCATGGTTTATTAGAGAATATAACGACTTATACAAAGATGATTTCATCATCACTATTGTGTATAATATATGTGAAAAAAATACTGTGATATAGCCTACTGTATGATAATTTAAAAGTGAAACGGGTTAACGAAACTGAGGGATTATTTTTTGTTTCAATAGTTTATCTTAGTCTAGGTCAATAAAATTCATCCTACGACTTTGATAATGATCATACAGATAATAATTGATGAGCGATGACTGATGTATCGAAAACTTTTTGTCATTGATCACGATGTTTGACATCGATCATGAGTAAATCATTATGTGTCATTTCATTTACATTTGATCACTTGGGATCATTCACTTAAGAAGTCAATCACAATATTTATATGTATTTCTAAACACAAATAAAATTTACACTTATATTTTGCTTCTATCTGCTTAGCCCAATTTGTTCACCCTCTGTTTCTCAATTACGTCACCCTTCTACGCAGACACCAAGCCTACGTATCATTTGATACATAAATGCTTATTTAACTGCATCCCAGAAAGATCTATTCAAATATCAGATGAATATCAAATATCGGTCGGATGATGTTCTAAATTCCAATTTATTGTGCCTGCGAGGAGCTAACTGTATCAACGATTTGTAATTAATTGAGAAATGCCTTGAACCCATAGAGCATTAACTTCATGCTCTGTAGCTGAACCTTGTCCACATCACGTAAACCAATTACCAACCCGTTTTTCCAGGTACAAAGCATAAAAATCATTATGCACTTTGCTTAATATTTGCTAAACAACAGTTTTCCCGACAGGCAAGGGATACTATTTCTTACTACACATTTCCATAATGAACTTCAACCGAATTTGCACGAAGACTGACGTGAAAGATGACTTAGTCAACTTTGGACATCAAGAAGAGCAGAGAAGAGTAATAACGGTCATACTCTCGATTGTGAATGGCTGGCTTTCTCATTCTGGTTCATCACTTATGTATCACTTTATTTGCCCTTTCTCTGCATGGTCTTACGGCCACTGCATCCAACTTGCTGATGAAATCTACTGATTGAATGACATTATGTCGAGAATACTCTATCAAATCTCATCCTCCTCATATTAAGCTATGGGCTCTGAAATCATTCTATAACATCTGATGATGGATTTCATTAGTACCCCAGGTGATATTGATAGATTCATGAAGTAAATGTAAATAAATAAGAAAATATACTGATGATGCACCTATAGGTCTGAGACTTGTGCGCGGCTAATGAGGTGAATGATGTCATCTTGTATGCCAGGCTTGACAAGAGTCGAACATGCTACTGCAGTAGTAAAAGTAAAACTTTTTCTCCAGGTTATTCGTGGGAGAGATTTTATGAGGCAGTCTCACTATCCCATCCCCGTTTGGAAGATGAATTTGAATTACACTTGAATCTGAGCTTATGATTTGAGGAACTTATAGGGAAAAATTGTAGGGAGCAAATTATTTCGGGAGCAGATAGTTTATAATATCTATATCTAACTCCAATTCTTCATAAACATATTCATCTGGTTTTTGGTTTATGATAAATCTGATTCAAGTTCCTTGTTGGCATTAATTAATGTTGATAATCTTATATCATGAAATTATACATAAAGAAGAAAACGGCTATAGAGTTCATGGCCCAGTAAAAAAATCGTCGCATCATTTAATCTATTATATATAAATGTAATATATACATAAATCATGTAATATCTATTTGACGTAAATATAAAATAAAATGAATTGAAGGCGAAGGGCACAATAATGTTCTGCATTCTTAGAAATTGAGAAGTAAGATTTCTGAACTTATCTTGAATTAAATTGTAATTCTAAATTATATGAATTGAATAGAGAATGTCAACTTTCAATTTCTGATTAGAATTCAGTATAATAAAAAGAAAACAGTGGAATATTAATGAAAATTCATCTGGGTATGTAAGAAATAATTGAACAAATAATTCCCATCAGCACTGTAGAGAGAGAGAGCTAAGAACTCTTTACACAGATACTATATGAGTCAAGTGAATCTATGTCAAATTTTTATAGTTAGGTCTGATACACTACAGTACTTTTATAATAATTTGATTAATTAACTCATTGCCATCTCTGTATGTAATTTGAACTTGTGAAGTATTAGTTGATTTTCCAAGTTTTCCCTGAAAGCAGCTGATCTCTAGTGGTGGAAATTCAAGCCACCTACAGAATCAAAGCACTGAACTCTAGCGACTACTCCGCAAAGCTAGCTAAAGGATGCTCCTCCCCTACATCGATATCATCGTTTTCAATTTCAGTAGCTACCTACAGATCGCATCACAGTCTATTTTATTGCACAGTGGTTTTATAGTGGAATACTCCATAGTCACTGTCTACTGTGTAACCGATTTGTATTCACGTCTTATCTATCAGAACAAGGAATCTTTTGAATAAGAGGAGGAAGTTAGAACCAGAAAATCATGAATTAGCAACTCATTACCGTCTGTATAGGAATACACTAACTTCGCTTATCCAGAAAACAAAAGAGGATCACTTCAAGAGGAAATTCAAGGAAGCAGGAAATAACATAAAGAAAACTTGGGAGATCATCAAGGAGGCCACTGATGCAAACCAGGAGAAAAAAAATCAACTGAATGCTGTAAAAATAGGAGATAATGTTGTAACATTGAAAGAGAATCCTGATTTATTATTGAATCATATTAATGATTACTTTGTTAGTATAGGAGAGAAAATGGCTAAGAAAATATCAGATGGTTTACATAAAAATATAAATGATATTGTAACTAGTTATAAGCCACATATAAGAATGCCTAATTCTATGATTTTTTCACCCATACTTGAGCAGGAAATAATTGAAGTCATAAACTCTTTACATAACAGTAGTGCACCAGGACTTGATGGATTTGATAATAAAATTTTGAAAGGCATTAAAGAATTAATTTGTAAGCCTTTGGCTCACGTCCTCAATCTGAGTTTGCTTACTGGAATATTCCCTAATGCAATGAAAGTAATTTGTGTCAGACCTATACATAAGGGAGGAGATAAGCTAATTTTAAGTAACTATAGGCCTATTTCATTAATTAGTAACATATCAAAGATTTTAGAAAAATTAGTAAAACTTAGGTTAATGAGCTATCTAGAAAAGTATCATATCATTTCTCCAAACCAATTTGGATTTCGTAAGGGGATGAGCACGGAATCAGCAGTTTTGGAGTTATCAAAATTTGTCATTCATAATCTAGAGGGGAAAAATAAATGTATAGCAGTATTTTTGGATCTGGCCAAGGCCTTCGATTCTGTATCACATGACTTATTGATAAAAAAACTTGAAGCAATAGGTATAAGGGATATAACTCTTGAATGGTTCAAGTCTTACCTTAGTGACCGTCAGCAAAGGACAAAGGTTGGAAGCCAGATGAGTGCTGAAGGAACTATGGAATTTGGAATACCTCAAGGAACGGTTTTAGGCCCAATTTTATATTTGATATTTGCAAATGAGTTGTGTTCCCTTCAAATTCAGGGTAAAGTTATAGCTTTTGCAGACGACACAGCCCTCCTTTTCCAGGGTAGGAACTGGGATGAGACATTTCAAACAGTGGAAACAGAACTTTCCAAAGTCACTAGGTGGTTGGATAGTAACCTATTAACACTAAATGCAGGAAAAACAAAGTTCTTGACCTTTTCATTAACTGATAATACCAAGCCACTAAATGCGTCAATTAAGCTTCACTATTGTAGAGGAGGGAATCGGAACTGTGACTGTCCTCTGATTGAGCGCTCTGACAATGTTAAATATCTTGGTATAATTGTAGATGATTTATTAAAATGGGATAAACATATATCATATACAACTACAAAAATAAGAAAGCTCATATACAAATTTTACCAGCTGCGTAATGTACTCAACAGTGAAGTGATAAAAACAGTATATTTTTCAATAGTTGAATCCCTTTTAAGATATGGTTTATTAGTCTGGGGTGCAGCAAATATTAGCTTTATAGATCCAATTTTCAAAGCTCAGAAACGCATTCTCAAAATCATGGGAAACAAAGACAATCGCTTCCCAAGTATTCAACTATTCACTGAAAACAAAGTTCTTAGCGTCAGACAGCTGTATATATTAGTTTTACTCACTTACATGAAGAAAAATACAAATGTAAATAGTTTAATTGCCCATAGTCATAACACAAGAATCAGAAACTTAAATTTTCAAAATGTACCTAGAATGAATACAGCTTTTGGACAGCGGTCAGTAGAATATTTGGGTCCTAGGGTTTATAATAAAATGCCACAAATAGCAAAAGAAGAAGAGAACATACATCCCACATAGCAAAATTCATTTGATTCAAAATTGAAATGAGATTGACATGTCAAACATGAAAAATTGCAGCAAGCTTGAAGGAATTTTTCAACAATCTTTAAACAAGTGTGATTCAAATTGTAAACTACCCCCATTTCAAGCTTGTGGCAAGCTTGCAATGCAAAATTGATTCAAGTGTATTTTGCAACTGAAATTCAAGCTTCTCAAGCCTAATTCAAGGGTTTGCAAGCATTTTAAGCTTAAATCTATGCTTGTTTCAAGTTTTGCAGGCTTGAATCAAGGCTTGATTCAAGCTCTGCATGTTTGAATCAAATCTTGATTCAAGCTTTGAAAGTTTGAATCAATGTTTGATTCAAGCTTTGAAAGTGTGGATGAAAAGTATAGGCGAGTGGCTGCAAGTTTGATCCAAGTATATATTGATGGTGTCAGCAAGCAATTCAACCTTGATGTAAGTATGAATCAAGTGTCTTGCAATCATTGCAATCTAGATTCAAGCTTATAAAAAGAGCTTTGGCAAGCATTTCAAGCTCAATAAATTCCTGGATTTCTTGTTCCATAAAGATCTGCATTGTTAATATTCACTTTTTATGTTAAACTCAACCACTTGCAGTCAAATTTAATTGAGAATAGATGATATTTTTACTCACTTCAGGCCAAACGTTTTTTATTCGTGGAGACTCATCTTCAAAGGCCTCATCTTTGAAGATGAGTCAAAAACGCTTGGCCTGAAATGAGTGAAAATATAATATATATTTAATTAAAATTGATTGAATGTCATTGAATTTACCATAAAAACTCAATAAAATGCTTCAGCAATTCTCTCAAGCTTGATTTGAAAAAGTTGTGTAACTTTAAGTTGCAAAATATCACTGCTTATTAAAATAATTGAAGGTTTTCATTACACATTGAATCATCAAAGACCAATTTAATAAAGAGTAGCAACATATACCATTCACCCCATTCACATTATTTTGTATACACATTTTTTATTTGTTCTATATCATGTACCATCTGGAATCATTATTTAATTTTGATTATATAGGAGCAATTGGAGAGGTGAGTCAGAAAAATATAAGAGGAATAACTGTTAGAAAAATATGTATTTCATAACTATCCAATATACAACATAAATAGTTGACAATCTACAATATACAATACTTGCTCACAATACAGTACTAAATTATAAGGTATAAAACAAGATGTTGATAGAAGTAGTCATCATCCCTCCTGTTTATATGAAAACAGCTAAGAAACAAACTATATTTTTGTAATGGGTATTTTAGATGACATGAAATCACTGTAGGAAATTTCCCAAATCTTTTACAGATGTTTTATGGTAAACCAATACAAAATCTATAATATTCATTGAAAAAAGAGTGTTAATGCAGCTCATCTGGATATAGGCTCGGGTTATCAATTAACTGTAAAAAGACTATTATTGATGTAATAGTTATAAATTATAACACGTCTTATTGAAGAACAGACTTGGACTGATAGGCGAGTGAGTCAGCAACCAAGTGCTGAGGAAGTACATAGTTTGAAAGGCATCCGCCATGACTCAAAAGGGTCAGTTCTGCATAGAAAGTTTCCACATTTGAATAGTTATACAGCAGATCACGAAAATAGTTGTTTAAAACAATAATAAACAAAATTATACAATAAAACTATGGAAATCAAACTAGGAATATACAATGAAAAATTCAAGCTGGTGTTTCAACTCGCAGTTCTTCTTCATCCTGATTCAGCTCTGCCAGTATGATTTTTGGACCTGTAAAATTGGAAAAGTGTGCTATTTAGTATTTCATTTCAAGTGTGCTAGTTATTCAAAAGTATAAATGACTACAGACACTCATTATTGAGAAATTTGATGTTGAATAAACAATATCATATTTTTTTGGGAATTAGTATCAACAACTGACATATAAAAAAAAACTGAAATTAGCCCCAAATTTGATCAAGTGTGCTAGTTATTCAAAAGTATAAATGACTACAGAAACTCATTATTACTGACATATGAAAAAACTGAAATTAGCCCCAAATTTGATCAAATTATATTGTTAATGATTTTAAACACAACTGAATATGAATAAAATTCTCAGACTTTTATCTGCTAGTATGTAGAAAGAGTTTTCAGGAAGTTCAAACTGCATCAAGTCTTTCACATTAATTCAAACTGCAGCAAAGAGCGCGCATTGTACATCTATCCATAGAGAAATATTATGGTAGCATTAATAAAGTCCAAGAGTGGAATAAAACTTATCTAAAGACAAGAACTTTAATTATTCTTAATTATCCATGTAGGCCTTACTCTCCATGCCATTCTAAACTATTTTCAAGGATAATTTTATAGCTTTTATACCAGTGGTTCCAAAAGTGGTCCATGTGTACCCCCTGAGGTCCACGAAGATCTGCCAGGGGTACATGCCAGTAAAAAATAAGATTGGGGGTCCATGATATGTTAATGAGGATCCACGATAGCAAATGTCTTTGGTTCGGGTGATTGGGTACATGTGATATATGGTATATATACTTGCATAATAGTCTATATATATATAAATGAATGTCTATCTGTATGTATGTATGTTCCCTACATAGTGTAAAACCACTTGACAGATCGGCATGAAACTTTGGGAATATGTTGTGTGAATATTGGGGATGGTTTCTGACCATAAATTTTAATAGGGGAGCTAATAGTTATTATCAATTAATCCTTTTTATAGACCTAACCTACTGAGCTTGCCGGCCAAACAGCTTGAAGGAACAGCTGATAGAACTCAACAGTTTTCAATCATATGACAGGCCCCTTAGCGGCGTTATTTACGCTGTCTTTGAACAGCAAAATACTTTGCACTTTGCATGTAGGCTACCATTCAGTCGGAGCCTTGCAATATGTAGGAAACGTATGACTAGGTATGATAAAATGTAATTATGCAAGGTTGATGACATCTGTTAACCAATGCAGCTAGAAATTTGAAATGCAGCCTTAGCGGGAGGTGGCGAATAATAAAATAAAAAACCTAGCTTCTACCCTTATATAGTCGTAGGAGGTTTAAATTTGAAATGTTTCTTCATTCAGATGTGGTTATTAAGAAAATAGCAAAGCCTCTATGATCAGCTGGAAGAGCCCTAGGACTAATTTCTTTCCTAATTTGAAATGTAACCTCAGCGGGAGGTGGCGAATAATAAAATCAAGGAGAATTTTTATGAGAACGCAGCAATGCGCGTCAGGCCAGCTAGTAATTTATAAATACGTACATACAGTATACCCTTCTAAATAATAATTATTATGACATGAAGGCAATTTCAAAAAATCGCGGAGATTTTATATTTGGTTTTAAAGGAGGCAATGTTGCTTAATAAAATACAGTCATTAGTCATTTACTTCTTGAGTTCCACTAATTTATTTTGCTATAACTAATAATAACAAGGTGTTTAGTTTCAATTCAAATTCGATTACACAACAAAAATGTACTAAGTTTAGACACATGTTTGTTTTTGAACGTTTACTGCACTGCAATGCATAATTAGAATCTATTTGTCAGTAGTAGTGGGCCTACCCTAGCAGCTATCAAAAGCACATTCCAACTGATGAATTAGGAAAAAATGATAAAATTTATGCAGGGGGTCCACCTAAAAACGAAAATTACGGCAAGGGGTCCATGAGGCAAAAAGTTTGGGAACCACTGTACCATCACCATGATCTGACTACATAAGTGACTAAGTATAGTAGATTATACATGGCAGATGAGATTAAAAAATGGTACCTAGCACAGTTGGAAATTAAACTCATTAAAAGTAGTTTTTTCTGAGACCTGTGCGTGGGTAATGAATTGGATGATGGTGAATGATGAGTTGGACCTACAGTTTTAGGTGGGTTTCGAACCAACAGGAAGTAATTTTACAGCAGAGAAAAGATACTTTTTTTGCTGGCCAATCCAATCAGTCACGCTTACAAAGAACGCCCAGGAGTTTCGTAGCGTATCTCTGATTAAACAGATACCTGCTACGGCACTCGGCTATCACTTGTCAAAGTTCGATTTCCGATTCTGCTAAATACATTTTTTTCATCTCATCAACCATGTACAATTTACAGGCTTATGTGTTCAATCATCAAAATTTTCAAAACAAATCATAAACAACTATTACTGTTCTTGAAGAATATGTAATAAAGTATATTGACTATTGACTATTAAAACTTATTCGATGACTCATGGAAAGTCTCAAGATTATGAGGATGGATAGAAATAGCTTTAAAATGTATTTTACCTCCTTTCCACTCTTGCTTTAGCTTGCTGGATCCATTTTGCAGCCGAAAGATGCCATTCTGACTGGTTTGCACTCTCCAAAAAGCCCTTAGACAGCAACTGCAAACAAAAAAAAAACAATATCATCAACATTTCTTAATTTTTTTATATCAAACATCATGAAACCTTTCTATGAAGCCACTTTTGGTTGAAATACAGAGAATGTAGGTAAACTGGAAATGGAAAAGTAAAAAATATATTTATTTTAGGGTGAACTCTCAAAAATCATTGAGAGTAATCAGATATATAAAGAATAGAATTTGAGTAAATCGGCTGCTAATTTCTTCTTGTCACAAAGCATCTGCAATAGGTTAGTTCTGAGAATGCACCAACATCACCATTAATATATTTTTGTGCGAGAATACAGTACAATAAAGAGGCTCGCTTTATTGAACTATTGGCTGTATTATACCAAATTCAATATGATACATAATACAATACATGAAGATATTATGCAGCTACTGAATAAAATATTTAGTCATGAACGGATTTCAAGATTATGTTCTATCATCTTCAGTGTTTAGTACAGACTAGTTGTGCCAAGCTCTAATGGAGTGAAAAGTGTAGCTCAAAACGCTTCTGCTACTCAAACAAGGTCAGGTCTATGATGGAATCAGACATTTTCACTTCATTAGTTGACAAATTATGATTTTTATATGACATTGTCACTGAAGCCACCTTACTAAAGGGCTAGACTTCAGCCACTCTTATTTAAGACAGTATTTATCATAATATGATGAATTACATAAATGTAATACACTCATAACACATTTAGCGACATCAGTTCTTCCAAATGCAACTCTCATCTTCCCAGCCATCAGCACTACTTTTCCAGTTTATGAAAACTGCATTGCCAGTTCATCAACCATAGGAATTTTGCATGGATGTTCGTTTTGGGAATGCGCAGCAATGTATGTGTATGGACTTAAAAAATATGCTTGCATTTATTGGATATTAATTTAAAAGGAAAGGCACTCTGGCCTTCTTCTACAAAACATATGATTTATGATGTACTATTCCATCATAATATGGGATCAGCATCAGATTTCAAGATAGTAGGCTACATCTTAGGATAGCTCTCAGCCCCTTTTATTTTTCTAGTCGAGCCTCCATCAAGGCTCAGATATTCATGAGAATAACAGTTTTGCCTAAGAGGAACTGAATAATTCTCCAATTTAGTAAAATAAAGATTTATTACTGAGTAAATAATTTTGTATATGGTACCTCAATATTTAATTATTCTATGAATTGATTTATCTGAAATGTGAAAGGCGTTTTGAGATAAAATTTATGAATCAGGTATTTGGAACAATATAAGTAGTCTCTTCAGATGTATGACTTTAATGTCTAATAGAAATGGCTTGGTGACGTGATAAAAATTTATTTTGTTTTGTGAAATAAACACAGATATACTCCGTTCACCAAACTTCAAATAATATAATATTTTCTGTATAAATAATCGGTGGATATTTTGATGGATTTAAAGATGATTTATGAATGCAGTTGATATTGCAAAGCGTGGTTATCTAGATTGTAATATCCGATTTTGTTAATCAGGTGAGAAAGTATTTTTTTCATGTATTGAAGTGTTTAAACGGTGAAGGCAAGCGAAGCGAGCCTGCCGGCTAGTAATTTATGTGATATATAAATTTATATAAGCCTATAAGATCTATTAGCATATATTATAATAGCATATTCGAATATGTATTTTTTAGGAATAGATTCAAGATGAATATATAATAATAAGCAAACACTTCATCAAAATAAGAAACACTGTAGCCATTGTTATGCGCTTCACGTGGAATGCATCATTGAAAATTAAATGTAACTATATATCATTTGCTGTAAAATCACTTTCTGGTGGTTTGGAACCCACCTAAAACTGTAGGTCCAACTCAACAATCACCACGCACAGGTCTAAGATTTATGTGGGTTTCATCTTCTAAAAATAAAAAAAAAATAAGCAAATTTACCTTATAACTCCATGGCTGCCACTGGATACTTGTCTCACTGGTCATAATTGGGCTCCATAAATTTTTTCAACAATGCTGTTATATTTCTGCTTTGTGGCTTAGATGGATAAAATGTCACTGTATTGCTGTCCACTAGCCAATGTGCACAATCACCAATCCTCCATCTGGGAGTTTGCATACAGCATACATCTGAAACATGTTTGTACTGTATATTGATATGTTCTGCTTGATAGGCTCTTAATAGTTATTATAAATCAAGTAAATATATTTTTGAATGATCTGCTTGATAGGCTCTTAATAATTATTATTAAAAACCAAGTTTATTCGTAAATATATTTTTTTAATATAATATTTTTTATACATCCCATAAATAATTTATTCATCCCTTGGCTCTTTGGAGATACCCTATCAGTCATCAGCATCAATCATATTCTCAGCTCATCACAAATAAATGACTAGGAACACACATGAGAATACGGGATAATCGATTATAGGGAGTCAATGACATGGCCTATTCATTTCTCAATTAAAACATTTTTTTAAATATTTCTTTCTACCCTAAATTTACAAAGATATTTTTCGTGAGAAACAAATAAATTAAACTGCAATAAATAAAATAACTAATACGGTAACTTTTATTAGAAGATTCAATTGCAGGTCACGTACTGTCAGCTTTTCTCGCACTATTCAATCCATAAAAGTTGAGTGACAGAAATAAATTTATTAAACTCCCAATAAATTTATCAACAAAGCAGTTGTGTTCACAGCTTTAATGGAAAATTATTATCAATTCAATCAATACTTCAGTGAGTATATCAATAATTAGGTAACCATTTATAATAGCTCTTTAGTTTCATTAATAAATCCATTTATTTGATGTTTTCATATTACTTTTCCACTTAAAATTTAAACATAAATATTAGTTGGAAATACTCTACTAATAAACTGAACTCTTACTTATTCGAGTGATATCTATTCCACATTGTTGTAATGCTTCCTCAATCAGTTGGAGGTCTATTGAATCAGGTTTTGAGTATTGGGCTTTGAAGAAAGTTTTACATGTTCCAAAGCCCAATTTTCAAGACCTGATTCAGTAATCTCCAACCGTATCTGAGGAAGCATTAGAACAATCCGAAATAGCTATCACACGGATAAGTAAATGTTAAATTCACCAGTAGAGTATTTTCAACAATTATTCATGTTTGAACTCATCTATTTTTATTACGTTCAATAGCCCACATATACTGGTAGTCATCTTTCAAAAAATAACTATGACCAACTAACTATAACTATGAGAAAAATTTATGACCAAAGGCTGAATTATTTAGTTTGAAATAATTACGGAAAGGTTTTAGAAAAACAAAGTTTTGTACCGCCTTTACGTTTAAAATTATTCGCAAAAATGTTCAAGTAGCAATTAAAATGCTGCAGACGTTCTGTGTGTTCAATTAAAAGAAAATGTATTTAACTCGTTGATGAAACCATTTTCGGTTATAGATAACTAACATAAGATAAAAAAATACAATTAGAAATACCATGCAACTTGCAGTCTACATTAATAAGAATTTAACCAGAGAAGAATTATAGCCTACTGTACTGGATAATTTTTGTAGAACCGCGCGCCCGGTTTTGTATATTTTCTCTTTAATTAACTCATTAATCCCTTCACTCTGCCAAAAGCAATATATTTGATAGAATTGGGTGAAATACATAGCTTATTTATAGATGAATGTTGGCTACACTATATTAGTTAGTTAAATAATTGCTAATAATTAGTTATTAGCCAAGATATAAATAAGTTTTACTTACCGTACTCAATGTGCAATTCGTTCTTGTCGGTGTAGAATTAGGTATGCAAAAAACAGGAACAACTTTTCAGAGCTCACACTTCACAGATACTATCACCTTTACCTAGCAAGTTAGAACTGAAATGGTCAGTTGGATTTTACCAAATAGGTGAAGAGTCAGAAAATCCTCAAGTGTTGGCGGGAACAAAACAATGAAGGAATTAGTTGCTGCCCGCAAAACCTTTCAGACACAGCATTCTTAAAACTTGGATAGACAATGGGGCTGTCAACGAACATACCCCACCTACTTCCCAAAATAGCATCCACCCTTCCACCATGCCCTCCGTTTACAATTTCCAGTTACCTGGCTTGTTTAGCTATGACAGAAATGGTTTGATTCTAGGGATTTCCATTTCGTCTTGGTTAATACACTTGGTGTTCGAATTTTTTTCTCTCTCACTCACATGCGCTCTCTCTTCTCTCTCACTCACTCCTCTATTCTATTCACCCTTTCTCATCTTTCTCCGCTTTTAGATCAGGTAGCCGATCAATATTCAGCAGAATTACAAAAACAGCTTCCAAAAACCTGGTTTTAGCACTATTTTAATTAAATTGCATTTGCATCTGGTATAAGGGTAGCTATTAGTTTTTCATGTACTAGAATTGTAGCTCAGTCGCATTTGTAACAGGTTTAACTACATGAAATGCCACTGACTAGTGCAGAGTATATAATGCATATTATATTGTATAAATTATTTTATTATATTGATAATATTAACTGGCTTTCATTTCACATACATCTCATGTATTGGCTTTGAATTATTATTTCTGATATAATTTTGACATAACTGCTACGTAATACATAGTTCACCCCTTTTATTATTTTAACTTTAGCGTCAGAGGGAGGAAGGCCTCCATTGACTATGGACTGACAATAACTATTTTATTTTCCTAAACATGGGCTTGAAGGGCCCTCAGGCCACTTGAATGAAGTTGACACAGTAAGCTTGAAAGGAGAAAAGTTCAGTCAATATTTTGCGGATGGGCTTCAAATGCTCATTTTACTTCATATGCTCAAGAGGTTGATTACCACCAAAAAACCTTAGAGTTGCACTTTCAAGACCTAGAAAACAATTTTTTCTCCAGGGGAGAAACAGCAGACCATCATTTTTTTAGGGTTTCGTCAGCATCCACATGCAATTACAAAATAACTTAAAGTTGAAACTTTGAATTGGATGTGTTATTAATTGAAAATTGAACATTTTTGTAGATTTTGTTTTGCCTATTCTCTAATTGCCAGTTTGAGCAAGTTCTATTCAGTATCCAGTCATAATAATTTTTATATTTTTACACAATTTACATATTCCAGTGTTAGTGAATCGTTCAATGTTAATTCAAGAGATTACACAAAAATAGAAGAGAAGTTTATCGAGCTCTCTCTTGTGTCCTTTCCCGTAGCTTCCACAAGTTTTTAATTGAATGGTTTTCGGTTGGCCTACTCTCGAGTTTTATCTTTAAATTAAAAGGACAATTCAAATTAGAAGAATCATCAGTTTGTGCATGGAGAAATATTGAATTTTGCAGCTCTTTGTGAAAAATTGAAGCCAAGAATCATTTTAATCATGTATAAAGCTAGTGGGAACGCGAATCTAGGAAATTGTTATCATTTTATATTCATTTATGAGTAGAATATTCAACTTGATAAATTTCCAGCATTCATTGATAAAATATAAAATTAGGTTGAGATACAAGTTGAAATTAAATTCATGGACTTTTAGGTAGTATGGTGATAAATGAGAGTTGAGGGAGTCAGCAGTCCGCGTAGGTAATAAAAATTATTGAGTCGGTCCACGTAAATTATTATAATGGAAGTTCTCAATCATATCGCATGTAAATGTTTGACTACTGATATTTATAAAGAAACTGGCATCGTTGTGCTGCAATGTATTGACTCTGCTTCACTTTCTAAATATTAAACTCCTTCCTTCCTCCTAAGGGCAGTACTGTATGTAGGCTACTACGTTCGCCGGACCAGCTTTTAGTAACTACTACAACTACTACTATTAATAATAATAATCAATCAAGGGTATATTATCTCCTTTCTTTTAAATAACTAAACCATTGTAGTTTGAAGTAAGAGCACTGGAAGTCAGAAGACAACCAAAACAGTTTTTATAAAGTTTGCAAGCAAACACAAAATTCCAAGACAAAAAATATTATATGTGAATGAACATCATCATATTCAGTCAGTCAGAATTGCAATATCAATGATTTATTTAAAATACATAAGCAGATAAATTCCAATCATAATGTTGTCCTAATCTTATTTGTATTTTTTTTAAATAAAATATAGCTTTAATAATGAATAAATTAAAAAAAATGAAATGACACCTACAGACTGTATTCATCTTTCAACTCTAGTCCTGGCTAGAACATGTTCTAGTACTAGTAGTGTATCTAGTGTTTATTATGATACGAAATCTTCCCTATTCACGGCAAACCCGAAGTTTTCAAGGCTAGAAATACAAAAATATTCCGGGGTCTCACCGAAATAATAGCGAAGCAGTGCAGTCAAGCATGAAAAACAATAGACATCCAACCAATGCCAGGTACCCAATGCTTTGGACCTGCAAGGATGCCTAAAAGTCAATGAATAAGGGGTTTTCTTTCATATGTTTGGAAAGTAAGCCGCCTTCTATCAAAGGAAACAACCAAAACTTTTGACAGTCGTTGTCTCGCATGATATTATGAAAGCATACGAAGGTTAATTAGCGTCCCATCAAAACAATTTTGTCAGGGGTCAAATGTTTGGTCAAACAATAAACAGTAGAAATTCGACTTCTTTCTCAAATTAAATACAAATAATGATAAAAATTTACATATATATTTTTTTAATCATAAGCTATTCTATTTGGTTCATTTAGCTCAAAGTAATTTGAATTTCTCTTCTATCACTAAATTCAACATATTCAAGCTATTATTCTCTTAAAAAAAAAACTATCTTCTACTCTTCAACCTCTGAATAGACCTGAATAAAAAACTGTTTAGATATATTTTTTGAGCAATTCCTATCTCATAATCTAGACATGATTATGTATAAATTCTCCTTTAAAATTTCAACATTCTTGTTTTAAAGAATGAAATAAATAATGACGATTTTAAGTAGGCTTAATGTAGCTATTTCTGTTTGCTAATAAGTAATTAATCATTATTGAACTACTTCAACTGGTCTCAAAATCAATCAATCTTTCAATATTACTTTCACTCTTGAGAACCGAATTGATCAAGAAGCTGGTGTTAAATGCCACTGTGTTACAGAAATGGTGACATGGCAGTCTACGTGTTGAAAAATATCTGTACCTATAAATTCCACTTATTTCTTACATCACTAGTTTTATGTGGCCTGGATATTACAAATTACTTACTTTTTAAGTATAAAATCTATAAATAAAACTTACATCCTACGTTGTGAAGTAGCCTAATAAAATAACATTCTAGAGGCAGAAATTATAGTATATCGATAGGATATTGCACAATACTGTTTAAATATAACTGTAAAGTAAAAATTGAGAATAGAGATTTTCAAGATGCCAATGATTCTGGAAAATCCCAATTAACCAGATTTTTATGAGTGTGATTTTTATAGGTGGGGGCAGGGGTGTTTTTAAATGGAAATCAAAACGATTTCACAGGGGTTCAGGGGTTGAAAAAATCGTAAATTTAACTTGTGGGAAATTTCTGATTTTCTCTTTTAATTTTTAATCACCTTCTTAACTTGAAATATGCGTAAAATTTAAAAATAAAAATTGAAATTTTCGAGTAATTTTTTTGTTTTGATACAGCTTTTTGGGCTGAGAACGATTCATTTCACTCCTTGAAAAATTGAGTGGTGAGTTGGTGTCAAATAATTATTGATAACTTCATTTTCATATAAAAAGAACATTTTCTTGGAAAATTTAGTTTTTTTTCATAATTTAAAGTAAGTCAACTTGATTTAAAAGAAGTTAACCAAAGTGGTGATGTGAAAGTTGATTTGCAGATTGATAGGATACAGTGGCAAATACAAATAAATTTGGATAAAATTTGAAGGAGGAGACTGTGAAAATAATGAGACTTTAGAAAAAAACCTCTTGGGAACTGAATAAAAATAGAAATGCTGGAAATTGAAAAGTAGGTGGGTCTCAAAATATTTTGATAATTTTGATTGTCTTCAACAACCATTGATGATAAGTCTCAGGGGTGGTTTTCTGGTGATGGTAAAATTCCAACGATTTTTTAAATTAAGTTTTTGCAAAATTGTTCAAGTTTGGATTGGTTTAGCAATATATAATTTTATAATTATTCCATAATAACTAGTCCAGCGTGATCACTTTCATTATGAGTCACAACCTGCATCATCTTATGGCCAAAAATATAGCCTATGCACTGGCAAGTATTATGATATATTTCAGTTTTTAGTGTTTTCTGAGAGGAGGGTACTGGAAATAAGTAGCCAATAGATTTAATAAAATTGAGATTTTGAAAATTTCAAGCTTTTACTTTTTGTTGATTGGAGATGAAGCTACTCATTCAAAATTCAAAGCATTTCCTTTAAATACTTACAGGAATGTTTTGTGGTGAGAACTTAGAACATTTTGATATTAAAGCTTTTTGTGAATTTTTTCTTTTGCCTTGTAGAGCTTTGGAAATTGAGCAAAATAATAGTGCATCTGAGACTGAAAGACTTCGGTCAGCTGTCTCTTGCAGAAATTTGAAGAATATTAGATACTTCCAGAAGGAATATTATTAAGAATAAGAATAAGTTGAACTTAGCAATAAAAGTAGTTTTCTGCAGAATTCAAAAATTGGTGCTCAGCTTCTAAAATGTGACGTTAGTACTGACTTCCTCCACAGAAGCGGTATAGGACGACTTCTTATATATCCCCAACATTGGGAAGTGGACTGCTTGAATGTAGTAGTGATGAGTGGTGGTGTGGGCGCTTGCGAAAGTCACACAGTAACACAATACCGTGCTATATTGAAAAACAGGTTTCAGGTAGAAGAGTGATAGAGGGTGAATGCTCAAATATATATATGGGGACTTTAAAACATATATATAGGATTTTTTCACCCTTGTGTATTCAAGGGTTCGCAAGCGAATTCACAATGACAAGTTAAATGCATTCTATTCAAGTTGGATTTCAATGTGGCAACTGTAGGCATAGTGTAAATCAAGGCTTGTTGCAATCTTTCTTGCTATGTGGGATAGTTATAAAAGAATAATTAGGGATTGGTTACACGAAATTGGAATCTACACTAGCGAGGAGCTTATAGTAAGTAGAATGTAGACAATATATAATTATATAGTAGGGTAATTAAGTGTTCATATTGTAGTAATGTCACATTATTATGGTGTATATTGGTATTGTATTATATGTTATTATGGGGTATATTGGTGGTGTATCTTTGTTGGTTATGGTGTTATTAGTTATATATATTATTATTGTTAGTTAATTAAGTATTGTTATAATGTAGGTACTAACTGGTTAAGAAATTTTGCAGAATAATATATTATTATGATCACCCCGACACATATCATTATAGTGGGGTATCATAATTAGGAATAAAATTATATTATTTAGTAGCAATTTTATGAGTCGGGATTCTCCTTAATATCTGTATCTTTGTTTTTTGAATAAACTCCTCTGGATGTTTCGCAGTATCATCCAGAGAAATTATTATTATTATTATTATTATTACTGTACAGAGTCACAGCCTACTCAGTTATTGAATTCTTGACAAACTGATTCTTTGAAATTCTGACATAAAATCAACTTACGAAAATGAGCTACAAGTTTTCAAAGTTGGGATAATTACGATCACTACTTTTTCATTACTTGCTCTACTCTGAGATTAATGGTTGATTATATCATAGTTTTACCACTCTAGAATTGATGATTAAAATATTTTACACAAGAAATGGTGAAATCCATTTTTGTTGTGGGACCAGAAAATTTAACTATCTATTTGCTTTGTCTGTATCAAGTAGGCAATGGTAAATGGTGGAGTGCAGCATTGATGGAATTATTCTTCCAAGATGAGTTGCACTTGAGAGTTTGAACCTCAAAGATCAGAATGCTTGCCCCGACATCTGCCGGTAGGTTTGGTATTACTTGCAGCCAGTTTCTTTTCTTGATACCATGGAAGCTCAATTATGTCAAATATATCTCTATCATTGAGAGAAGTATCTTTATTAACAATAATTATCATAATGCTTTTATTAGGTCATTATATAAAACATCGTTAAAATTCTATAAAATCAAGGACTCACTGACGGTTAATTATGAAGATTTTTGGTACCATAGATTTGATGGTAATTGAAACTTTTCCTCTACCAACAATAATATTGTGGTGTACTGTAAGTAAGCCCTACTCTACCAGTTCTGAAACCATTTCATCTGTTTCATAAGCCGTGTTTATAAAAACATCGGTTCATAAAACATGAGAACTTATTGGAAGCGTGTCGTTGTCTGCCCGTCCATGAAAAAAGAACTCTTGTAAATGGAAAAGCTCTCTTCACTTGACAATCCTCGCCGTACAAGTAAGGTTCCTGTTGATTGATTTTGGACTTTGGGAGTCAAATACAGTATATAAAAATGATTATGATAGAGTTAATAAAAAAAGATTGTCAATATAGTGTTATGAACTTACCGGATTGTTCTAGAACAGCTCAGAGATGTTACACATTGAAGTTAAAAAGCTGATTTCGATCAATGTTGTCCTACTCCATAACATTTAGCAGCGTAATATTTCCACGGAAGAACATCATGGTCAATAGAAGGTGGTAAAACGAAAAATAAAGAATTGTAAACTCTAGAATGTAACGGAATGGGCTAGAAACTTTCATGAAGTATTCAAGTACCACTTGGTTGCAGTAACTTGTTCACCTTGTGAACCTGCGTCATGATAGCAATAAGCTTAGGGCCGTATTTATAAACGTGACTTACATTCATCTAAGCACACCTTATCCAAGAACGACTTGGGAAGGCTCTATTTCATTGAATGTGATCACAAGCTAACCTAAAATTGTGTTGTATTATCAGGCACTAATAAAAATAAAATAGCATACATAAAGATACTTCACTGCATGTAAATGTACAGGTACCATTAGGTAATTATTACCATACCAGTATCTTTTAAATTATAATTTTCTGTTTTTTCATTTTAAAAATATATCAGCATAGTGAGCGCTACCTGCCAGCAGACCAAAGAACTTCATCTATTATATTTCATAGAAAAATAATTCTATTCTAGTGCCAAGAAGAATGTATGGGTAACTCGACTTTATATAAAATAAGTAAAAATAAGTCAAATATACAGTGAATTACATTGCAATAGTGCGAAAATTGAATATGATGATTTTTTTTTATTTTTTGAGCCAATTCTATACTGAAAAATGAAGCTAAAATATGATAGCCTACAAACACAACATTCTAAGAACGGCTTCAAGCCAGTTCCGTACCTAGCTTGGCTAAGAACAGATTTGAGACACCAATTATAAGCACGACTTGACTTATAAGCTAAGATCATTTTTAAGTAAGGTTCATAAATAATACAAACTTAAGTCTAAGCATTGCCTACACTGGGTGAGTTAACTAGCTGAAAAGTGAGGTTATAAGCCGACCCAGTTGTTCCTGCAACATTCACTTAGTGTAAATTCTTATACTGGTGTAAATTAGAGTTGTTTAGTGTGAATTATTAATGTTAGATTATTCATCAGGTTTTTTTTGTTGAAGAGCTGGGTTTGCTTTTAGTGTTACAGCTGCTTGATGGCTTGTCATGTCATGAACCTGTAAGTGTAAGTAAGACTTATCCAAGTCGTTCTTTGATGGGAAATGTTCATAAATACGGCCCTTAGAGTACCAGTTTGTGATCGAACAAGTATTAGTGCTTTGCAGCAGTTCCAGTAGAATTCGTCTTTGTGAGTTTGACTGCATCTAATCTACAACTTGTGAGTTATGAAGGACCCTGTAAGTGGAAGTGCTGATATAACTGAGAGTAAGTAGATTGTTATCATTCATTATTTCAGTTCTATACATCAGATTACTTTTTTTTTGCAGGATGAAGCCCACATAGGTCTGAGACCTGTGCGTGGGTAATGAGTTGGATGATGGTGATTGATGAGTTGGACCTACAGTTTTAGGTGGGTTCCGAACAACCGGGAAGTGATTTTACAGCAGAGAACAGTGTCTTTTTTGCTGGCCACCAATCTAATCGGTCACCGTTACGAACAGGACCTACGAGAACGCAGCTTATCTCTCTTGACTGTTATTCCATTATTGACAAATTGGTAATAATGTAACTGTTACTGATATTAGACATTCATTATTCTATACAGTAATTGAACGTTTTCATCAAATAAAACAATACAAATTTGTGCTATTTCTCGTGCGATGAATCTGTGAAGTGTGTTATTGTCTAAATAAAGTTCCAGTTTTATTATTACATTTTGTCAGCATTATTGTTAGTGATAGAACTCGTAACACTAGCATCTACTATGCTATTACTACTACTAGTAGTTCAACTGAATTCAGGCTAACTTGCATCATAACATTACTAGCTGGTTCGTAAAGAAAACAAACAAAAGTTTGTTTTTTACCTTATTTAAGCTTTAATATCGGGGTAGCGAGTTCCGCACGGGGGCGGATGTTAGGTGAGGGGTGAATGTTTTGGGGCAATAATGCGTATCTTGGAGATCAAAGAGGATCATGAGGGGGGGATTAGTGGCGCGATATGCTGTGAAGCCATCCCCCTCAAAATTAATTTTCCTATGATAAGCTATTCCACAGACAAATCAATAATAAAGGAGAAGTGTACTTTTGATCAATATTTATATGATATATTTTGAGTAACTGAATCTGAATTTAGAGCTTACCAGCTCGTAGAACTGTAATTTTTCAAGATAGGTGGTGGTTGGGTAGTCTCACTCAAGAACTGCTTGTCACAACCCATTTCATGACTCATTCATCTCAGCTCATTTAAACGATCCAAATTTATATAATATATTATGTCACATTCAGCTTATAATTTGTAATTCTACTTGAAATTGTATTATAGGCTTTCCCTATACTGTATATACTCGCAAAATGCCGACTTTTCGTTATGAATCCCAACTCGGTAACTATACTAAAGATAAAAATGCAAAGTAGGTCTCAAATTGGAGGTACAGTACATCTCACTTTTCCACATCATTGACATCAAAATCTAAAAAAACAAAAATACTATTCAAATTTAGCTGGATGATGCATGAGTAGCTAAGTTTTCACGAGGTTTGGAGATTTTTCAATTCGGTTTTCCGATCTTACTGAAAACTATGTGTCGGACAAGAAATAAATTTCAAGACTACCTACGTAATTCTCAAGAGCCTACCACAAACCGCTTGGCTAGACCCAGAGTTATTGCAATTCAGTATATCCAAACTAATAAAAAGATTAACATTTTTTTTGTTTTTTTACATAGTTCAATTGCAATTGAAAAAATTTGTTTTTACCAAAGAAACAATGGATGAAACATAAGCTGAGCTTTGACTTCCCAGTCATATTATGTCTTCTGCATTCCTGCAAGGCTCCGACCACACGCTAAGTATTTTCGTTCCAGACAGCCCTAAGAACGCCACTAAGGTGCCTACCATATGTTTGAAAATTGTTGTCTTGAGCTGTTCGTTAAAGAATAGATTAATCATTTCTGTGTCCTTCAGCGAGTTTTTGCAGGAATGAGAACTAGCGGAATGGTATTTTTGCACCAAGAAGCTTCGTGATAAGTTATTCATAATTTTTACAAATCGCTGGACCCGGGTTTGAGATCCATCGGACATATATACACACACACAAACATAAGTAAATACATACAGAAATTTCTCATTTAATATAATAGGAGACAGCACGTGTCATTTTTATAAATGTAGTGTTATTTGTGCATCAAGAAGTAAAAGAAACAGAAGAAAAATAGAAAGAATTTCTCCAGCTCATCATCCTGCTCAGCTTTAATTTTATTTATATCTCTACCATTAAAAACATTTCTATTATGCATTCCTTTCATGTTTTCAATCTTTCTATCACTCCCCCAATAAATTCACATCAGTCAGTACCATTATATTGTCTTCTATTAAGCAAATCTGCAAACTCTTTTACTTTTATGGAGATTGAAGTTGTCATGTCTCATTTGTATAGAATCAATTTCATCACATTTTTTTTTGTAGATTACGTCTTGGAGACTCCAGTTAAGGAGTATAAGACAAGTCAGATCAACAATATTATACACTAGATACCATAATTACTTCAATTAGTTGAGGTGAGGCTTAATTTTGATGTGAAAGGAACTCTTGTACACTATAAAGAGCTTTATTAACTAAATATTTTTTCAATTGTTTTTTAAATATTTCTATATTTTCAAGACTCTTCAAAAACTGCGGTAGCTTGTTGTAGAATTTCCTACCAATATAACTAGGTTTTTGTTTGAATAAGCTACTATTGTGACTCACCAACCCACACAGCACAAAATATCCTCAGGATATCCTGACCAGTTCCCATATGTCCCATAAAGATCCCGGGATATTGGAATGTCACTGGGATCTCTGAAGGATATTACATATGGGATATGATATCCTGGGGATACCCCAGGATATCACATACTGGGATGGTATATCCCAGGGAGATCCCAGGATATCACATACTGGGATGATAAATCCTGGGGATATCCCAGAATATCACATGCTGTGATGATTGTATCTCCCTCACTCAGTCATTCTCTCACTTTCTCTCTCTCTCTCTCTCTCTCGTCCTCCCACCCCCTCACACTTCACTCACTTGCTCCTCACTCTCTCAAACTCACTCATTCTCTCTCTCTCTCTCTCTCTCTCTCTCTCCTAACCTAACTTCGGAGCCACTATTCATATAATTAAGTATGAACACTCATTTTTTAGGGAATTTTATTCTCATTAAGATTGAATTGAACATTTTGTCTCAAAAAACTCATCCCTTTCGAGATAATAGCGGTTAACATACTTTTGGGGGTGAAGCCACCCCCGCACTAGGCTACCTTATCTCACCGCAATCTGTTGGAAGTTCTGGTAACTACCATCACATTGTATCAATTGGTATGCAATTTCACAATGTTTATTAAATATCCCTTGTAATATTTAAAGTATAAATATTTTAACTAACAAAGTTGATAATTTTCCTATTCTTGGAGTATTTAAAGACACTTTTTCTATGATCCTAGAATCCTCCAGCCTAAAATAACAGATCAAAGTTACCGAATTTTGTACCTCTCACTAGGATTTTTGTAGCTGTTAGATGGGGGTGTCATTAATGCACAAAATAGTCAATTTACTTTAATTATTTACCTTAATAAAGTATCAAATCTCAGCCTGTTGATTAAGATCACAGTGTAGTAACTTTTTTTACCAGCTTAATGTCACACCTCTAATAATAATAGGATAGGGAAAGGATATCCCATACATATCCTCAGGATCTCCTCTGTGGGATTTGGACAGCTTTTCCCTTATCCCTAGGATGTCCCTGTGTTTTATTTGGGATATTCTTTCTGGGATATCCTTGTAAACTCAAAGTGGGATATTCTAGGAATATTCTGAAGATATCCACTAGAAAATCCTGGGGTTGGGATATTTCATCCCCAGGACATCCTATGCATATCCCCTGGATATCCTTCACGGGATTTGGGCGGACATTCAGTTATCCCTAGGATATCCCTGGGATTTATTTAGGATATAATGGGATGTCCAGAGGATATTCTGTCTGGGATATCCCTGGAAACTTAAAGTGGGATATTCTAGGAATATTCTGAGGATATCCACAAGAAAATCCCATGGTGGGATATTTCATCCCCAGGACATCCTATGCATATCCCCTGGATATCCTTCACGGGATTTGGGCGGACATTCAGTTATCCCTAGGATATCCCTGGGGCTTATTTAGGATATGATGGGATGTCCTGAGGATATTCTCAATATTCTTGTGGGATATTCTTGGGATATCTTGAGGACATCCTTGTGCTGTGTGGGAAGTGATAATCTCCTCGGCTTCTTGTATTATAATCATGTACATCAAGATTTTGGTTAATATCATTCGTTTTTACATATAAAGTAGCTTCATACACATATAAGCAGGGTACAGTTAGGAGACCAAGTCTCTTGAACCACGGCCTACATGAATCTAATCTATTTACTCTTTCTATACACCTAACCGCTTTCTTTTGGATCTTAAACACCCTATCAAGATTTTTTTTTGTTGAATTACCGCATACTAAGATAGCATACCTAATATGTGACAGTAAGAGTCCATGGTAAGCTGTAAAAAGTAACTTTTTGTCATTCAATCTAGCGAGCTGTCGCAGGACAAATACCCCAGATGAAATTTCACTACATATTTTCTCAATGTATAGAGTCCAGGTCAATCGTCTATCCAACAAAACCTCTAGAAATGCAATTTTTTCTTCCTGGTCTAATTGATTATCATTTACAAACACCTTTATAGCCCTATCATCATTTAAATTATGTTTGTTTTTGAAATGACGGTATTGGCATTTTTTACTATTTATTGTTAATTTCAACTGATTTAAAAATTGGACAATGGACTGCACACCTATATAGGCACTTATTTCTAAATTATCTAGAACGGAATTGCTGAAAATGAGTGATGTATCATCAGCAAATAAGAGGGCTCTACCACTAATTAATTCTTTAGGTGAACGGTTGACATATAACAAAAAAGCAATGGACCTAGTATTGACCCCTGAGGCACTCCAGCTTGCACCTCTAATTTATTAGATTCATTCTTTACTATACTATTACCAACTACTGTAGTTAGTTCTACACATTGTTTTCTCCCAATAAGATATGATTCAAACCATTTCAGTTCAACCCCATTTACACCTACTTTTTGCAGTATTTTCAATAAAGTTCTATGATTAGCACAATCAAATGACTTTGACAGATCTAAGAAGATTGCAGTAGCTTTATCACCTGAATCTATTATATCTATTCGTTTTTCAACTAGAGAAACTATGGCTGTCTTTGTTGATCTCCCTTTCTGGAAGCCATGGGATACTGGACGTCTTGGGATACTGTGTGGAATTTCAATTCGTTCTGAATCCCCTCAGTATTCCACATGTTTGCATCACTAATACCTGTATTAAGAGATTATTGAAGATTCTTAGCAACCAGTTGATAATATCTGTTAAAGAAATTACAAATGTCTAAACTATCATCAATATATTTGTTATTTCCGTTAATTATTCTGGGGACACTAGTGTAAGCATCTACATGAGCTAATTGCCTATTTTTGTTCATTACATCCCACACTGCTGTGTTAAAGTACACACTATTATTCAAAATTTCAGCCATTTTCTTGCATTTCGCTCTTTCCACTTCTTTCGTATAGTTTTTCTTTAGAGCTTTGTAATTATCTTCACTTAACATATTTCTAGATAGTTTGAATCCATCATATGCATCCTTAACCCTATTTCTTTCTGCAAGGATATCATCAGTTATCCACTCTTCAATCCTGTCTAATTTGTTTTTTACAGGGACTTTTTTAACTGGACAACTCATAGTAATATGAAACCTCAAAATATTAATGAAACTATCATATTTGTCATTTAAACTATTTCTATTGTGAACCCTACTCCAGTTTTCTTGTAGCAGATTCTGCTTCAATCAATCGATATTCCCCTGTTCACATTGTTGAATTTCTTTCATTACTCCACTCTTTCTAATTGATTTATGACCTTGCAACCTCACCTCTAAGATTTGATAGTCATGATCAGATAGTCCCGAGCCGCCTAATCTTGTTTTAGAGTAATATATATGAGTAAGGATGTTATCAATTATTGTTTGTGATGTTCTTGTGACTCTGGTATATTCATGAACTTTTATTTCCAAGTTATTCACGTATATAATATCCCTTAAATCTTCTGTCATTTTATTCTGTGTTGCAAAGTCTGTATTGAAATCTCCCGCTACAATAACGTTTGTAAAACGAGTAGTAGTAATCTCTAAAAGCCTATTGAATAGTTCACAAAAATTGTTCCATTCCCTATTTGGTGACCTGTAAATACCTAACACCACCACTTCGAAATTAGTGTCGATTTTCACTCTCAGCCCAGTAACTTCTAAATTCATTTACACAGAAAATTTCTCTACATATTCTAAATTAAATGTTTGCATATTCTTAGCATTTTTAGTGAAGATAGCTACTCCCCCACTTCGATGAGATGTCCTGCAATACGACGCTTTCAATGAATAGTTTGGAATATTAAGTTGTGACAACTCATCTTCTTTTAAACCATGCTCTGTGAAAATAGCTATATCAGGAGACTCTTCTTTAAAAAATACTTCGATTCTATCTATTTTGTTACGAATGTACTGAATATTCTGATGGAACACAGTGAGTACCGGTACTTCCCTATCATCCCTTATTACTTTATCGTTGTTTTTGCATATTGAAGTAGATTTACTTAATCTCTTAGAATCTTGGGAGCCTATCAGATTGCTACAAGAGTTCCTTCCACTAACGCTATCCTGCTTTTTTGATCGATTAACGTCTTTTAATACAATTGAAGATATGAATTTATCATTTGAAACTAGTTTCCCTTCCCGGTTTTGAGCCACTTTACTAAAAAAGGTTCGTTAGACGATTGTTTAGGAGAATTATTGACAGTAGATTGCAAACGACTTTCAATCAGCTCTGCCAGCCTATTACAAAATATTACTTTGCCAGATTGATTTAGATGTAGACCATGATTAGTGAAGTTTTGTTTTTTCAGCCTTTCATTCAGAAAACAAATCCCCAATTGCTTAGAATTCTTATTTTTTAGGCTGTTGATTGTATTATGAATTGATTTATTCGTTGACTTAATGGTTTCATTTAGCTCTGGCCTATCAAACCTATACGGAATTGTACCTTTTATTACATTAGTTTTTTGGCTGAGTGGCACAATCTCTTTAACTTTTCCATTTATTTGAGGAAGATGTTTTAGATTAGGTTCATTTATATTGTTTGAGCCACCCAGTATTATTAGAAAATCGTTTGTACCAAAATCTTTAGTTTGTTCCTGTGCTGACTACGATTGCGTTTATAGGGGCACTTGGTTTGAAAAAGCTCTGAACTTCATACTTATTTTTTAATCTTTTATTTAGTAGGTCACTACAGTCTCGTCCATGACTGGATGTCAAGAGCAGTACTCTACCTTTCCTATCGTTATTTGCCCTTACTTTAGTTTTGGTTGCTGTTTGCAAAACCTGACTATAAGTTTTTGTTTGACCATTTCTATTTATTTTTTCCCCATTTGCTTTAGGTTCTAATTTTTTTGTATTGATCAGAGGTTGAGATCTTACATTAGCTAAGTTTATTTTTTATTTTAATATTTCGATTTCCTCTGACATAGACCTACATTGACTTGTGAGATTTAGTATTTCAGTTTTATGGTCTTCCTGCTGTAATTTTACAATAACATCCAGAGATTTAATGTGATCCACCAACAGTTCTTCCTCAGAATTTTTTAGTGATGTTTCTAATTTTTTTTTTTTGTAGTTACGTCTTGGAGACTCCAGTTAAGGAGTATAAGACAAGTCAGATCAACAATATTATACACTAGATACCATAATTACTTCAATTAGTTGAGGTGAGGCTTAATTTTGATGTGAAAGGAACTCTTGTACACTATAAAAAGCTTTATCAACTAAATATTTCTTGAATTGTTTTTTAAATATTTCTATATTTTCAAGACTCTTCAAAAACTGCGGTAGCTTGTTGTAGAATTTCCTACCAATATAACTAGGTTTTTGTTTGAATAAGCTACTATTGTGACTCACCAAGTGATAATCTCCTCGGCTTCTTGTATTATAATCATGTACATCAAGATTTTGGTTAATATCATTCGTTTTTACATATAAAGTAGCTTCATACACATATAAGCAGGGTACAGTTAGGAGACCAAGTCTCTTGAACAACGGCCTACATGAATCTAATCTATTTACTCTTTCTATACACCTAACCGCTTTCTTTTGGATCTTAAACACCCTATCAAGATTTTCTTTTGATGAATTACCCCATACTAAGATAGCATACCTAATATGTGACAGTGAGAGCCCATGTTAAGCTGTGAAAAGTAACTTTTTGTCATTCAATCTAGCGAGCTGTCGCAGGACAAATACCCCAGATGAAATTTTACTACATATTTTCTCAATGTATGGAGTCCAGGTCAATCGTCTATCCAACATAACTCCTAGAAATGCAATTTCTTCTTCATTTAAATTATGTTTGTTTTTGAATTGAAGGTATTGGCATTTTTTACTATTTATAGTTAATTTCAAATGATTTAAAAATTGGACAATGGACTGCGCACCTATATGGGCACTTATTTCTAAATTATCTAGAATGGAATTGCTGAAAATGAGTGATGTATCATCAGCAAATAAGAGGGCTCTACCACTAATTAATTCTTTAGTTAAACGGTTGACATATAACAAAAAAAAAAGCAATGGACCTAGTATTGACCCCTGAGGCACTCCAGCTTGCACCTCTAATTTATTAGATTTATTCTTTACTATACTATTACCAACTACTGTAGTTAGTTCTACACATTGTTTTCTCCCAATAAGATATGATTCAAACCATTTCAGTTCAACCCCATTTACACCTACTTTTTGCAGTATTTTCAATAAAGTTCTATGATTAACACAATCAAATGCCTTTGACAGATCTAAGAAGATTGCAGTAGCTTTATCACCTGAATCTATTATATCTATTAGTTTTTCAACTAGAGAAACTATGGCTGTTTTTGTTGATCTTCCTTTCTGGAAGCCATGCTGTTCATCACAGATAACGTTAGCTTATTGAAGGTGCATAAGTAACCTATTTAGAACTACTCTTTCAAAAATTTTACTAATTACATTTAAAATACTAATGGGCCTATATTTCTCTACCTTTTCTCTATCACCACTTTTGAAGATTGGCAAGATCTTCCACTTTTTTAAGTTATCTGGAAAAACACCTTGTCCTAATGAATGATTGATCAGATGAATCAAAGGGTCTAACAATTGATCTTTACATTCTTTCAGAATTTTACTGGATACCCCATCCATTCCTACAGTTTTTTTTATTATTTCAACTATCAATGATATTTGACAACTCGTCTTGGCATACTGGGTGGAATTTTAATTCGTTCTGAATCCCCTCAGTATTCCTCATGTATGCATCACTAATACCTGTATTAAGAGATTTTTTAAGATCCTTAGCAACCAGTTGATAATATCTGTTAAAGAAATAACAAATGTCTACACTATCATCAATATATTTGTTATTTTCGTTAATTATTCTGGGGACACTAGTAGCATTTACATGAGCTACTTGCCTATTTTTGTTTATTACATCCCACACTGCTGTGTTAAAGTACACACTACTATTTAAAATTTCAGCTGTGATTTTCAATTCGGTGTGATCACTCAATAGTTTAGCAACCTTTTCTCCCACATCTACAGTAGCTTTAATAGAACTCGAATTTTTATTAAGATACTTTAAATTATAATAGACAAATTAATAATGGAGATTATTAAGATAATATAAATACTAATAATAATAATAATAAACAAAAATACTACTTATCTGTTCGAATTAATATTCTATTCTTCAAAATTCACAGAGCCTGTTCTGAAAACGTATGCAAAGTATCACTGCTACCTCAATACCTCAGATTCTTCTGTAGCTTTTGTTATATTTGTCAGATTGCATCACTTTTTGACCATTTCCATTAGCTAATTTCTCACTGTTTACTTCACGAAGTTTATACATTGATCTGAAATTTCTGAATTCATTCAGATTTGTTTTTTATTTTCTATATCTTTATTTCGAAATAGTTCTATTCGGTTCAATCAATGCATTCTTGTAGTCGTTTCACATTCTATTGGTGTCTATTGGTTCATGAGATGATGATCAAGTGATGTACGATTTTTGTTGAATTATTTACCGATTTCTGTTTGGTTTTTATTGATTTTCTTTGACCAAAAAAATCTATGTAATCAGTTACAGGCTAAACATGTTTTTTTCCTCAATCCAATTATAAAGCTGGCTAATAAGCCAGGGTTTGTGATCTGATGAGATACCTGCTCCTGGGTAGGTTTTCACACATTTTATTACTTTTCTATATCTGGGGCTAATTAAAATATAACCAATTCAATCGAGCATTCCTTAACTAATGAAAATCTGCGTGAATTTATCTGCCCGATCAACTCGAATGAAAAGTAGTCTTGAATGAGTTTAAGTAGGATGAGTAGTCATTCATTCCTTTAGCGAGAAGTTTACTGTTCACTGAACCACTGCTGGTTAATACAGAATCTATTGAATATGCAATGAGTCAAGCCAGCCTAAGCTTTCGAATAGTCCCAGTCACTGGTCAAACAATTTCAGTTTGCCTATTCTCACCTAATGTTAAAGACCCGCCACGGCCTTTTAAAGTCGTGCCGGTGTCGGTCTATGAAATAATAATTACCACTTGGAAGGAAAACTCCATACTCTTAATACTTGGTATAGAGCATCCTGATAGTCCAAGAGAGATCCCCATTGATATTGGACTTTGGGGTCAGATTTAAAAATAATTATGATTTATTACAATGAAAAATAGGTCGACACGAACACCAAGGTTGGTTGAGGCTAACTTTAAATCGTGACATTATACCTGGTTCATCTTAAATGCGAGCAATTGAAACTCTTCTTTCCACTTCTTCTATTGCTAAGATAAATTTATTGACTCATACCCTATCTTGTATTTTGTATCTATCACAATCGATATTCTTCTTCTTCTTCTTGTCTTCTATTGGTTTCTATATGTCTCGTATGTTGGCATGTTACCATGCATGACATTTTCATCCGGCTTGCTTCTGCTGCTTGGAACAATATTTTATCAAGCTCATACCGAACTAGGCTCCTAAATTCTGTAACCATGAAAGCCGATTTCATTTTCAGCTTATTCTATTCTTCGTCACATTTTTCTGTTATTTTTCAGTATCGTATGATGTTGACAAAATCTTATGTTAGCCTCATCATTCTTCAAATGGTATTAATTTGACAATTGACTCCATGAACGTAGAGTCACGATTATTCCAAACAATATTGTTCCATACGAAGCAACGATGGCCAAACACCTGAAACAAAAACTGAATATAGGGAAACAAAAATGTTATGGTAAATATTTCACAGGAAAACGTACCACATGACAATTTGTGGACAATACAGTGCAGGGAATATGCATCGCATCGTCTTCATTGATAAATAATTGTCTCTCAATTTTGAAGATTTTCATGAATCATGAGGCACAAGAGCACATCATTCACTATTATCATTCCAGTAAGAAAGTCTATGATCTAAGATAAGTCTCCTTTAATTATAAAAAACAACTGAAAAAAGAATGACAAAATTTCATACAATATATCTTCCCTAATGTATAATCTTGTTTGTACGGTTACACGAATGCCTGAAATACAACGACAGTATGTAGACAGAGCCAAGATTTGCGACGTGAGACTGCTGTGGCACAGTTTCACAAGAATTGTTATTTTCACCACAGACAGCCCACAAACTGATGTTGAAACGTCACTAGGCTGAGGGCCAGTGGTCTCAAAAGCTTCAGCACTCCTTTTCAGAGCAAAACGTGCCAAATAACAATAACTACTGTTCAATTGATAAATATAAACAGAACCTAATTTTCCATTTTTGGTACATTAAATGAATTTGAAAGAATAAAACGCATTTAGTCAACGCGAAAGTGCATGATATACTGTTCAATTTCCAATACTCAACATAAGGCTTACTTGATACAGAAAATAAGTTAATGTATTACAAAAATCAGGACACGCGGTCCTCTAATGAAATATAAATTACATTAATATTTGATATCCCAGAGTAGAATATCACTAAACAATTGAATTAAACTTCTGACGGGTTATGAAGCATGGTAGAGTCCAACGAGATCCGTCTACTTATTCAATAATGTGAGTTACTTAGTTTGTAAGAATGAACAAATCCTTCGACTGTCAGGCAAGACGTGGTGGACGTCCTCTTAGCGACCAGGACGCCGCCGCAGTTGTAAACATGGTCAATAGATTAAACGGTGCTAATGGAGGTTGAAAGCCAGGTTGGTCACTGATGTTTGTGACCAACAGGCGCGAATGCGTCAGATAGCGGATTGCGTGAGGCTCGCTCGAAACTGTATCACCTCTTTTTTTTGTAGATTACGTCTTGGAGACTCCAGTTAAGGAGTAAAAGACAAGCCAGATCAACAATTATACTGTTATACACTAGTTACCATAATTACTATATAAATTTGTTGGGGTGAGGCCTAATAATTTTGATGTGAAAGGAATTCTTGTTCACTATAAAAAGCTTTATCAACTAAATATTTTTTCAATTGTTTTTTTAATATTTCTATAAATAATCTCTTTTTAGTTATGCTGCACCTCCCAGTACCGAGATCTTAAACATAACACACGAGTAGCCTACTTAAGACTTTGTAATACAAAATTCACAGCAATACAAGACTCACTAAATTTGTGAAGAAGTTTACAATAAATAATATTAGAAATGCTGAAAAATCACATAAACAGTTTCAATATTTTTCTATAAATACTTGAATTTCTTGATTCGTAATGATCTGTGTTGTTAATATGAACTTTTTTTGTTAAATTTAACATCTTGCAGTCAATTTTAATTTAAAATAAATAAATATTTGATCACGCAGGCTGAAACGTATAGAATCGTGATGATTCATTTTCAACCTATTCTCAATTTGTACAAACTCAGGTTATTATATATATTATGTTGTTTTTATATATATTATGAAGTTATTATAAACCACAGTTCCATTATTTTGAATCATAACTTGGATTATCAGTCCTTTTTTTTATTAAATTTCTAATTACTAATGATATTTGTTCCTGTATATATTCCATGACAATAAGTTAGATCTATACTGATAGCTTATAAGGTTACCCAGATTCATATTTCCTAGGTTTAAATGTTACCAACACAGAAAGAAATATTTTCTTCTGTCTCTTGTTATCATTCTAATAGAGGGTTATTAAAATTCCCCTTTGCAGTTGCAGTACCATAGTCTTGGTATTTTTTTAATATTGTATATTCAGCATGCACCCCATAGCCACCTATAATATGAACCAGGTTAGGTCGAATTTTGTGTTGTACATACTTAGGTTATCATATATTATGATTTTATGTACATATGTGTGCATATATATATATATATATATATATATATATATATCCCAGAGTGACAAGATTATGATGTTATTATAAATTAAATATCAATTTTATTAATTAATAATTTTCTATAGAAATTATATTAGCTTCATATAGTAATAGTTTACAATATTCAAATATAAAACATGCAGGTGAGATGTTACCTCACCTGCCTTATAATCCTTTTAGGTTATGTACCTATTCCAAATTCAGTTTAGGATCAACCACTGATGATGATGCCATGTGCATTGAAACTCAAGTTTGGTTTTTCAGATGATGCAAATGTGGAATGGACAACATTTTCTTTATTCATTCACCTTAATATGGAGAAGTTCCACAACATTTCTGAATCAAGTGTGAATCTTATTTTCAACTATTTCTATTGTAAGTATTAAAATGAAAATGAACCATCATGAATTAATGGAGATAATATTAGTGGTAGATGCAGGTTGAAGAAAGCAAGAACATTCCCCTACAAGAGAATCAAGCAAATTTGCGTTTCTCACTAAAACAAGATACACTCACATAGCACAGAATATTTTTTGACATTAAAATACATCAAATTATTCCAAATTGAATATTTGATATTGATTCGATATTCAAAATGACAAATCCTGGATATGTATTGTATGTTGAATATGTCAAAGTCAAATAAAGTGATTTCATTAAGTAGTACTAAGCAGTACTACTTTTCAGAACTACACTATGAGAAGACTTGGCCCTGGCATAAAAATATGCCACTTGAATATTGAAGGAATAAGCAGAACTAAAAGTGAGTTTGTATCGAAGCTGATGCTGGAGCTAGGTGCAGATGTAATAGCTCTGCAGGAAACTCATACAGAAACAGAAGAACAGCTGTATTCAAGAGGGCAAATTCCCAGCTATGACGTTATTGGTGCCACCTATCACAAATCATATGGAACAGAAACATATGTAAGAAGTACTTTGGAGGAAGTTGAACTCATATCAGAGAGCCAAGATAATAGTATTCACCTGGTTGTGATAAGAATAAAAAATCTCTCTGCAGTAAATGCATACAAACCTCCAACAGCAGAGTGGCCAAACCAAGTTCTACCAAATTTCTACCATCCATGTATGTTTGTTGGAGATTTTAACAGTCATCATGATATGTGGAACTATGCTCAAAATAGCAGCAGTGGCTTATCACTAGTAGAATGGTCGGAGGACAACAACATGTTCTTAGTTTTTGATGCCAAAGATAGACTACAACCCTGATCTGTGCTTTATCAGCAAAAATAGCTTGGGACAACCACTGCCAGCAGTGAGATATGTTATATCTGATTTCCCCCACAGGCCTGTCCTTATAGACCTTGGTATCCAGATACCTCTCATTAGATCAGTCAACAGACCAAGATGGAACTTTTCTAAGGCAAATTGGGAAGTGTATGCTGTAGATCTTGATAAGTGCATCCGATGGATACCTTCCATGAAGGAAAACTACTGGAGATTTGTGGGTGCAGTGATATCAACTGCAAAGAAGTCTATTCCCAGAGGATATAGAGAAGAGTACATCCCTGGCTGGAATGAGAGATGCAACACTCTATTTAAAAGATTCCAGGAAAGTGGTGATAACAAAGTTGCTGATGAGCTATTACAGGCACTTGACAATGCAAGGAGAGATCGATGGGACAAAACAGTGGGAGGTCTTGACTTCAGATACTCCAGCCATCAAGCTTGGAGCTTGTTAAGAAAACTTGGTGCAGCCAGGAAGCCTGCCAGACAAGAAAATCAAGTAGAACCAAACCAGGTTGCAGAAGATATTGTTGGACAAGTTAGTTTGAAGTGACTGACAATTGAATAAACTGACAAATATACATAAACAGAATCTATTAATTTCGAATTCCTTTAATTGCTATTACTTTATACTGAAGACTTCCGCAATGGCGGATATTGACAACAGCATTGAACAGCTGATGGGAATCGATGAATGCTACTGTACAAAAATATCAGTCACCACCGGGAATCGAACCACGGCCGATATTTAGTAGGTGGCCGACAGTTGGTATGTTTAATTTGCTATTTTAAGCATGGCTTTTGTTAAAAACTCAAGTCATTTTTGTTTTGTATTTTCTATATTTTGTACTACCGTAATTATTAATCCTTTGTGGATGAACCATAAGCCAGTGTAACATCAGCAACATCGTTTTACCTCATTAGGTTAAACCCCAGTGTCTCACTAACTCTATTCTCTTGTCTTTATAGTACATGTTGAAAAATATCCAAATTAATTCAGATGTACCGTATTAGAAAGACTCACAAATTAGTGTCATAGTTGAAGCAATTAATCACAGTGAACTTCTATAATCTAATATCAAAACTGACACTGTATTTCTATTTAATATATGATTCTCACTCACTTATACTGGAGTTACTGGAGGGATGCATTACACTTCTAAAGAGAAGCTTCATCAGCCTCTTAGCCAGAAAGGCTGATTAAGCTTCTCTTTGTGAAATAAATCCCTCCAGTATATCCAGTATAAGTGAGTGAAAATCATATATTAAATAGAAATACAGTGTCAGTTTTGATATTATAGACTGTTCATTAAGTATTTAGTCATGAAAAACATCACAGAACTTCTATAAAATTAATATTGGTTTAGAAAATTCAAATCACGACCTTCCTGTACATTTTGACTCAAAGAACTGTTATAAATAATTTAAAAAATTAGGTCTGTGAATGTTGATTTTTTACACCAGCATTCCAAGATCGCTTTCATTTTCTGAAAGTAGGAGGAAAGTTCTTTCAGATTGAAAAAAAGATAGACAACAATAACTATTATTCCCACACTTTTAAAAATCCCATTTACCATATTTAAAAGCAGCTTGTGTATTGTTTCAACTAGTAAACAATCCAGTACCGTATATGAAAATCAAACTCTAGACCTATTCTCCATCACTAAGATTCTACTATGATTGCAGAGAGATGTTTACAATAATATTTCCGGAGGAGATCGTTGCTCCAGCAGTAGTCTGAACAAATTGGGTGGACAGGAACGAAACATTTATTTCTATCCAAATGTGAAGACAGAGCTTCAAAAATGAGCTCTTTTTGTAGGGAGAGAGCGAGAGAGCCCACACTCGACTGAGTGTCGAGTGAAACCGTTGAGGGAACTTGGTAAGATATTTTTATAATCTAATATTAAAACTGATACTGTATTTCACTTTTAAATAATGTTTCACTCACATATATTTGAGATGTTTGAGGAATGCATTTCACTTTTGAAAAGAAGCTTCGTCAGCCTCACTTCTTTTCAGAAGTGAAATGCATTCCTCAAAAATCAACAATATATGTAAGTAAAACATTTTTTAAAAGTGAAATACAGTGTCAGTTTTAATATAAAATTGAATTCCTGGATTTCTTGTTCCATGACGAACTGCGTTGTTAATATTAACTTAATATGTGAATTTAACGACTTGCAGTCCAATATTCATTAAGAATAAGTGAAAATTAAAAAAGCTAAAGAGTAAGTTCATTTTACTTATTCTTAATGAATATTTGACTGCAAGTCGTTAAATTCACATATTAAGTTAATAAAATTGAAATTGTTCATTGAGTATTTCGTCATAGAAAACATCACAGATATTTTCATAATTACAAGGAAAGTTTTCTGATTAAAATGCAGTGTACTCCAGTAGCTAAGTATCATTAAAAGGTGATTCCAGGAAAAACATTTACCGTATTAGTTGTTTCTCTACGAAATTTTATGTATTTTAGGCGTTGAATCCGAATCTGAACTGTAGCACCTCGAAAAATGCTTGTATCACAAGATATTTTCAAAATGGTGGCCAAAATTTCATATTTCGACAATTTGTGACAGATGAAAAAATTATAAAGCAATCAATGTATAATGATTATTAATTTATTCTCTGTTGAACCCTGAATCCCAATACGATTTTTTTAATTTTCGAGAAAACTCAGTTTTTTGAGACATTCCAATATGACAGACATAAAAAAACAGCTTTTTCAGGTTTTCAGTAAAATAATAATAAATAGTGAAGCAAGCGTTTTTCGAGATGGTGAAGTTCAGTTTCGGATTCAGTAACTGAAAATACATAAAAAATTCCATTCAGAAAAAGACTATTACTGTACATATTTTTCCGCTCAACACAGTACTTTTGAGTAGACCTACATTAAGCATCGTATTTTGGAATTTCACTAGTAGTCTAATAAAAATATTATTAGTTACATTTTCAGGTTCATTGGATCCCATACTATCAGTTGCCTCACTTTGGTACACCAAAAACCGGTCAGGGGGTGGAGGGAGGGCTCACTTGACCCCCAACGTCGGACCCCCACCCCCTCCTTCAACGGTTAATCTCACGTAATCACTCATTTTTCTTATCTCATTGATGCGATCCAAACTTCTTTGTATCATGTCAAATTCCGACCATATATCAAGGATTTCACTTCAGAGGACAGGCCTATTCTTGGAAAATGATGATTTTCCAATATTGAAGTAGCTCTAACCCAGAAACTACTGAAAATAAAAATGCTAGGGTAGCCTCAAATTGTGGATAAAAGCTTATTCTTTGATACCAATACCATTAAAAACTTTTTATAAGTTATCATTTTTAAGTAAAGATAAAACATGAAAAGTTTCTAAAATTCCACTGTTTTTGACATTTTTTCATTATTACAATCCAACTCTAAAAGTTAAACTAAGTTAAATGCAAAAGTTATACTGGACATTTGAAGTTGAAAATAATAATAAATGAATTACTGAAATATGACTTCATAATCATCATTATTTAAGGCAAATAGGCTTAGATCGCATCGGTAGTAACATCGGTAGTGTTATTGATTTTTTTAATAGGTGTTTTATGTTTGCAGATACTGCTTACAAAAATTCGGACAGACAGAACAAGGGCAAATTTGAAAGGATGTGAAGGACTGGCTGATGTAATCCAAATTTAGGTGACTTAAGAGGTGAATGATTTCTCTCAGTATTAACTTTAAATAAACATAGTGCTTTTTAATTGGTATATGAATTGACAAAAAAATAGTTCAACCATACAACATTTAGAATTTATAAAAAGATTTAGGTGTGCATACAAGTGCAGTAAATTCTTGATAATCTGAGGTTGTCCTTACTAAGCTTACATCAGTGATAACCTCAGATAATTTGCCAGTGGAACCTAGTTTTCTAATATTGTTAACTAAACCCAAGTTATGTAGCACTCACGATCCTTTCTTGTACTATAGTAAACTCTTAGCATACTAAGATACTTAGCATAACTCTTAATATACTTTGAATACAATGTAAAAATTGTATATTCATTATAGAAACTCATTGTTTATGGTGGGATACCTGAAAAAAATGCAAGGCTCATTAACCAAACTATTATAAGAATAAAACCTTAGAAATGCTAAAAGTTTTTGAAAATGAATTGTCTACATAGGGCTAAAAACATAATAGGATTGGTTGCATGAAAAACTGCATAGATTACGTTTTATGTTATGGGTGTGTAAGATTTCTCTTGCATTGCAACAGGGCAGTTGATATTAATTTTTTATAGCCAGCTTCCAAAGAGATTCAGATGTGGATGGATTTGTAAAATTATCACTGCATAAAATAAAGACATGTTTAGGTCAAGTTAACTTGTGGTAATTAAAGTGTTTTCAGTTATTCCTTGTCATTGAGCAGTTACCTTCATTTTGAAAGATATAAAAGTGCTTTGATTAAGAATATCAAATAATTACCTAAATAATATTAATTTCAATGCTATTTTTTTCCAGGGAAAGTAGGAAAACCAAAGCACATGAGGAAATAAGAGAATAGACTAATAAATTATTGTGAATAAATTTTGTAAATGGTATTTCACAGTGTTTTTATTATTCTATTCCTTGTTAGTATATATGAATGCATAGCCTACATAGGCCTACTTTATGTCTTGCAATGCAGCTTGCAATATCAATATTCAATCTAGCTAAAATTATTTCTGCTTCTTAGATTTTATTAAAATGTGAAACTTAAATTTTATTAAACATTTTTGAAGTAAAAAATTCATCAAATCATTTAACTATTCAATAATTTTGATTTTCTACACGTACAGGATCAAATGTTGAATTTCTTGCTTTAAAATAAGGAATGCTAGCTATATTTATATTACAAGCTTGCACCAACCCTAATAAAAGCTTATTGTAGCCTTACATGACAAGCTTGTGACAACCTTGTCAACCATCAAGTAGGAACCTTTTCACTATTAATATGGTCATAAGCTTGCACCCTTGTCACCAACAAGCTTGTGACAACATTGAAGCTTGTCATTGACAACCTTAGAACAACCCTAATGAAAGCTTGTTGTAACCTTACTTGAAAGATTGTGACAACCTTAAAACAACCCAAATGAAAGCTTGTTGTAACCTTACATGACAAGCTTGTGACAAACTTGCAACAACCTTAATAAAAGCTTGTTGTAACTTTACATGCAACCTTCCCACATAGCACAGAATATCCTCAGGATATCCCACACTGATCCCCAAATATCCCACAGGGACATGGCATTTTGGGATATCTTTAGGATATCCTCAGCATATTGAAAAAGAAAAATCTCAACATAAACGTTTAAGGTTTACAGTAATGTAGAAAATGACCATACAATCTTAATTTCACCTTGTTAATAAGGAAATTGGTCAAATAAGAATTCTAACATTAAATATTGCTTTAATTTGTCATGTGACGGTCATATCCTAGGGACATGCATAGGAAATCTATAATGCATCTTTCATAATTTCAACGGTCATATCCTAGGAATATTCTCAGCATATCCCATTAATATCTCAGCAGTATTGCCAAACTTGAACTTTATATTCCTGCTAGATGTGATTGTAATTATCACAAATACAATGTAGTTGATATTATTTAATATATAGAAGAAAAATGAATCAGAGTAAATATAAAACTATTTTATTTAAGAGAATATAACTTAGGTGCAGTAACATTAAGCCAATTAATTCGTTAGTAATGAATTAATTATGTTTGTTAGATTGTCATCTTGAGTGAGTTCGTTAATTTTGTGGGAAAAATCGTTTTCTGACTCTGGCGTCAAATCGCTGCTTGCTGATAGTTTTTGGTTTGTTTATTATTTATTATAGATTTTTATCAAGAAAACTTGTAGCCTAATTTGTTGTTCAATCGTCAACGAGACTACAACCGTAACATTTCTAGGTAAGTGCAAACATTACTGTCCTCTACTTTGTTTAATTTTAGCTAGACATGGAATGCAATGTAGATCTCTTGTCTAGATACAATTTAGGCTATGTGTAAGGTTGGAATTTCTAATATCATGTGATTTATGAAGTTGATTGAAACCTACGAAAATTTTCTATGATGATAGCTTATAGGTAAATACTGAGTACAGTAACTATTTTCCTACTCTTATTTATTATTGAATTACCGTACCTAACATGGGTTTGGCCTAGGCTAACTCTTTTGAATTCTGCCAATTAGGTTGATTCACCTCAAGCCTTTCTAAAATCTGGTCATTATTATAAAAGTCTTCTCATAGCAGTATTAATAATTAGCAGTGCAGTGGCCTATATAGCCTAATAATATTAATAATAAGTTCCATGCAGGCACTTAGAGTGAGGGGGGCTTGAGGTACTTTTCTTATCTGAACAGATACAAGCCATGCCACACGGCTTCCATATCACTTCCCCAGTATCAAATTTCCACAGATTAGAACCACTTCAATTTATTAACAATATGGTTTGGTGCTTTAGCCTATCTCATTTATGAAGTAACATTTGAATTTCATAATTTCCAGTTTTAATTTATTTGCAGGTGAAAGAATTCACTAAATAATCTGTGATGTTTTCCATGACGTCAGACTGCTGACAAAGCTTCTCTTTAGAAGTGAAATGCAACCCTCCAGTATCTCTAGTAAAGGTGAGTGAGAAATATAAGTTATATCTGAAATATGGTGTCAGTTTTGATATTAAATTGTTCACTAAATTATGTGGCATGAACATGAAACAAAATATACTGTACAATCTTCTGCCAATTACTCTCAATATCCAATCCCTTCACATCCAGCCAATCACTTCGCCTCTACTATTGGGCATGATTATGCTTTTATATGATATGATTGTAAAATTGGGATTGTATTATTGCTTGTGTGATTTTGTACTTTGTATGCTTGCGACTTTATGCTTTATATGCTTGTGGTATTTTTGAATGTTGCTAATGCTCCTGTAACTTGATTTTTGTGATATTGATTTTCACATGACCAATTACATTTATATGTTCAATGGCTGAATAAAAAATTAGGATTTTGAGCCTTATCTAAATAAGCAATGAAGTTTGCAGTGATAGCTGGTTTGGCGCTAAAGGGAAAAATATTTTTTCAACACTGAGTATTTACTAGAGTCATTCAAATGGCTGAAATTATTACTGGAATGCATGTGGAGAGTGATAAAAATTTGTTACTCTGTTCATAAGTCATCATTACCATTTTTAAATGTTGATAACATTCTATTGTTTTAATAGAACATTTTTTTTTTACTATTTTTTTTTATATTGGCTTTTAGATTGTATGGGTAACAGTTAAAAATGCAACAAACGCTGCAATGGAGATGACCATAAAGAAGGGGCTATCAAAGGCTAAGGAGAGAAAGGATAGAGAAACAAAGTAAGTTGATGCTCTAAATATGTAGTTGATGTTATAGTGATTTTGATCCACCTTGAAAGTGCAGACAAAATATTGAAATATTATAATCCCACTCTATATGGATCACTTCATAATAGCAAACTCACTCTGCTCTTGAATTCACTTAACTCGATCACTTGAACAATAGAGAAAGTTTTAAATGTGGGAAATGTAACTGTAAATATATGTATTATAAACTTAAAAATAACTTTTAAATGGAAATTGACTCACGTTATGGCGTGACGGGTCAGTGTACTGTGGGTCGTCTGATGATGCTCTAGACAACAGAGCGAAACGGCCGTCACGCCATAACGTGAGTCAATTTCCATTTAAAAGTTTTTTTTAAGTTTATAATACATATTAGTGGAAACAAGATGGATCTTCAACATCGTAAATATATGGCTTAAAAGTTATATCAGTAGACTATACTTATCTGGTTCATTGCATCATGCTGATGAATAATTGTGTTTTCTGGATTTCAAATTTAAAATGGGGTTCGCCCTCGCAAGGTGTAGCAAAAGGGCACATTAGGCCAGACACCACATGGACGCTCAATTGTCTTTAAAGTGGTGCGTGCCTTATGAGTGGCGGCGATCGCTGTTTAACGGAATTTCAACACATCAGCATGGTCATAGCTGCGCACACAAGTAGTTTTGTGGAGAATTGTTCAAGTGCTTACATATGTTTGGTTCCGGGTACTTAGCTGTTCATATTGAATAAAATAGCTTTTTTGATTGTATTTATATAATATAAAAAATATTCATTTCCATAAATAATTGTTTTTAAATGTTTTTCAATTAGACCTGATAATATCAGCATGGAGTTATATTTATTAAACCTGTTCCAGAGGACTGCGCATGCACAAAACACTGTTGTCAGTAAACATTTTCTAAACTCAAATTTCCCATGTTGATCTTTGATTCCTTTAAAACAATGACCAGCTGTTATTTGCATTTTGATAGTGACCTGACAATATATACTCATTAATCCAATATGAATTATTCATTCATATATAATTATATAGTATATCAGAAATATTAATTTTTATAATCGTTTTTTTTTGTCTTTCTAATGTGATGGTAATGAGATTTCTGCAAAACTTAAATCATATTACATGCCAGCATTTATGACAACAATGCTTCATTGCAGTATCCGGATTCTGAGCAACTTGTTCAAAAGATTTTTTAGATCACTTTTATTAGCAACAGTGTTCTGTGCATGCGCATGCTCTGGAACTGGCTTGGTAGATATTATTGTTTTCAAATTTGTATATGATTTCTATTAATTAAAACAGACCTTTGTTAACACTGCACTATTATGATTGTTATTTACATATGTTTACAAATTTTAAAGTGTCAATGTTAATAGGCAGTTACATTATTGTTTTTCAATCTATTATTATTTTTCCAGAAAACAAATGGCCTGCGACCGAGGATATTTGGGGATGATGGGTGCAACAGAAGCGCCCATTACGGATGATGATCAATTATTTTTTATTAATATATATTTTTATTCTAGAGGAAAAATTAATTTTAATTTTCTATAAATTTTATTAAATGAATCATTTTTCTGGAAGATTTGAAACGAATTATTGCAATAAATTATTTTTGTAAATCAAGACACAAAAAATTCATTTATTCACTTGATTCGATTTTCTACATAAAATGTTGTATAATTTCAGTAGATTAATAAGACAAACCAAACCGGCCATTATTATAAAGTTAAAATCAACTTCACTAGATAAATCATTAATTTGTGGCTTGCACCTGCATATATGCTGCATTTTTGGATTTCCTATCACCTTTATTAACACTATATATATTAAATAACTTCAAACTTTGATTAAAGTTCTTGAAACGTGTCCTATCTCCCTTGGATATTCTAGAAGTGTATTGCTAGAATATCCTGATGGGGTGCTCACATGATTTTCTTAGGTCATCCTTGGGATATGATAGAATATACTTAAAGGGATATCACTAGTATATCCTGGAGGTGTGACCAGATGATATCCTCAGGACAACCTTGGCATATCCCAGGATATCCTAGAGAGATATCCCCAGAATATCCTAGAGTGATTTCCCCAGAATATCCTAGAGAGATATCTCCAGAATATCCTAGACAGATATCCCCAGAATATCCTAGAGAGATATCCCCAGGATATCCTAGAGGGATATCCCCAGGATAGGGATATTGGCGGACATTCACATGTGCTAGGGACATCCTGAGGATATTCATATCCCACAACGGGATCTCCTCAGGATATTCCTGTCATCCCTATGGGACATTCTCAGGATATGCCAGGGATATTCTTGTGCTGTGTGGGTTATGACAACCTTGTCAAGCGTCAAGTAGGAACCTTTTCAAAAAGTTTTCATAAGGTTGCTGTGAGCTTGCACCCTTGTCACCAACAAGTTTGTGACAACCTTAAAAGCTTGTCATCAACAACGTTGGCACAAGCTTGCAAAAACCTTAAATTACTAACTGGGGTGTCTCAGCCTGGATGAACAGCTATCACACCAAGCTGTTGGATGTGCAACTGAACAACTCAATGCACATTATCACTGGAGCCCTGAGATCAACTCCAGTATCCTGGCTTCCCATACTGAGTGGCATATCAATGCCCACTCTGCGCAGATCCCAGGCCCTCCTCCCACTTTACAACAGGATATGCTCTAATCAGCAGCTTCCAATTCATAATGATATTCCAGACCTGGACAGAAGATACCTTAAGTCTAGGAGGCCAACAATTAAGCTGGCTGAATGCCTCAGGAGTGAAAACTTTTCTCTGACTGATAGATGGAGAGAGGAGGCTCCCCCAGAGATACCAGATGCTCTCAGACAGTGCACCATACCACCAGGCTTTGGGTGAAATTCCTGGGTGACACTGAATCGCATCCATACAATGCATGGTAGATGCAAAGCATCTTTTTATGAATGGGGCTTCTCAGACTCTCCAGTATGTGATTGTGGGGCACCAGAGCAAACAATGAAGCCAATTATTTATGAATGTGAAAGACATGCCTACCTAGGTGAGGCGAATGACTTCAATGTAGCAAGCCCCCAGGCCTTAGAGTATATTTTAAACTTGGACGTGCACTTGTAAATAGTGTGAAATTACAATGACTTATAAAAAAAAAATGCCATATCCTATATATATAAGTAGTATAGGCAAAGTAAATTTTGTGCTTTCCATTATAATGGATGTTGAAAAAATTGTAAGATAAATAAATTATGTTTCAAAAAATATCCTTAATTTGAAACATTGGATTGATATAAGCTCAAACATCACAATATATTATTGAATAGAAAACACAGTGATTTGATTGCTAATGAGCTATTACTTTATTTACAGTGATAACCTATATTATCGCCAAAGTAGCACACTGGGTGGATTTCATGCTGGAGAGGGCCAGTGGTCATTTCCAACAACAAATTTCCAACAATTGGGCTAATTGTCGAAAATATTGTAAGGCTTCATGAATAAATCTTAACAAACTGAGGTGACAAACAATAGGCAAGTAAATAAATTATAAGACAGATTTAAATAACAGTGTCTGCGTATAATGTTATTAATTACTATACACTTTACAAAAAACTTTAAACGAAAAAACTTTGACTACGTCTTGAATGATAAAAACAATCCTTTGATTATAATGTGAACTTTTCATAATAAATGGTCCTTCTCTTTTTTCTAAAATTATGTCTTGAAGAGACCTATGTAAATCCAGATGGGATTTACCAAAAAGCTACTAACGCAGTAGAGGACGTCCCAGAAGTGGAAAAGAGCAAAGAACTTAATTTTTGGAAGCACTAGCACTTTATTACTTAGCTTTTGACTTTGCTGAAGGTTTGCATCTGCATCCTGACATGGTTGGCGAGGTCCCAGGTATTACTTTACAGGTATTACAGGATGTGTAGATCCCGTAGGTGGAAGATTGAGGTACTCCTCGGATTTTCAGAGCCTCTGTCGATGCATCCTGGCAGACAAGGGTACAGTGCTGTAGATTGTGCAGGAGTTTGAGCTCTCGTTCAATCCACTTCAGGTACGGCACTCTAACCATGCGGTAGAAGTCAGCAATACATTTTCATAGCCAGATACTAACACCTATAACAGAATTTCAAAGTACTTAGAAATATTGTATAAAAACTATGAAAATCATACTCCAGAGGAGTACTCAAAATAAACAAATGTATATGAAAGGAGTGCCCAAAAGGAGCAAGCTAGGAAATAAATATATTAATAGCAAGTTATTTAAATAAAAGATGTGTTCAAAAATTATAGAATTTAAATGTCGATTTTATAAAGTTGATTTAATAAATTTTACAATCAATCATTGATTGAATAACTTTAATATACTAATAAAAAATCATTACTTTATTGTTTTAGTTTGAAAGAAACTAATTACAAAAGATAATCACAAATTAAAATATTGAACTAAAATTTAAAGAATCGACATTATGAAAATTATCTTCAAATATTTAATTGACATTTTACTGCTATTATGAATTATAATTATAACTTTCCCTTTTTTGAAATTAGTAAGAGGAAAACAATATGTAATACCATCATAAGAAACTTAGAAACTTACCCTCAATGGGTGATGAAGAACAAAATATTAACACATAAATTAACAATAATTATAGCAGACACTGTTGTTGAACATTAGCTTCAAGAAACTCTCATAAACCAAGGTGGTTTGACTATTCCAAATCCGGAAAATGACAAATTCATTATAGAACAAAATTAATATCTAATAATCAGATTGAATAATTAATACAACTTTACAGTCATGAGACTTCTTGCAAAATGTGCTCTCTGCTGGCTGGAGTTTCAAATTTTAGCCAAGCAGGTTGTCCAACATAACAGTACATAATTTTCCAAAACTGGAAAAGTACACCACACCGTCCATCAACAAGAGAGAGATAAGATAGTAGTAGAAAGAGACAGAGAAGTGGAGAAAGGGTCAGAATTTCCCTTTTGCAAAATTAACAATCCTTAAGTGACTGTGGGACTAAAGGTTTTTCTCACGCATACCTAACATTCTTTAATTGTCTAGACTATAGATAAACATGAACTATAGGTTCAATCAATTTTTCAAAACGCAGTTACATTTCTAAGCCATGAAATAATTAATCCCAGGACAAAGTTGAAACGTCCAATGAAAAATAAAAACAGAATTAAACATTAAATTTTGGCAAACTAAGTTTGAAAAAAATATGATTCCCGACTATTGACCTTGACCTTGGATCAAGCTAATACTATTCCTAATTAGCCATTAAAACTAATACAATAATGAAACCTATTTACTACCAAAAACTACCTGAATATGCATAATCGTACTATTCACATCCTATACAGGTCAAGTATTTCTCATTAATAAATGTGATGGAATGATCATAATTTGAATATCCCACTTTTTAAACTAGCGAATAATGTCTTATTATTGAAAACTGTTTGGAGTTTCTAAATTGCACCCAACGTGTGCATGCTTGCGTGGAACTTGTTCAAGTGTGAGGTTAGACGTTATAGTTTAATTTGTTGGCTATGTTGTTCACATGTTAACCACCTGCTTAGTGGATCGCTGCCATTGTATTTGTCCTGCGTTTCTTATTATACTGCTTTTAACTACTGATGTTCACTCATCTCGACATAATTTATCTGACTTTTGATATAAGTTTGCAGCTGTATTTGTTTTTTGTATTGGTTTCAAATATCAGGCTGCCACCAACTGCCAACGTTTTCAAGTTATCAATTCCCAGAACATGTCAGAAAAGTATGTATTTTGATATAAGCATTTTTGGATAATTAATTGGCCTAACAATGTGTATTCGAACCTCAAAAAGACTTGAGAACGTTACTTATTCATAAAGCTAGCCAAATGTAAGATGGTAGTCTAGACATGGTGGTTTAGACATAGCATGATTTGGCCCTGAGGTATATTTCAATTTGAATTAATATCAATTTTTATATAATTTTTATTTGAGTCTAAAGAGCCTGTGAGAACTATCAATGAAGTACAGATTGAAGACAATAATAAAAAAAGTGCTGATTATTAAATCAAAGGACTTAGCGGATGACAAAAAACTCAATAGTAAAAGTGTCAAGCAAATAATAAAGAACAAAATAAGTAAGGAACAGAACATGAAAAAAAGCAGTAAATGTAGGGGGTGGTGGTCTCCTGTTGATGGTGGATCAAGGGGAGGATGTGTCCATCAATGCTCGGGAAGAAGATCATGAAGCATCCAAATCTCAAGGTGAGGGAGCTTCAAAAACTGAAACCTAGAGTCATGATTCATGGGGTATCAGCTGAATTGAGCTCTGAAGCGTTGATAAAGAATAAGGTTCATAAAATAAATTTTAGAAGCTCTTTTAAAATGGAAAGACTTTAAGCAGAACTCTTGCTGTGTAGAAGGATATGTCTGTGTCAATAATTGCTAGGTGCTATAAAGCGTAAGGGTTTAGGTCATATAGGAAAGCATTGTGCACACGGAGAGAGAATACTTGTGGGCACTGCACTAAAGTGGGTCAATATATTAGAAATTGTCCCAACACATCTGAGAACTCAACTTGTTCGAACTGTCAGAAAGCTAGATTCAATTAATCCTGAGCAAAGTGAGTGATGAAAACTGACCATATTAGCCCATAAAGCGCTGAGAAAGTTAATATAAAGAACTGATTATGGAATTTCAGGTAAATACTACGAACGATACGAGCCTATTTTATAGTGAATCGAGTACCAGAAAACACTAGAAATTGGAAATTCTATTCTTTATCATCCTTAAACTCTTCTACAGATCGAGTTTTTCAAGTTAATTCACATGAATATTCGTAGTATTTTATGAAAAAATTTGATCAGTTACTGGTTAGAAAATTGCAATTTGCGGTATGATATAATCGTCTTGACTGAAACTTGGATCTCGGATAATGAGTACAAGGTTTCTTGCCAACCTTGCAAAACTACTAAATGTGACGGTGGGCGCATTTTCATAAAAGAGAATATATATGTAAATAGGATTGTAATTGATTCACTCTAAGTAAGACTATTTAGCGTAGATAATAAGGATCTGTGTTTAATTTTTCGTTCACCATCTAGTAATTTGAAACATTCCATAGATGATTTCCATGATTATCTTAGAACTGACCTTCTAAATGAATGTACAAGAATGATTGGTGACCTGAATATCAATCTGAATGAAAATAGCAGATTTAGACAAGAATCTATTACTTATTCAACGTGATTGATGTTGTCCAACAATATTTCGAGCACCATTTTCTAATTCATTATCAAATTCAGATGTTTTTCATGCTGGTAGACACAGTTTCTCAGTTTCCACTTAACATTTCATCAAGTTGCGCTGGCGTAAATTGATCTCGGCGTGGAGATGAAACAAGCTGACCCAATTATAGCAGCTGCTGAGAACTGCCCGAGCAGAGCGTCGTTTGGCAGTGCCGAACAATTCCGCCGCTACTTGGTCAGGAGCGGAGATTGAATATAGAAGCTCACTGCCACCAGTTCGCTCAACTAAGCCCGACCTTCACTGGTCCATCGTCTTACCGCTTGTCGGCTAGCCATATCCGTTCACTAATTGGCCAGTTCCTAGTGAGCTCTTCTCCCAGCACCAGACCGGATTTGGCCCGCTGAGATAACAGGTTACCGCCTGCAACCCCACTGATGTGAGCTTTGAACCTTATCTATAAGGAATTTATACCACGTCTGTTCACATCTCCACTTCCAACTTTACTTCGAACGCTAACTGAAGAACTTCCGTTTCCTTCCAACATCACAGCTTATTCATTGAAGAGTTACTCTTAAAAAGTTCTTTCTCTTATTTTTTTCCAAGATTCACAACTTCGTTCATTAGAAGTAACATGTTGACCTTCTTAGCAGTAACTTGAAAATTGGACATAATTCACACCTCCTACTTTCGAATACTTGCTTATTATCACAGCTATATTGATATGTATAATTATAGCACCGAGGAGCTTTGATTGAAAGAGCTAATGTCGACCGAGAGTAGCTTGGATAATCGAAAACTCGGATAACACGGACTCTTGACTATTTAATTGCTTTGAACTGTGTATAGGACATGTGTGTTCCTATTAACATTATTTGAAATCTATTGATGATGAGAAAAATACTGTTTTTAGTGCTCTGTTGCTTTCGTTGACGACACACACAATTTCGCCGCGTTGTAATGCGTCTCAATTGCGCAACAGTAGCTCGATTAATCCGAAACTCGATTAATCAGGGCTCAGATAACCGCATAATCTACCGCATCAACAATAGCCATGGATAGCAGCACACTAATTGTTTACACAATGAGCTACTATAAAATAAATATACTGAACTTCCAAAGCTGCGTTTTCACTATTTAACCAAACACTGTTTATACAATGTATATAACAATGTGTATAACAATGTTGTACAACTTTTCACAAAAGAATGCAGTTTCTTCGATGTAAATGTTATACATGGCCTTTTTTCCAAGTTCCGTCAGCGGCTTAGCAAGGGATGATCAGAAGGGGTGCCATCCCAAGGGTGGATGGTGACCAAAAGCTGTTCCAATAAGGCTCTATTGGTGAATTTTGCAAAGAAATTGAAACAAATTTTTACGGTTGGAGGACAGATTCAGTCACGAGGGATATTATGCAAGAGCAGTGAGTGTCCAAATGTGTGACAAACCGGTGATTTATGACGCATCAGATAACTTCTTCCATTATTTATTTATTCTTGGATTGTGATTGTTAAGCTATGGTATAATGTTACGTCAGATTTTATTTCGATAATGGAGTTAAAAAATTGAAATCTTGAATTTTATTTCAAATTTCATTAAAAGAGGACTTCCAGAATTTTCAATTGATTTATGTCCTTACAGACTAACTGGCTTCCTAGAGCGATGATTATTGAGTGATATCTGTTTCTTAGAAATGGAGATGCCTAACGCTGTGGCTGGCCACAAGATGACGTCACAAACAGGTGTTAACGTTCGACAAAGTTATCCACGAAATTGGCTTGATGCTTCAACCTTTCTCTCTACTAATCCTAAGTGGAAAGGTGGTCGAGTTGGAAAACAGGAATGAATATGCGATGTTCCAATAAATTATCACATCTATTGTTTAATCAGAAGTTCCCATAAAAAACTGTTTCATTTGAATAACAATCTATAAAATTGAATAGGCCTAACATTTTTACGAAATGACCTCACGCCCTAGCTACGTTCATGCACAAAAAGTTGTCTTTTACCACGTTTTCTAGAGAATTTTTCTCTATTTTCAAGGAAACTTGAATAAAATAATATTGTCTACCCTTCACCTTTTTTTTTTAATTTGTCTGCCTATATCTGTAATGAGTAATGCACAAAGGTACTAATTTTTTATTTATTCTATATTTTTGAATCCTCGAATTTTGAATGAAATTCCGAAATTTTGCGCCCCCCAAATTGTTACGCCCTAGGCAGCCGCCTAGTATGCCTAAATGGACAATTCGGCCCTGAGTATTATTTATCCTTTCTTCAATACTATCTCGTTTCAATATTTTCGGTGGACCAAATCATTCAATTTTAAATTTTTTTCTGCAATGTCATGCTTGTTGTGGATCTCTTTTATTCTATAGATCACAGAAAGAATTATGCTGTGGCACTTTGTGATAGATGTTAAAATCCGGAGGATTTTTAAGCTGAGAAGTTAGGCGAGGATGTTGCCTGAGAATACTAGTTGCACTCACTTTTTCCCCAAGAACTCGAAAAATGGTTTTGGAGTGGAGGAAGAGTTTTTATCTGAACTCTATATCCTTGAAAAGTTTCCCTATTTTCAAGCAGCGCCTTATGCTGATATTTTTTGTAGGATTCTTATAGACCTTTCAAACTATTATCAGACAACTTTTCCTTATACTCACTTCACATAACAACATCATAACAACATTACTGAAGTTTGAATGTAAGTTATTCAGTTGTTTGAAAGTGTGAGAAAGTGAAAAGATAGCAATCATTGAACCAATCAATATCATTTAATCATCTTGTTGATAAACTTATAATTTATTTTTTCTCCCATTCACATAAAATTGAATCTCCATTCAAATTGATAGAAGGTAGACTTATTACTTGGTATGTTTCCGCAGATTGATTGGTTCTAAGATAATATATTAATTCCCAAAGTCTTCAACTCTGGAATATAATTATTACTTGCAATTTCACGATCAGCAGGTAGCTTTTAAAATCTCTTGGCGTGAATAAACAACCATGACAAATACTGTTTAACGTGTTAGTACATCATCGAATTTTAACATTTCCAGTCTTGGTATGAGCTTCTTCAATTCTAACGCTTTAAGCAAACTACGAATTAACAACTGATTAACTTGACACACTCTTCCCAATCTTTATATGCGAAAACCATGAAGATCATGTTTTGCATGGATCGAACATTTTTAGGAATGAACAGGTGAGAAGCGTGAGATATAACAATAACTCTGGAACTGGAAAGAATGAGTCCATAATAAGAGATGAATAACTAATCTTGATAACTGCTACGCATTTTTCCACAAAATAACCTTTATATTTAATGATGCTTGGAGGATAGTTGAATTATAGTATTATATAAGGAGAAATATAAATTCTATTGAATAGGCCTTCCCCATATTCTCTCTTATGCCCACAATTTCTCAAAGGCCTTTGATGGCAAGGAAGATAATTACTCTTGAAGTGGTAACTCACTACTCATTAAGAGGAAAATTTTTGTGATAAAACGGTCTCTCCTACCACGTTTAGTGAAAGTTGAGCTCCAATTGTGAAGATGAATATTAATCGATTTCACACAGCTGACACAAACTAGAATCTATCAGAAATTATATCAATATTTATTTTTTATTAGAGATTGCGTAGATCACTGCTAAAAACTCCCCATGATGATAAAAGCTGGTATAATCAGTTTCAAGTTACTTGTACATTTGCATGTGACAATAAAATACAACTTCACAACTAGAATAGTTATATTAATCATATTCTTATCATCTCTAGACAGATGTGTTCTTATCAACTCTAGACAGATGAATGTTAGGAACTGATGCAGTTTAATCCAATGAATAAATGAAAATATTCAAAAATAACTTTGGAAAATTATATTTCTGTGGCAAATTCTTTGGTAGCCAGCTTCTGCAAATTGCTATCTCTTCGTTTTCTTGATCGGCCATACTTATATATTGTTACAATACGTTTCTGAGAACGTCTAACCACTGCCCAAACCAAATTCATTGGCGTTTCATGGCTAAGATTATAGAATTGTCGAGTAGCATAATATAAATTCAAGAAATATAATTAATTCAAGAATTACCAGAAAGCATCATTGTTTGTATTGTTTTAGAAAAATCGTTATTGTTTTGCGAGGCCAAATTTGTGGGTTTTGTTGACTAGAACTTATGATTTAATAAATAGGAACCTACTTCTGCTGATTTGTAAGATGTTAAATATTTCTAAGAGGTGAGCAATGATTGCCTGATTATTATCGAAATAATCGAACCTGAATCTCCAGAAAAACCTAGATGAGGCAAACATTGTGTTCAAATTGTGTTATCGATTACATGATAAAGGTTGAATTTATTCTGATTCGAAATTATAACAAAATCATAGAAGCCTACTACATCTGCTAATTTGTCAGAGTAGGGCAGGGTGACAGTTCTGGCTCAGTTTTTCTTTAACCTTAAATTTAAGGTTAACCTAAGTCAACCCATCCAAACCTAACCTAACCTAACATAGGTAAGTCAAAGTCGAATCAACGCAATCTATCCGATTCCCAAAATTCCCATTTTCACGGGAGCTAAAAATCACGAAAAATTTTCAACTTTTCAACCCATGAAGGGAATTTTAATTTGAAGACGCCATCTTGTTCAGCCTTCCAAGGCATCCCAAATTCATGTATCAAACACAATTTTCCGATCACGATTAATTGAGGAAAAATAATAATAAAATTTAACCTTAAATTTAAGGTTAAGCCAACTATCCAAACCTGAAATAGGTATAGCAATACCTTGCGGTATAGTTGTATAGCTGTATAGTTGCAAATTTTAAGGTTAACCTAAATCAACTATCCAAACCTGAAATAGGTATAGTTGTATAGCTGTATAGTTGTATAGCCAAATTCGAATCAATGCAATCTATCCGATCTCGAAAATTCCCATTTTCATGGGACCTAAAAATCACGAAAAAATTTGAAACAAATCTGCTATTTTAACCCCTGAAGGGAATTTGAATTTGAAGACGCCATCTTGTTCAACCTTCCAAGGCACCCCAAATTCATGTATCAAGTACAATTTTCCGATCACGATTAATTGGGGAAAAATAATAATAAAATTTAACCTTAAATTTAACCTTAATCAACGCAATCTATCCGATCTCCAAAATTCACATTTTCATGGGAACTAAAAATCACAAAAATTTTAATGGCGGTTAAATTTTAACGGTGGTTAAATTTTAACACTGGTTTTAACGCTGGTTTTAACGGTGGTTATAGCGGAGATTAAACACCAACTGATTAGCCATCTTGTACTAGCTTTATTATCACTTACCCAGTGGTTCAGAACCCACCTAAAATAAAGTTTATTAGATGGTTCTTGTTCAAATTTCCAAGGCGATTCAATTTCATGTATTAAATACAAATTTCCAATAATAATTAATTGGAAAAAAAAATGTAATGAAATTATTTAATGGTGGAAAGCTAAACCTAGCATGTTTGTGGTATAGCTGTATAATCAATTTAATCTAACATATCCCGAAAATTCCAATTTCCATGAGAGTTATACTGCAAGGTAATTAGAAAAAAAAACACTCCTTCCCCCCTCTATCATAATTCAAGCTGCAAATCAAATTTAATCTATTGTGACCTAGGTAAGTTCAAACTATAATTGAGCCTATACTATATCACAACATATTGCTTATAAGGAAAATCAAGAGTTGAAAAATCACAGAACCAAATCTGCTATTTTATTTTCTTGTTCAGTCTTCTCAAGTAGCCGTTCTTAATGAAACACAGGTTGGTGTGATAATAATGCTATTATTGGTGACTGATGAGATGGTAAATCTATTAATTTGAATGATAACCAATGAGATGGGAAATGGGGTATATATCAATACTGGTGGCTGACAAGATAGCTGATATTTCAATCAAATTGGGAAGGTAGAAAATAAAGTATAATGTGAAGACTTATGGATCTTTATACACTCCTCACCTAATATCTGAACAGTGGGGATCTATTATAAACAGGTCTGGCTGGGTGAAATGACAATGTTAAGGTATATAGCTAATCTTTTAATTGAATTGATTATTAGAACTATTGGAGAGTATCAATATAATATGAAGGCTTGTGAATCCACCTTTTCCACATCCCACTTCATGTGTGAACAGTGAAGACCTCTGATAAACAGTAAGTTGGATAATAATGTTATTATTGCTAACTGATGAGATGGTAAATCTATTAATTTGAATGATAGCCAATGAGAAATAGGGTATATATCAATATTATTTGTGACTGATAAGATAGTTGATACTACAATCAAATTGGCAAGATAGGAAATAGAGTATAATGTGAAAGCTTATTCCTCCTCATCCACATCTTACCCAATGTCTGTGAGAATGTTGGGGTATGTATCAATATTATATTATTTGTGGTTGATAAGATGGCTAATATTTTAATTTCAATGATGATTTTACAAGATGGGAAATATATCAATATCATATAGACAAAAAGGCTAATTGAACTGATGATTGATGCATTAATTACATTTTTGTTTGAGGAGATATACTAAAATTCAGGTATACGTTTAATTAAGATGCAAATCTGCACAAATCTTATTCAGTTCAAATCAAAGCCAGCACTATATAAAGGCTTGCAAACCACATTTTTTATCCAGTCTTCACTGGCAATTTGAACAGTAGACACCTCTCTTAATCAGATACAAGTGCATGGAAAAATAATGCTATTAAATCATTGGTAACTGATAAGATGGGTAATATAAGTTGGTGATTGAGGTTGATCTATTAATTTAATGAGATGAGAATGATCTGTACAGCTGGATATAGTTTATGGAGGCACATTTTATGTTTCATGATTCAAATGTATCTTTGTATTATGTATTATATACAATTTTCTGAATGAATTGAATTTGATTTGATTGGATAAATATCAATAATTGTAGCTGACAGGATAGGTAATCTTTCAATTGAATTGGTAATTAGCAAGATATGAAATAGAGTATATATATCAATATAAATACTATATAATGTAAAGGCTTGTGAATCAACCGCTTTTCCACTTCCCACTTTATGTCTGTGAGGATCTATCATGTCTGGGTGGGAGGTGTTAGGATATATAACAATATTATTGATGACTGACGAGATTGTAAATCTATTAATTTCAACCATGGAAACAAGATTTTATTTCAATGTAATTGTTGACTAACAAGAAGGTTAATTGAACCGATGTCTGATGAGAGAGTAAATCTATAACAAGAATGGTGAGTAATACGGTGACTAATCCATTCAATGAAGTGATGAGATGGCTAATCTCAGATAGATATTTATTTAGAAGTTCAACTTTCCAAAATACTTCTGTCAATTCTACTTGCTTCCCAATTTATTAATTGACTAATGAGATGACATTGGTTACCAAGAAGATATGGTAAATTATACTGGATTTGAGGGTATACATGTATTATTGGTGACTGATAAGATGGTTAGTTACACTGGTAACAGGGGATATAGCAAATAGTATGGTATGTTATAACTTCTTAATTTTAACTTTTAAATCTGAATGAAACTCAAATATTTCTCTGTACTATTGGGTTGTGTTAGTGCTATGCTTCTAATTATTATTTTTTTTGTTTTGGAAGAAATCTAATTCAAAGTAGAATTTCCCATTTCAGATTGGATATAATATAAAATTTCGATTTTTCATGGAAAATTTGTGAAGAAAGCATTAGTGGGCTATGACTGTTATATCTTTACTTGATTGTGTTTTGAATAAATGAATGATATGGTAACAGAAGATGACTAATCTATCAATTTCATTGGTTACTAACAAGATGGTAGGATACTCATTGTTAAAGTTCAAACTTCCATTACATCCATATTGTGAGGGCTCTGTCATTTCCACATGCTTCCTAATTTATTTATGGACTGAGGAGATGGTAGGACTATTAATTGAATTTGAGACTGATAGCCAATCAATTAATTACACTGCTGGCTGAGGGTTTAGTAAATGTTGATATATGTACTAAATGTTAGGGTAGATTGAAATGTAATTTATTAAAATTGATTACTAACAATATAACTAATCTATCAATTACATTGGTGTGTATGCAGATGAGGAAGAGGTTATATATACATTGATATTATATTCTATTAGTGACCAACAAGATATTCTGTTTGAATTAATAGCTGATTAAAATGATTGATTGAAATGGCAAGTGATGAGATGACTAATCTATTTATTATTTCTGTGTTTCATGAGAAGGGTGGTAATGTGTTGATGTAATTGGTTGATCAAATTTGTGACTGATGGATTGATTGCTGATGAAGTAAATGGGTATATATGTATCAATATTATATTAATGGTGAGTGAAAAGACAGCTAATATTTTAATTGAATTGGAAACTAATAAGATAAGCAATCTATAATTGAAATGGGGACTGAGATACATAAGAAGATGTTTATTTTATTGGTTTCTGATGAGATGGGAAATCTTTCAGTTAAAATGCTGGCTAACTAGTTTATCATTGATGTCCAAAATGATGAAAAATAGTGGATGATCTCACATATGCTACCTAATGAAATTATGAATGAATTTATTAAATTGGTTGCACAAGAGGTGGTGGATGTACCAATTGAGTTGATAACTCATTATATGGTTAATTTACTAATTAGGCTACATCAGCAGCTGAAAATGACAAATCTTTTGAATTTAAAGATGGTGGGGTACTTACTTCAGTCCAACTTTTCAAAACATGCGTCCCTGTAATTTCTACATGCTTCTCAATTTATTAACCACATTGATGACTAATGTGAAGAAGGTTAATCTATTAATTTAACTGACAATGTGGTTTGTTGAGGAGATGGGGAATAGGGTATATATACTACAAGTTGACAATGTAGAATTGGTTGCTGGGGAAATTCTTAACTTAATATCAATAAAAGATGGTACCGTTTGAAGCTCAAATGAAGCCTCCATATTGTATTACCGATGACTAGTGTATTAATTACATTGAAGACTGAGGGAATGATATTCTAAATTTTAAGATATATATAATATTATTGGTCACTAGCAAGACAGCAGGATGTTTACAGTTTAAATTCCCAATACACCTATAATGCACACCTCTATCATTTCCACATGTTTTTTAATTTATTAATGGAATTAGTAGTTGATGATATATTAGTTACATTGATTACTGATGATATGGTTGAATATGTATAAATGCTGAATGCTAGGGTATATCATTTGTGACTAATATTTTCATTAAATTGGCAACTGATGACTAATCTATTAATTACTTTTTGTGACTGATGAGATGTCATCATCTATCCATGAAAGCAAAGAAAACCCAAATTTAAGATTCCATTTTCCCCAATTTATTAACTTAATATCAATAAAAAATTACCATTTGAAGTTCAAATGAAGCCTCCAAAATTATTTGATTTTTTCATATAATTCACATTAAAACGAATGGAGGTGTGAATCTCTTGAACAGAGACTTTTCATCTACTGAACTCAACCTTAACCTCCCCTTGGGTCTGGGGGGTACCCCCAGACCCCTCCCCCTACAACCTCCAATCAAGTATATATCAGAGACACAATAGAGATCCAAAATTGGGTATGAAGTTGAGGTACACAACTCACTCAGTCTTGTCCATTGAAGACCTTCCAGGACCCCCTTCCCCAAAAATTAATTCAAAATCTAATCTCTACTTGCATACAAAGATACATTTGAGGTAACAAATTCAATTTTAAAATACAACTTTCAATGATAACTATAACTTTCTGTTTCTTTTTGGCTTAAATGTATTATACAATTAATTGAACATTTACTGTCATTACAACTGAATAATACAGTGCATTTTATTGATTTTAGATTCATCATTAGTTCATTTATTATGTAAATGTAGGTTAAAGCATTTAGGTGTAGGTGGTTGAACCTAAGATAATTTATGTGGGTTTAGCTACCTACATATACATTTAGATGGGCTCACGCATGAGCCTCATGCCTGAACCCATCAAAATGTAGATGTAGGTACCTAAACCTTGTTTAATGTATGTGGGTGTAGAAACCTAAACCTGTGTAGGTATGTAGGTGTAGGTACCTATACCTAGATTAATGTATCTCCTATGTAGGTGTGTAGGTGTAGGTACCTGCGTAGGTGTGTAGGTGTAGGTACCTGCGTAGGTGTGTAGGTGTGTGAATGTAGGTACCTATGTAAGTGTGTAGGTGTAGGTACCTATACCTAGAATAATGTATGTAGGTGTGTAAATGTAGGTACCTAAACCCATGTAAATGTAGATGTGAATGTATTAATCAAAATCATTGGTCTTTTCAAACAATAAATGTATTCAACTATGTCAACTTTACACCTGATTTAAGATAAATATTGATATATACTTGAGGAAAGGGGGGAGGGGGTCCTGGAAGGTCTTCAATGGACAAGACTGAGTGAGTTGCGTACCTCAACTTCATACCCAATTTTGGATCTCTATTGTGTCTCTGATATATACTTGATTGGAGGTTGTAGGGGGAGGGGTCTGGGGGTACCCCCCAGACCCAAGGGGAGGTTAAGGTTGAGTTCAGTAGATGAAAAGTCTCTGTTCAAGAGATTCACACCTCCATTCGTTTTAATGTGAATTATATGAAAAAATCAAATAATTTTGGAGGCTTCATTTGAACTTCAAATGGTAATTTTTTATTGATATTAAGTTAATAAATTGGGGAAAATGGAATCTTAAATTTGGGTTTTCTTTGCTTTCATGGATAGATGATGATATCTCATCAGTCACAAAAAGTAATTAATAGATTAGTCATCAGTTGCCAATTTAATGAAAATATTAGTCACAAATGATATACCCTAGCATTCAGCATTTATACATATTCAACCATATCATCAGTAATCAATGTAACCAATATATCATCAACTACTAATTCCATTAATAAATTAGAATACATGTGGAAATGATAGAGGTGTGCATTATAGGTGTATTGGGAATTTAAACTGTAAACATCCTGCTGTCTTGCTAGTGACCAATAATATTATATATATCTTAAAATTTAGAATATCATTCCCTCAGTCTTCAATGTAATTAATACACTAGTCATCAGTAATACAATATGGAGGCTTCATTTGAGCTTCAAACGGTACCATCTTTTATTGATATTAAGTTAATAAATTGAGGAAAATGGAATCTTAAATTTGGTTCTTCATTGCTTTCATGGATAGATGATGAAATCTCATCAGTCACAAAAGTAATTAATAGATTTACAATCTTGTCACTTTAATGAGAATATTAGTCACAAATGATATACCCTAGCATTCAGCATTTATACATATTCAACCATATCATCAGTAATCAATGTAACTAATATATCATCAACAACTAATTCCATAAATAAATAGAAAAGATGTGGAAATGATAGAGGCATGCATTATAGGTGTATTGGGAATTTAAACTGTAAACATCCTGCTGTCTTGCTAGTGACCAATAATATTATATATATATCCTAAAATTTTAGTATATATTTATCATTCCCTCAGTCTTCAATGTAATTAATACATTAGTCATCAGTAATACAATATGGACACTGCAACATTTGCTATAAACCTATTTGCCATCTCCTCAGTCATTAATGTACTTAAGAATTTTCCCAGCAACCAATTCTACATTGTCAACCTGTCAGTCACTAAACATGTAGTATATATACCCTATATTTCCCATCTCCTCAACAAACCACATTGTCAGTTGAATTAATAGATTAACCTTCTACACATTAGTCATCAATGTGATTAATAAATTGAGAAGCATGTAGAAATTACAGGGACGCATGTTTTGAAAAGTTGGATTGAATTAAGTACCCCACCATCTTTAAATTCAAAAGATTTGTCATTTTCTGCTGTAGCCTAATTAGTAAATCAACCATATAATGAGTTACCAACTCAATCGGTACATCCACCACCTCTTGTGCACCCAATTTAATAAATTCATTCATAATTTCATTAGGTAGCATGTGAGATCATCCACTATTTCCCATCTTTTTGGAGATCAATGATAAACTAGTTAGCTACCATTTTAACTGAAAGATTTCCCATCTCATCAGAAACCAATAAAATAAACATCTTTTTATGTGTTTCAGTCCCCATCTCAATTATAGATTGCTTATCTTATTAGTTTCCAATTCAATTAAAATATTAGCTGTCTTTTCACTCACCATTAATATAATATACCCATTTACTATATATTCATCAGCATTCAAATCAATCCATCTTATTAGTTACAAATTTGATCAACCAATTCCATCAATACAGTACCACCCTTCTCATGAAACAGTGAAATAATAAATAGATTAGTCATCTCATCAGCCACCATTTCAATCATAGATCAGTCACCAATAAAATATAATATCAATGTATATATTATAACCTCTTCCTCTTCTGCATACACACCAATGTAATTGATAGATTAGTTATATTGTCACTCACCAATAATATTATATACTCCAACATTATATATCCCTATTTACTATATCCTCACTCACCAATCCAATTGATAGATTTACTATCTCATCAGTTATCAATGAAATTAATAGAATGGGTGGAGTGTGGAGAGCCTCACAGTGTAGGTGTATTGAATATTTGAACTGTAGAAATTAGTGTATGATGTATGAATTTGAACTACCTTGGTAAGTAGAACTGACCCAAGTTCAAATAAATATCCCACCATCTCCTCAGCCACCAGTGTAGTTAATCATCTCATCAGTTATCAATTCAATGAATGGTTTAGCCATCTTATTGGTGATCAATAATAAAATATATTATTCACCTTAACATTTGGTATATCACTATTTGCTATATCCCCCTGTTAGCAGTGTAATTAACCATCTTATCAGTCACCAATAATACATGTACACCCTCACATCCAGTATAATTTACCATATCTTCTTGGTAACCAAAGTCATCTCATCAGTTATCAATTCAATTAATAAATTGGGAAGCAAGTAGAATTGACAGAAGTATTTTGGAAAGTTGAACTTCTAAATAAATATCTATCTGAGATTAGCCATCTCATCACTTCATTGAATGGATTAGTCACCGTATTACTCACCATTCTAGTTATAGATTTACTCTCTCATCAGACATCGGTTCAATTAACCTTCTTGTTAGTCACCAATAATATTACATTGAAATAAACTCTTCTTCTCATGGTTATCATTGAAATTAATAGATTTACAATCTTGTCACTCATCAATAATAATATTGTTATATACCCTAACACCTCCCACCCAGACATGATAGACCCACAAAGACATGAAGTGAGAAGTGGATGAAGAGATTGATTTACAAAAGCCTTTACATTATACAGTATTTATATTGATATATACTCTATTTCATATCTTGATAATTACCAATTCAATTGAAATATTACCTATCCTGTCAGCTACAAATATTGATATATATCCAATCAAATCAAATTCATTCAGAAAATTGTATATAATACATAATACAAAGATACATTTGAATCATCAAACATAAAATGTGCCTCCATAAACTATATCCAGCTGTGCAGATCATTCTCATCTCATTAAATTAATAGATCAACCTCAATCACCAACTTATATTACCCATCTTATCAGTTACCAATGATTTAATAGCATTATTTTCCATGCACTTGTATCTGATTAAGAGAGGTGTCTACTGTTCAAATTGCCAGTGAAGACTGGATAAAAAATGTGGTTTGCAAGCCTTTATATAGTGCTGGCTTTGATTTGAACTGAATAAGATTTGTGCAGATTTGCATCTTAATTAAACGTATACCTGAATTTTAGTATATCTCCTCAAACAAAAATGTAATTAATGCATCAATCATCAGTACAATTAGCCTTTTTGTCTATATGATATTGATATATTTCCCATCTTGTAAAATCATCATTGAAATTAAAATATTAGCCATCTTATCAACCACAAATAATATAATATTGATACATACCCCAACATTCTCACAGACATTGGGTAAGATGTGGATGAGGAGGAATAAGCTTTCACATTATACTCTATTTCCTATCTTGCCAATTTGATTGTAGTATCAACTATCTTATCAGTCACAAATAATATTGATATATACCCTATTTCTCATTGGCTATCATTCAAATTAATAGATTTACCATCTCATCAGTTAGCAATAATAACATTATTATCCAACTTACTGTTTATCAGAGGTCTTCACTGTTCACACATGAAGTGGGATGTGGAAAAGGTGGATTCACAAGCCTTCATATTATATTGATACTCTCCAATAGTTCTAATAATCAATTCAATTAAAAGATTAGCTATATACCTTAACATTGTCATTCCACCCAGCCAGACCTGTTTATAATAGATCCCCACTGTTCAGATATTAGGTGAGGAGTGTATAAAGATCCATAAGTCTTCACATTATACTTTATTTTCTACCTTCCCAATTTGATTGAAATATCAGCTATCTTGTCAGCCACCAGTATTGATATATACCCCATTTCCCATCTCATTGGTTATCATTCAAATTAATAGATTTACCATCTCATCAGTCACCAATAATAGCATTATTATCACACCAACCTGTGTTTCATTAAGAACGGCTACTTGAGAAGACTGAACAAGAAAATAAAATAGCAGATTTGGTTCTGTGATTTTTCAACTCTTGATTTTCCTTATAAGCAATATGTTGTGATATAGTATAGGCTCAATTATAGTTTGAACTTACCTAGGTCACAATAGATTAAATTTGATTTGCAGCTTGAATTATGATAGAGGGGGGAAGGAGTGTTTTTTTTTCTAATTACCTTGCAGTATAACTCTCATGGAAATTGGAATTTTCGGGATATGTTAGATTAAATTGATTATACAGCTATACCACAAACATGCTAGGTTTAGTTTTCCACCATTAAATAATTTCATTACATTTTTTTTTCCAATTAATTATTATTGGAAATTTGTATTTGATACATGAAATTGAATCGCCTTGGAAATTTGAACAAGAACCATCTAATAAACTTTATTTTAGGTGGGTTCCGAACCACTGGGTAAGTGATAATAAAGCTAGTACAAGATGGCTAATCAGTTGGTGACTAACCACTGCTATAACCACAGTTGAAACCACCGTTAAAACTAGTGTTAAAACCACCGTTAAAATTTAACCACCGTTAAAATTTTTCGTGATTTTTAGCTCCCGTGAAAATGTGAATTTTGGAGATCGGATAGATTGCGTTGATTAAGGTTAAATTTAAGGTTAAATTTTATTATTATTTTTCCCCAATTAATCGTGATCGGAAAATTGTACTTGATACATGAATTTGAGGTGTCTTGGAAGGTTGAACAAGATGGCGTCTTCAAATTAAAATTCCCTTCACGGGTTAAAATAGCAGATTTGGTTCAAATTTTTTCGTGATTTTTAGCTCCCGTGAAAATGGAAATTTTCGAGATAGGAAAGATTGCGTTGATTCGGCTATACACCTATTTCAGGTTTGGATAGTTGGGTTAACCTTAAATTTAAGGTTAAATTTTATTATTATTTTTCCTCAATTAATCGTGATCGGAAAATTGTATTTGATACATGAATTTGGGATGCCTTGGAAGGCTGAACAAGATGGCGTCTTCAAATTAAAATTCCCTTCACGGGTTAAAAAGTTCAAATTTTTTCGTGGTTCGGAACCCACGTGAAAATGGGAATTTTGGAGATCGGATAGATTGCGTTGATTCGACTTTGACTTACCTATGTTAGGTTTGGTTAGGTTTGGATAGGTTGGTTGAGGTTAACCTTAAATTTAAGGTTAAAGAAAAACTGAGCCAGAACTGTCACCCTGCCCTACTTGTCAGATTTCAAATAGTTTCAAGAGGTAACATTGATCGCCTAATGTATCGAAATAATCGAACTCGAATCCTTAGCACTCAAAGATAAAGTTTTGAGCAGCATTGTTGAGTGAGCACACTGTTTGGAGGTTATATCCCGTAGCACTATCGCCCAATTATATACTATTTATCGTATTCTATTTGTTTATTACTACTTTTTATCAATGTATACTCAATTGGAATGGGGTTGAAAGAGTTAGATTGCTCTAAAATTGTTATTCACGTGTGAAAGTGCGATGACTGGAACGTCAAATTCCTCTTGCACTAATAAGGAAATTTTCTATCAATTACGCTGTGCCACTTGAGCACGCCTCTACTTTTTCTACGTCTCTACGTCATACTCTTTACTGTAATTTAGTTTTAACTTAATGAAAATATCAATTGGACTAAAGTATTCCATTTATTCATTTGCAAACATTATTTGAACCCAGCATTATTAAGTTCAATGATACAACCATTCATTTTATTGTCAGACTTTTATTCGATATATGACACTGTCTATCTTTCTAAAGTCTCAATATTTTATGACGCTTCTTTCTTGGTGTGCTCTGAGGGTTTCAGGTGCATGGACAGAGTAAATAGATTAGATTCATGTGGGGTATTGTTTAAATGTAGGTCTCCTAACTGTACCCTGCTTATATGTGTATGAAGCTACTTTATATGAAAAAAAGAGTGATATGAACCAGAATCTTGACGTAGATGATTTCAATTGAATACAAGAAGCCTTTATCACTCGGTGAGTCACAATAGTAGCTTACTCGAACCTCAACCTATTTATATTTGTAGGAAACTATACAACAAGCTACTGCAGTTTTTGAAAAGTCTTGAAAACATAGAAAAATTTGAAAAACAATGGAAGAAATATCTAGTTGATAAAGCTTTCAATAGTGTACAAGAGTTTCGTTCACATAAAAATTTCGCCTCACCTCGGCTAATTGATATTGTAATTTGGTAAGTAGTGGATAATATTGTATGCATGTTGATCTGACTTGTCAAACTAGTCTTCAAGACGTAATCTACAAAAAAATTCAACTTCATAACGTATTTTACTTACCATATACATAATACTGAATAGAGAGAGTATCGTAAATATATGATAACTGTCGTAAGCCGCCGCGTAGGAATATTACACTTCTAGAGAGATACATGAAAAAGATGAATTTAATTGTAAGGAAATTTATAAAATCAATCAAGATAATAATTATAGAAATTCAAACAAAGCTACAAAAAAGTAAGAAGAACTCAAGCAAACTATTCTGCATAAAATGATTTGAGTAGCTGTTCGCACTGTTCATCATTCAGGGCTAACAATCACTCAGTTAAGGCTCTTTCATCTTTGGACGTGGTGCAGACAAAATTGCTCAAAATTGTGTGACACAGATAAGAAATATCCATATCACAGGCAGCACGAGCATTAGTTGCGCGCACAAAAGGGTGATCCACTGGCGAGTTTAGTGCAGAACTAAAGTTCACAACCGGCTGGAGTGCGCGAGCATTTTTGCTACACACAGTTAGCTACTAGTACACTGAAACGAACTTCTGTGTGCCGCACAGTGCAGCACTCCAAGGTCACTATGCCGCACTCCGCTGAATCATCATCTAAATAATCATAGTTTTATGATATGTTTTCAAATTATTTATGTATGATTATATTATATCCAAAGTGAAAAAGCTGTCTTTTCTCTTAGAGGAATGAAACTACTGTATATGGTGTAGTGATTGAAGCTCTTGCCTGCTACAGGTTTTATTTTCGATCAAGCTTCAAACTTTTGTAACCATTCCCATTGCTCCCATTGCTCCCATTCCCAATGCTCAATTTTCAGACTCGCTTGTAAGCATTATCGGCAGTGATTCATTTGAAGACTTGGTTTATCATTTTCACATGAAATTATTATTGTACTCATTTCTAATTCACATGAAATTATTATTGTACTCATTTCTAACTATGAACAACCCCGTTGAATTTAGTTTCAAACCACTTGTGCCACATACTGTTCAAGTGAAAAAAGATTGAACAAAATTTCCCTTGTAAGTGAGATTGCAATCCTCTTTGTCAGCTGTCTCTGATCTCTTCTTAATAGAAAGAAGAATTACGCAAAGAAAGTGATCTATCTCTGCTGATGATCGTATATAAAGAGGCGTGCCGTGTCAAGATGAATGTTTGTTTTTGTTGATTCTGAAGGAGTAGCCGGGAGCAATGGAGCGAGAAAAGAGGTTAGGGGTACCTCTGAAACGGTAATGCTCTTGGAGAGTGGGGATGCAGAAGGCCGCGCTCCATTCCGGCTTGTAAATCACTCCACTTTTATTAAGCCAATTCATCTCCTGGGCGCTGGAGGTTCTCAGCTTGCACAGAGCATGCACCTGGCAATGAAAATTAAAAAGGAAACTAGATCGGAGTGCTGCCGGAAAAGTGACGTGTTGAACTTTTATTGGGTGCGAAAAGACAGTCCGCAGGGTGAAGCTGACGTTGAAAGATGGCCCGCCAACAAATATGCAAACTGTTTCTGGCAGCAATGTCGCCTGGTTGTCTCCGATTCTCCTTTTTCCATCGTCAAAATAGTCCTCTGTCCTGACCCAGCTTCATCCCTCCCTATACAATACTAGACGCGCCCCCATCATGCCACGACACATTTCCAGCGTCCGTGTCAAAGCACACGCTTTCTTGTTTGAAGAGCGATGCTCGCTTCGAATATCAAATAAACTTGTTTGGCGAGGTTCAAGATAACACACCAATATCTGTGCAAACACCACGCATTCCTTGGGGATGTCGGCACACACACACACACAAAAGAAATGCAAGCATTTTCTTCTGAAAAGAAACACTTTTGTCTCAAACAAATCGACAATAACTTGTGAGATCAGTAGCAGCCAATAATAAATGATAAAACATTTTGAACAGTGACACTACTGAGAGATTCCATTTGGCAGTTCTTTTATTGAAAAATCAAAGCTCATGAATCGGATACTGTATTAATAACTTCATTAATATTATTTTTCTATCATAATACCTATTATACATATGATTTTTATTACGAATAATAGTAACTGTTTTCATCAATAGCTCTGATTATATCAGATAAAATGAAGCTTCTATACTATAAGTATGTTGAATAACTTTGTTGTCATGGAAAACAGTGACGAATATTACTTTAAACGCAGATCAAACGAAAAGGAAACAAATGATGAAAATTAAAGTATGTCCCGATATGAGATATGTTTAACTTTATGAACATGATATAATTATGTTCTTGGCAAACCCGTACTTAGGCTGGTTTCAGACCAAACCAGGGGACTCAAACTTGCAGAAATAGGCTTAAAAACGGAGGTCTCAAGTCTACTTCCCGCCACTGAGCCGCCAGAGACCTAGTCACGTGCCTGACGAGAAGGGGATTGATTCATGACCAATAAAATATAATGAAAATGTCAATCTTATATGTTCCATTCTTTCTCAATAAAGGTGCTAGTATGTATACATTATATTCCAGAGGAGTCTTCTCGAGTGTGAGTGTAGTTCAAATAATAGTCCAAATAAAATTAGGAACTATATAGTCCAGTAATTTTAGATCAAAATCGGCCCTCGAAAAAAAAAAAATTATACAAGCAAGAAACTTGGCACATATGTACTACTTTTCATGCTGAATAACATACTAAAAGTCGTCGGCGATAAAAGCTGTGCTTCAGCCGCCATCTTGGAAAATGACGGCCAAATTACAGTTCTTCCCAATTTTCTCAAAAACCATCAACCGCATCGGAAAAAGTTTTAAATGAAAAATGGTTTTTAGATTAATATCTACAACCTTTGTTCCTTGCAATTTTTCAATATCTTCAACCTTCACGCCATAAAATTGAAAATAAAAAACCACATTTTTTGAAATTTTCTCAAACATAAAGTTTGACTCATGATTTCTCATTGAAATCAATAGTTGACATGGCAAAATTCTCACCAAATCGATAAACCATGATAGGTAGCTCATTTTTATGATGGTAGACCAAGGTATTTATCACTCTAGAATTGTACAACCCTTTATCTCTCACCAAACCACCCCCTAGCTTCCAATCTAGAAATTCATCTTATGATTTACAACCAATTATTTGCAATTGAAATGGAAATATCATGATGATTTATTACAAATAGGATTCAAAATGATAAATTTAAGTTTTTCAGTGAAGGAATCTGACACATGGCCGCCATATTGGAAAATAGTGGATAAAATCTAATTTTCTTGTTTAATTGAAAACTATTGCTCAGATTGGAAAAAAAGTATGAATAAAAAATTATCCTTACTCGAAGATCTAAAACGTTTGTTTACTTTTTCTCACATATTATCACTTTTGTGATATTTTTAACCCTTGAGTTGTAAAATGATCTCAAAAATATTTTAATGTTTCCATTCACAAGACTACACTTGGAATTCTCAGCAAAAGCAATTATTTAATTGGAATGTTCTACAAAAGTTTTTCAACAATATTAATTGTTTAAATGTAAATTGTGTCACTAGAATTTTCGTGTAACGGGGCGGGGGGGGGGGGGGGTGGGATAAGTAGAAAATTTGTGGCTATAGTGTTGTAGTGGTGGGAGGGGGTGAATCTTGTAACATGATGTAATTCTTATAATAAAATCAGTAATAGAGTTTTATATCACCCTCTCATCCTTTTCAGTTTGTTTGTTATCAGAAGGTCCTTGTTTAGGGGGCTAAAAACCACCCTAAGTCTACAAATGATAAGAAAACTAGTAGTGGTAGTTTGTCGCATCCTGTCATTGCATGAACAAAAAGAATCAACTCACGAATCTCTCTTATAATACTTTGCTGCTTTGAGATTATGTAGAAAGTCTCATTTATCTTGGATTCAGAACCTGGTCGCAAATGCATCACATTGTATTTTTCAGAGGCAGAGGAAACTAAAAGAACAAATACGTTTGTATCTTAGCCTACAACCATTACTGTCTTGCCGCTTTTAGATCGCTCCAAATCTGTAGACACAATCAGGCAATCAGCATCTGCCTCTGCTGAGCAAACTTTGATTTTGTTAGCAATTCATCTTTGGATAAGCATTTCAATCAAGCGTTTCTTGTTTTGCTTATTTATCAAAAATGCAGCTTGCGTTGTTGTTGTCGAATTGCTTTAATGTGCTTTAATTGTAGCAGAGGTTCGCCTTGCAGCTCTGTGTTCTTGCTCACAACATTTAATCGCAGGGTGGTCAGGATATCAATGAAATACCACTACGCACTTATCCTTGTACTGGGATTTCAAATACGATATAAGAATCCAAAACTTCCTAATAAGTAGCTGGTCTTGGCCATGTAACTCAGTGCAAGAGATGTCCACCATCCACAATGTAGGTGTAGTCTTCAGGTATCTCAATCACTTTTCCAGGAAGAAATGCTTTCATGAGAGATTATTTCACTCCTTTACGAAGTGACACCTCATCAAATAAGGATGAAGGCCAGAAAGCTAACTCATATTTGAATCACGGTTTCAAATTCTCCGGTTCATTTTCAATACATATGAATCTATTGAAAAGCTGCTATGAATTCAAAACCACATTATCGTTTTTCAGTTTGATGGATGAATTCACAGCAGCTAGCGACTTCACTTTATATTTTCTCTAAAGGATTCTCAGTGACCCAAATGTTTGTCCAGTAATTCTTTTCATCGACTCTTGACCCTTTTCTTTGGCCTCATCACAGTTTTATCCCCTACTAGGCCCTAAGACAGGCATACTAAATCTCCTGACTCAAATTGGAATGGATTGTGCTCCATTAACCAATTGCAGAAAATTTCTTGATCACTTCAATATAAATAGTATAACTTAATAGTATTACTTCTAATAAGTACTTTCCATAATATATTGTGAAGATAAGAGTTGTAGACTGATTGTAGAATTATACAGCATTGAATAACGCAGTCATAATACCCGTTTGATAAATTTTCTTATCATTTTTTTGTAGACTTTGGGTGGTTTTAGCCCCCTACACAAGGACCCTCTATTAAAAAAGCCAACAAACTGAAAAGGATGAGAGGGTGATATAAAACTCTATTACTGATTTTATTATAAGAATTACATCATGTTACAAGATTCCCCCCCTCCCACCTCAACAACTCTAGCCACAAATTTTCTACTTGACCCACCCCCCTGTCGCGCGAAACTTTCAATGACGTGATTTGCATTGAAACCATTAATATTGTTGAGAAACTTTTGTAGAACATTCCAAAGAAATAGTTGATTATGCTGAGAATTCCGAGTTTAGTCTTGTGAATGGAAACATTAAAATCTTTTTGAGATCATTTTACAACTCAAGGGTTGGAAATATAAAAAAGTAAGAAAGTGTAGACAAAAGTTTTAGATCTTCGTGTAAGGATAATTTTTTATTCATACTGTAGCGAATATTAAATTGCAGAAAGTAGAGAGCAAGAAGGCACAGTGGTTCTTGGCGTTATCTGCTATGTAAATGTTTACTTTTAAGCAATTAATTACACTGCTTTTGACACTTTTATGGTGTTTTCTTGATAATTAGTGGAATGTTCTGTTTGTTCGATTAGAAATTAATGGAGTCTTATCGAATATAGTAGAAAGTTCCAGTTTCCTTGATTTATTTATTCAGAAAGCCACAAATTTTCTACACGAAAATTCTAGTGACACAATTTACATTTAAACAATTAATATTATTGAAAAACTTTTGTAGAACATTCCAATTAAATAATTGCTTTTGCTGAGAATTCCAAGTGTAGTCTTGTAGCCTACATGCAAAGTGCAAAGTCTTTTGCTGTTCAAAGACAGCGTAAATAACGCCGCTAAGGGGCATGCCATATGATTAAAAACTAATACAATAATAAAAACTATTTACTACCAAAAACTACCTGAATATGCATAATCGTACTATTCACATCCTTTACAGGTCAAGTATTTCTCATTAATAAATGTGATGGAATGATGAGAATTTGAATATTCTACTTTTTAAACTAGCGAATAATGTCTTATTATTGAAAACTGTTTGGAGTTTCTAAATTGCACCCAACGTGTGCACGCTTGCGTGGAACTTGTTTAAGCGTGAGGTTAGACGTTATATTTTAATTTGTTGAATTAGTTTAATTAGAGTAATCTAGAAGACGCTAAGAATTAGTTTAATTAGAGTAATTTAGAAGACGCTACTGATTATGATCGTGTTTTTGAAAACAACCCTGCATCATCATCATTATAGTTCTTCACTTGAGCTCCGATTGTCCGATAGCAATGATATTAGTTTATACGATTTATACGACTAGCATAAATCGCTGATTCTGGGAAACATTCAGCCTACATCCAAGCAAACAGGAAGCTGATGCTTGTCTCTTGTTATAAAAAAATAATAAAATCTGATCATAAGGCTTTGCAAATGAAAGAGCCATATTGAAAGATAAGTCAGGGATAAGGCTGCTTTTTCATTGAAGTGATGAGCTCTCTACTCAAGATACCATTATTGAGATAGGATGAGAGTCCATTATAACGGAGCTCACTTTTTTAATTAGTAAGACTTGATGTCACCAGGAATCTTAGATAAAAGCCAAATAACACTGACTCTCACTGATTCATAACCAGTCCTCGAAAATCACTCAGCCAAAATGACACATGTTCAGACAATACTCTGGATGAGTGATAAAAAAGGTTTAAAACATTGCAAAAATACTCCAAAAAAGTTGAAATTCAAGAGCTTTGCCTGCTGGTCTTGTACAAATTCTTCCCTCCCAGGGGTTCAGACACATTAAGCCCAATACACACGGACGGCAATCCAGCGGCAATTCGACTGCAAAATTGCCGTCGGTTGCAGTTGAACGGCAGCTGAGTTGCCGTCGATACCGACTGCACTTCGACTTCATTTTTGACGTCGGGCTGACGCTGGCTTGCTTTTCTGTTGCCGTCGTGTGTGTGTTGACACGACTGCAAGCCGACGGCAGTACAGCGTCACCTACAGTATTATATACATTTATCAAATTTGAAATCAGTACTGAAATGGATTTTGAAGAGGAAGCTTTATTGTTGCTTTTATTGCGTCGTAGAAAACGTCGTTGTAAAAATAGTTTGTTTTGGGTTCATCCCATAATAGAAGACAAAAGCGAGAGTCAATTTCAGTTATTGTTTAGTTCTTTATCAGAAATTTTTTGAATATTTTAGAATAAATTAAAGTACTTTTCACTGCTCTCCGTGTTGAAAGATTCATCTACATTATCAATAATTATTATTTTTCTGCCATTTTAATAGTGCAGAGTAATAAAGCCTATATAATAATTATTAATAATAACTCACACAAATGACAATTCAACTAAAAACAGTGAAACAATTGTCCGCAGTGAAAAAAAACCAGTAAAACAATTTAACAATACAGATATAGTGATGATGAATACAGTAGTGCTACTAGGCACCACTAGGAGCGCTGAAGATAAAGTTGACACTGGCTTGCAGTCCCGTTGCCGCCATGTGTGTGTGTTGACTCGACTGCAAGCCGACGGCAGTTTTTCAGTCAGCTGGCTGACAATACCGACGGCAAACGGCGGCAGTCGCTCATTGACGCTGGCTTGCAGTTCTGTTGACGTCACCGTGTGTGCGCTCTATAACATTTCGTATCTAATCCAATTGAATTGTGTTACTGTCAGCAACCGACGGCAATTTTGCAGTCGAATTGCCGTCCGTGTGTGTTGGGCATTGGACGCAGTAGTGACGCAGATTAGACACGGATTAGTCCTGCCGGCTAGTGTGACAAAGATTCAATAAGAAAATTTTTATAGACCTGTTGTCTCCAAACTTTTCAGCCTCCGGGTCAAAATCTCCCAGGGTTACTCCTAGCTCCATCAAATACTATCTTATTTCCTTAATAATTAATTATTATCTTCTTATTAAGTTGGAATAATTTCATTAATTTTTTTGCAATAATACTATAAATTTATTTCCAAAGAATCACATATGGTAGTCTATCAATTTTTCGAACAAATGTACAGTAAGATAACGTAATGATTATAAGAAATAGTTCCTGATTGAGTAAAAACAGGGCCATAGCATGAGTTTTCGGCATCTGAGGCAAATATCTCAGATTTTGGAAAAATTGATTAAATTTGGAAAAAGAACTGATAATTAATTGACTGATCGAATTTGGAGAAGGCTTTTTCACATACAGTATAACACTTTATCATCTCAATTTGTCAATTTATTTCCACTGCAGTCATGTGAAGTGAAGATTCAAGAAGGCTGCATCTAGAATATTTCAAATTTCAACTTTTATATGCTAAAGTTCCCTTATTGCTTTGGCTTTGGGCCTTTAGAGCAGAGGCGAGTTCCCCAAATATGCTTAGCAAAGAAAATATTGGACAAATAACAAAGAAAATATAGTTGTCAAAACCATCTTAACAAGTTAAGATAAAAATATCCCAGTATTTATATTTGCCATTATAATAACACCGTCGAAGGAATGTGATGCTTCACTTGAGTCTTGGGAAATGTATGCTGAAAAGAGCCTGCATGAGACAAATTTTAGCAAAAAACTTCTGCCCATGCACATATTCACGGCTACAAGGAACAGATTCCAGTCAATGGGTGAACTCGATTTTTTCTGCTTATTGAATAGCAAAATGAATTATTGAACAGCAAAATGAATGACGAGTATAACACTTTAAAGTCACTCCATTCATTTTTTGAACTGAACTCTAGTTCATTTTTTTTACATAATCCGTTTGAAAAGCGAGTTGTCTATTCTGTATTCGTTCTGTCAGAATTCACTACTGCTCCAAAGGCCTGCTGTTGGGTACCGTTTTCGGAGCACCCAAACAAGGATTTTAAGGGCCCCCCAGGCCACTTGAATGAAGTTGATAGTAGGCTTGAAAGGAGAAGAGGTCTCTGAATATTTTTCGGATGGGCTTCAAATTCTTACTATAATTTCTGTTCCTGTTCAGATTTGATCTTATTCCATCAATTGACCCACAGACTTCACTGTGATTGTGAATTTGTCACACCATCAATGATTAAACAAATAATAATTATGAGGGAAGAGGCTTATAACCACAAAAAAAACTTAGAGTTGCACTTTTAAGACCTAGAAAAAAATTGTCACCGGGGGAGAACCCTCAGACCCTACAATTTTTAGGGTTGCGTCACCATTAATATATAATTGCATGATTACTAAACGTCAGAACTTGAAATTGGATGTACCATTAGTTCAAAATTAAGAATGTTGATTATTTTATGACATTCTCCAGTTGCAAGTTGAATCAAGTTCTATTCAGTCATATTAATTTTTATATCTTCACACATTCTACATATTCCCGTATTTGTGAATAGTTCGTCGATGCGAGATTACAGAGACATTACACAAAAATAAAAGAGAAGTTTGTTTTTTCAAGGCTGTCTGTTGCCGCTCAGTGCCCTTCCCCTAGCTTCCACAACTTTTTCATTGAATAGTTTTTAGTTGGGCTACACTCTTACATTCAAGTGTAGAAAATTCGTTGAATTGAAAAAAAATTCAAATTAGTTACACTCATACTTTCAAGTACAGAAGGCGACTAGGCATATCTGGAAGACTCAATTAATGCTAGTTGGAAAATCACTGATTGGAAATATGTATTAATTTAGGGTTATGGGGCAAGAGGGCTTTCAGCCAAAACTCTGCCCAGGGCCACAAAAGGTCTCTGGGTGGCCCTGATTGTAATAATAATTTTAAACCACTATAACTTGTTAAATTGGCACTATGAAAGTAGTATTTTCAATATTTCATTTATTAAATTTTGTTCACGACTAATTAATGAAATAGAAATATTCGAAAAGTGGGTTTAAGTTCTCAAGTAACGATTCATGGAAGCAATGATTTATCAAAGCTTTCAATTCACCCAATTCTTGAACTTACAACAATTCTTGAACTCGTAATTCCAATAAATACTCGTATGAAACTACTTTTTAAGCCTCAAGTCAAGTTTCTAGCATTGGTGATCCAAAAAATGATCACATAATGATGACTAAACTAAATGGATTTCAGCTTTTCTACAAATGAGTCTAGAATCTCTCAGAATACAACTTTAGAGGGACTATTCATCAGAATCTGATACAAAATGTAAATGTAAATGTGCTAGGATAAGTTGATTAATGAGATGTAAGGTAATCACAGCGTAATAGCAATGACGTAAACATTGAATCATTCATCTTTGACAATATGTAATTAATATTACAGTCAATTAATTAATCGATATTGTCAAGATGTAACGTTGAAATCGACTATGGTTACACAACCTGGATGCAGGCAAAAACAGCTTAGGTTTGTTCATAACATTTTCAATCTAGGGTTCAAATGATTTTTTCTATTTATTACCTCATTTTTGTGTTAAATAGTATACTGAATAAATTGTAATATTTATAATTTATTTTTTTAATTTTTTCATCATTTATAGTAAGTTTCTGTTTAAGGAATGAGCCTAACTTTTTCGAATACAGCTCTACCACAGTTCCATTGAATGTCTCTTTATTATCTATCATAGAAGTCCTATATAATCACATTCATAATGTAAGCCCTTCAATAAAAAAAAATGTAATCACAAGATTAGAAAGATAAAACAATCACAAAAAATGTCTATTATAAGATTATTCAAATAACTTTGAAGATAATCATTTTACAACTGCTTTATTCCATTTCCAAAAGGAATCTGATATAAACAAACTAACAACAAGAATAATAAACATCTGTCTAAAAACATATGATAGTTCCACTATCTTACACTTTTCCCCCTTTAATTAGGGTCGCTGTCCACCATAGATGAAATCCTGTTTTCATCAATAGCTCCTTCACGTGTTCTCATCTGGTCCGCATGTTTCCTCTTCAATTGTGCTCCGCAGAGAACTTCGTAGGAATATGGACCATTCTTTTTTACAACTCTTCCGGCCGATCAACCTCTACTATTCTCATTCTTTATCCATACATCTTCCCCCTCTTCAAAACTTCTAGCCTTCTTTCCATCATGTTTCACCTGTTCTTTCCAAAGTTTAACCTCCATTTTTTTTTCTGATATTGGGTTTTAAATTGTCAAATATTGTAGGCATTCTTCGACCTAAGAACATTTCAGCCGGCGTCCTTCCAGTTGTTTTCTGAGGTGAATTTCTGTAGCTGAAAAGAACATTTTGTAGTGCTGCCATGGGGTTTCCTTCCTCTATTTTTTCCGCGCGATATCGTCTTTTTAAAGTTTTTATCATCCTCTCTACAAGTCCATTACTTTTTGGATGATAAGGAGTTGTCTTGATATGGCGTATTGAGTTTCTTTGGAAGAAATCTTCAATCTCTTTGGATATAAATTGTCGTCCATTATCATTCACAATTTCTGTTGGCAATCCGTATATACTGAACCAGGATCTCAATCGTGAAATAGTAGCTGTAGACGTTGTTGTCTTCATACAGTCTACTTGCACCCACTTGGACAGTGCATCAATACCAACAAGCCACATGCATGCATCTATTGGGCCAGCCAGGTCGATGTGTACCCTTTCCCAAACTTTCTCAGGTACATTCCAGGGGTATAGTGGTACCTCTCCTATGTTGTCACGATTTTCTTGACACGGTGTACATCTTTTCACAAAAACCTCAATATTATGATCCATATTGGGCCACCACACATAATATCATGCTACAGACCTCATTGATGCAATTCTGGGATGTCCTGAGTGTAGAACTTTTAAAACGTCAGATCTCATGCTTTTTGGAACTACAACTCTTCCAAACCACAGCAATAAATCATCTTCCACCACAAGTTCGTCCTTTCTTTGCTTATAGGGTCTTAGAAGTTCAGGAACTTCCATAGGCCATGCATTCCTTAAAACATAGTTTTTTGCTAGTTTGAGTTCTTTATCCTTCAGTGTTTGCTCCTTTAAAAGTTCAAATGACATGATAGTGTTAACCTTATCCACATTTAAAAACTTAATGCAACTTTCTTCTGCCTGATCTTCTTCAATCAGAAGTCGGGATAATGCATCTGCACAAACGTTATCCTCACCTTTCCTATATTCTATTTGATAACTGTATTGGTTGCCCACCTGACTAAACGATTATTTATAACTTTTGGAAGGTCTCTAGAATTTCCAAATAATCTCTGTAGTGGTTTGTGGTCCATAACTAGTGTGAACTTGCGGCCATAGATATATTTGTGAAATTTTCTTAATCCATATACAATTGCCAAAGCTTCTCTAACAATATTAGAATATCTTTTTTCAGCAGGCATCAATGTACGACTTGCAAAAGCAATTGGTTTTTCTAGCTTTTTCTCAAATCTGTGCATAAGCACACTGCCCAGTCCATTTTCTGAAGCATCACAAATCAATACCAAGGGTTTTGTTTCGTCATATGGTACTACTGTGTCTTCACTTGACAGAATCATCTTCACTTTTTTAAATGTTTTCTCTTCGTTTTCAGTCCGTTTTCAGTCTTGAATTGGTTCCCGTCAGCTTATGAAGATCACTACATATGGCATGCAACTGAGGGATAAACTTCTCATAATAGTTGATGATCCCAAAAATGATCTAAGTTGTTTGACATTAGTAGGTGAAGGGGCATCTCGTATGGCTTTTATTTTCTCATCTGTAGGGTGAATGCCATTTTGGTCAATAATATGTCCAAGGTACTTTACTGATGGTTCAAAAAACTTGCACTTACTAGGTTTTGCTTTCAACCCAGCCTCTTCCATTCTTCTTAGGACTTCTCTCAAATTTTTCATGTGATCAATTGTATTAGTTCCAGTCACAATGATGTAATCCAACAGAACTCCTACTTGTGGTAATCCTTCTAGAAGCTTCTCCATGTACCTCTGATGAATTCCTGGGCTTGATGATATTCCAAAAGGTAGCCGTAAGTATCTGTAGTAACCATTGTGGGTTGCAATTACAAGGAACTTCCTGTGTTCCTCAACAACTTCAAGTTGCAGGTAAGCATCTCGTAAATCAATAATTGAAAACTCATTCCCTCCTGCCAGTTTACTTGTAAGCTCTTCAAAGGTAGGTAGCAGAGTCGTTTCCAAAATCAAATTTGGATTCAGTGTTACACGAAAATCTCCACAAATCCTTATGGATCCATCAGGCTTCTCTACATTTACTGTTGGAGTTGCCCATGGAATAGGCGTTTCTGCAGGGTCAACTTTTTCTATCACTTCTTGTTCAACCAGTCTTGATAGTTCGTTTTCTATTCTTTTCTTTAGAGGGAATGGAACTCTGTGGGCCGAGAAATGTTTTCGTGTCGCATCCTCTGTTACATGAATCTTTGCTTGATGTCCCTTGATCTTCCCTAATCCATCAGAGAACACCTCCCCATATTCTTCAATAAGCTTCTTCACATTAGATTTTTGAGACTTTTCTCCTTTTGTATTATTTTGATTTTTCACCTTGTTTATTGTTACATTGGGGTGTAGTTTCATGTCGAAAGCCAACATCCAAGGTAACTCAAATAGTGGTTTATCATTTCCATTTACTACGGCAACTTTCAATTTACAAGTCTTGTTACCTACTGGAACTCTTACATAACATTCACCCATTATATCTAATACGTTATTGCCATATGCTACATATCTAGCATTACACTTGTCTAGGTTGGGTGATCCAATCTCTTCCCAAAAAGGTCTCCCTATCATTGAAGCACGTGCTCCAGAGTCAAAGTCCATGTTCACTTCAACATCATTTAGGTTCAATTTTATGCGAGCTTGCTGAATTTTCCCCTTTTTTTTACTTCATATATTTTTAAATGCTCACTTCCCACCTCAGAATTATCATCAGAAACCTCGTTTACTTCGTTTATTTTTTTTAGCCTACAAACTCTTGAAAAATGTCCAACTTTTCCACAGTTAAAACACTTTTGTTGGTATGCAAAACATTTTCCAGGTTCATGCTTTGATCCGCATTTACTACAATTAGTATTTGAAATTTTAGATTTTCTGGGCTCGTTATTTTTAATTTTTACCGCCTCAATCAATTTACTTACTTTATTCATATCTCTCCCCATAGCTTCCCCTTTGTCTATTTCACGATTTGCTCTTTCCATTGATGAAGCTAATTCCAATAAGTCTTCTAATTTTAATTTGGAACCATCATATTTTACACCACTAGGCCAACGTTGACGTATTTCTACTTCAAATTTTGGAAAGTTTATGCCCCCAGCAAATCTGTCACGTATTCTTTCATCGAAACTAGCCCCATATTTACAGTATTGTGCTAGATCTTTCAGGTGTATTACAAAATTTGAAAACGATTCCTCCTCTTGCCTGACACATTGTTCAAACTGTAGTCTTGCTGAGAATATAGTTTTTTTAGGCTTATAAACAGATCTTAGCCCATTAACTACCTCATCCCAAGAGGCATTGTATATATTTAATGGAAGTAAAAAATTTGATACCTTCCTCAATGGTGTAGGTCCGATATAGGCCAGCAAAAGGTTTCTTCGAGCTTCGTCTGTCTCTTGAGAATTCTCTCCCAACCCTTAAACCTTGCACAGCAAAAGAAAATGATTTTCATAAACCTCCCAGTTAGTAGACTCATCATAGCTTTGACATGAAAACTTTTCTATTTTCCTCTGAAAAGATTCGTCTCGGTTCGTCGTTTCGGGAAATCGCTCATTCCCGTTTTTTGATCTTGATATATTTCTTTTACTCATCGTCGCCAATATAAGATTATTCAAATAACTTCGAAGATAATCATTTTACAACTGCTTTATTCCATTTCCAAAAGGAATCTGATATAAACAAACTAACAACAAGAATAATAAACATCTGTCTAAAAACATATGATAGTTCCACTATCTTACATCTATGAAGAAAAATTTGTTTCCTTTCTTTGACGAAATTTGGCTTAGACCTATTCATATATAACTATTCATTTGAGAGAGAAAAAGAATGAGAGAGCAGAGAAAGAATGTGAAAGAGTTGTATGTGCAAACCAGAAGACAAAAAGTAATAGAATAGTATTTTTTATATTGTCTTTGGTGCAAAGTGAACTGAACGCTGACAACAGCAAACTGTACAGGCTACTGGAACGATGTCAATCAAAACAATTATTGCTCGCACATTCATGAACTAGGCCTAGATGGCACTGATGAGGAAGAAAAAACGGGGCTGCCTGGCAGCGATGTCAAACTGGCAACACAGGAAGGCTTTGAATATTTTGTATTGGTGGACGAGACTGAACGATTCAAGAAAAAAGGCCACAAACCAAGAAAGCTTTGGGGCAACATAGCTACCCAACGATTAAATTTGGATTTCCAATAATCTCTCTATTACTAGAAGAGATTTCTTTATCAGAGATTTCAGCATGATTTCCAATACAATAATTCATCCAATTCCTGAAAAAGTAGAACATTTAGGGGAAAAATTGAAGATCAGTAATGAAATCGATGTGATCTAGTGTTATTATAATATGTACGAGCATGATGGTCACTGATAAACTGTTTTTATGTGATGATGTCGACGTTATCCCTACCAATGAGTGTGAATGGAACTAGTGTATGAATGTCAAACTTCGTTTTGTCTACCTTGAAGTTCAGCTCTGCCTGACTGCAGGTGTTGTGATAAACGTACCTCTTGAGCGACTAGCCTTAGAGAAGAAGGCTCGTGGATAGCTTTTTGGATGTGCAAGACACTGTTACTATTTTAAAATGAAAAATTTGAAAAAGTCGTTCTTAATCATTTCAATCCAATGCAACCATCGACTGATGAAATATTGGTATGATGAATGAAATATAAGCTGCTTGTTTGATTTGAACTCACATCATTCTACATGTAAAGCGTTTACTGAATTTTATTTCGGGTCTCTATACTGATAAGGCAAACATAATATACGGTACCTCTTGAGATTTTTATGTTCGACTTTTTTCAATTCACATTGAATAGAAATCTAATTATAGTATATTAAAAAAATACGGATGAATTTATAATGTAGAGAAATACATTTTTAAAATGATATTTCATGACAATTATTGTTATTGAATAACAGTGAGATACTTGGCAAAAGAGAATTGCCATTCTATCTCACGAGCCTCGCAACTTTCGAGAAGCTCATTCAGTAACGTGATAAATAGATGCAAATGGAGTCTATGGATTCAATCTCGTTATTATTGAGTCATTCAAGAGAGGAGCTCGAGAAGCTGAGATTCTGTGAGTTGCCTTATTCATTCAATAAATTATATTGATCCTCTACTTCCAATAGCCTTGAGTGGAACATGTCCATATAGGCGAACTCAAAATTTATTTCATGAGAGGAGTTTTATTAAGTCAAGCTAAAATGCTATGCTATTGAATTCATGGCTTATTTCAATGAAGCAACCATGCAGCTTAATTATTTTGTCCTTCACATCTCGACAAGCTTTAATCGATTGATAAGCAGCTCGATATCAATGAACTATTCAGAATGATCTAAAAGCGAATTATGTTCTGCTGAGAAAAGGCACCTCTCATCGCTTATACCTCTATCAAAATAACATTGTGCCGATTTCATGTCTTCTCATCACTAAGCGTTACTTTGAAAACGACTCTCGCCACTAAAACGATTTGATGGAAATAGAATGTGAATGATTAAAATCTGATGTTGAATGTAACTTTCAATTTTACAAGGAAAATATTTATAACGATGACCGTTTTCAGCTTCGGCACAGCAAAGGCTACATGCTGCAATTTGAGTAGCTAGCTTGAATCACAAACCAAACCCATGTATGAAGCATCAATTTATTGACAACGTCAATCATGATGCGGGTATGACCTTTCTAGGAAATCATAAAGGTGAATGAATAAAACAAATTTTGTCTATTCCACATTAATGACTAATGTGACACATTAATGTTTCATGTGGAATAGACAACCTTAATAGACAACCTAATTATTAATTCACCTTAATATGGAGAAGTTTCACAACATTTCTGAATCCAGTGGAAATCATACCTTCACTAATATTTCTGGCTTGAAAGTTGCTACGGATTCACATTACAGGACTGTCACAAAAGCTATCAAAACTTGAAAAATAATTATCAGCTCTTGAATGTTGACATCGATATTGACCTAGAGGAATTGTGGAATAGATAAATTTGTCTACTTCATTTTTGTGTTTCAAGTAATACAAACATTATTTTCAATCTAAGCGCATCGTGTCATACGCAAATGAGAACCGTTCAATTCTTTACCACCATCAGATTCCTTATATTACTGGAAATAAACTTGGAAACAATATTATCAATTCACTAGTGAATTTGAACAGTCAGTAAATTGAAAGTTCAGTTCAGAGATTACTTCTAATGTCGGAATGAGAGTGTGACAATTTCAGTCACTGTGATAAAAAAAAAAATGAAACCCGAAACCGAGAGCGCAGTAACTATTGAAGAAGTGAGAAAACAAGGTAGCTAAGTGAGCAAAAAGTGGAGTCATTAAGAGCAGCTCACACTTGGGCCACTAATTGAATCAACTTAATGGTCGGAGGGCGTTCCAATTAATTCATCGTGATATAACAAAGAATACTTGATATCATTTCTTGTACTCTGACTTTGCAGCTATCAAACCATTTTATCGCAGAAGGTTATTTAATGAAACTCATTTCTTCGAACAAAGCTGTTGGTGTGATTTATTGATTTAAGATGCCAAGGCTAGGCTTGCCAATGGAGGAGGACTAGTTCACAATACAACTTGAGAAACTGTCTCTAATAAATTTGCTGTTGTTCTCATCACTTTATCATGATGTGTTGAAAATCGGTAGTATATTTCCGATTCCATGGTCATATGTTGAGATAAAGTTAGTTTCGTTTGAAAGGGTCTGTTGAACATTTTTAGTGATAGATAAATTGAATAGTGCGTGGATGAATCATCTTTTAAACCGATGTCGACAAAATACTCTTCAGATTTCTTAGCAACAACAATCTTCATAATCTAATTCATGGGAGTTTAACATTGGTTCCACATCTTGGTTCAAATCTGTCAAGTCATTTGGAAACTAATCTTGGAAGCAATATTAATGAATTGGAGATAGATAGATTATAGCGTATATTCCATTTCATTTTGATTGTAGCAATCTCCAATGTTGAAAATAAGTTATAGGCTAATGATTTCGAGTGGATGATATCTTATCGAGCTAATGCAATATTAGATCATAACAGTGTTGAAATGCTGTGCAGTTATGTACGCTGTAACCAATTCGCAATTATATGGATACGTTAGGAGGAATCACAACTCTGATAAGAGAGATGAACTATAACTTATTTCAATTTATTTTAACAAACATTAACTTCAACTACCCATTAACAATTCAACAATAAGAATGATTCAACGTAAGATGTTATGAAATTCGTTATAATATGTATTTGTAAAATTATAAAAATGAGAATGTTATTATACAGGTAAATTACTCGACTTGACTTGCTTGTGACCGTTACCGTGACTGTGACCGTGTGATGGAAATAAGATATAATGAATAAATTAGTCCTACCTCAATTCTGGAACCTCCTCTTTCTGCCACCTCCAGGCGCAAACGGACACTTCTTCCAACTCTGAATGCTCAGATAAAAGTCATTTTCGCCCAGCAGAATTGGGCTATCACCCCCAAAGCTTCGATAACTCAATAAAGTTTTCAACGTTCGAACTGTGACAGACTTTATCAAACGTTCGATCCTGGTTAGTATGCCTAGCACCCTACTAGCCGGAGGAGTCAACATAGTGGCTCTCCAGAGTCGACTTCCCAGACCCAAAATTAAATAAATTTTTCATATGGTCCATTCGCACCTTTCAATGGCAAAAAAAGAAGCTTAACCTTTCACAAGGTCGATTAGTAACATGTTCTTACATACACAAGAATCAAATACATACAATCAATTTGATTCAATGGGTCACTATAGACATAGTCAATACTATGACTATCATATTTTGTACAACAATAGTTTGTTGATACCTCAAACGTTGATGGCCCACGATCGCCGCAACGTCTCCTCATCTCACCCTCTAGCTTGGAGACATGTGCAGCGCCAACTCCAATGAGCGACCCAACGACTTGGGACTACCGGCTGAGGTGACGACTGTGGTGAAAGCAGCTGACCTCTCAGTGGCAAATTTAGCTGACCGGCTGACGGCTAGGAATTCGCCAGGGAAGCACCTACTGTTGGGTAGTGATGCTGACCGGATGATTTTGAACCCAGATGCTAAGCCACGGAAGGCGGTTGGCACTGGGGCACTGGTGGAGTAAGAGCAGCTGACTCCCTTTCTGATCCCTAGAGCCTGACTCGGCCTGTACCTGATACCAACGACGCCAACAAAGGCCCCAGGACGACGCCTTACCTGGGCAATCAGGAGGCTGATCCTGTCTCTCTAGACAGCACCTCTAGCGCCAGCTGGTAGCTGCACTACCACCAATCCACTGCAAGTGAGCCTTCGCCTCAGAGGCAAATACTTGAGCCTTTTTCAGGGCTCCTCAACAAAACTCAACCTGGCTCTCTTCAGGGTTACTCCAGTGAAAGTAGCTGACTCACTGACACGCTTGAAGCAGGCGCCCAGATCTACTGACTAGCCGGTCGCTCCACCATTATGAGCTGGTTCTAAACAGTCGGCCGTTTTAGTGCATGACTTGAAATAGAGAGAAGTCTTCAATAATAATAATATTTCAGTTCCTGTTTTTTTGAAGAAAGTATAATCGAATTTTTCCAATTCTTAATAAAAATTCATTTATTACATCAACGTTCCAAATGAATCGATTGTTCCTAATCATATTGTACAGTGCTTCAGCTCACTTTGTATGACGGTTTATTGACTGGTCATATAACGGTCTTTAACTTGAACAATTTTTCGATGAGTTTCGTGTAGAGTTATTGTTATCATTTTTGCAATTAGTAGCATATTACAGCACTTAATGATCTCTGTTATTTCAAAATTCGAATAAAAATTCGCTAGTATCAAATTTTGACTAAGAGAGAAGCATATTGTTTGACGAATCACATATTGTAAAAATGAGAAGGCTATGTATTTTTTTACACCCCAATGTCTTGCTTTGTGATAATGCAATAAATACATTACAGTGTGTTGACATTCAATCTCCATTTTGTTGGCAAATTAACTGAGCACAGATGACTAACCAAAAAATTATTGGCAAATAGTTTTGTGCTACTCCAGTGTTCACCTTTGTCTTATCTTTCAAATACTCATTTATCTCATCAAATCTACCAAAAACAGAAAAATGATGTTTGTTTCTATCTATAATACTGCTATAATACTGCAAATTGGAATGGTATGAGCTTGTGTGTTGGAGTGGGAATTATATATAAAACTATTTTCACTCTTTAAATTATGCTGTGTTTAATGGAACGAGGTATTTCACGTAAGCTACAAGAGTTTCTCAACTGTAGCCGAGCCTTTTTTTGAGTGACAGCCACTCCGGGGTCCCGGTTTCGATTCCCGTTCTTCTTTATAAGATTCATCTCATGAATCATTATTTTTCATTCGATATTCACATAAAATTAGCAGCCAGTCTCAACTAATGTCTCAAGCCTTTCTAAGTCTGTCTCAACTACTATGTACTCAGTCTTCTCTTCAGTCTCAATTATTCTCAAAAACTGAAAAGTCAACAATGTTTATATTTTCATGCATGTTTCCAGCTCACTGTTTGCAGATTTCAGATTTGTCATTGCGTGCTCCATGACTCGATGTTTTCTGTTTTCATCCTAACAGTCGATTTGAACACAATGCTCTAATCTGAATCTTGTCGGTGGAAGTTATTATGCTGAAATCCGTAACAGCGTATTAGGAATGAGAGAAAACCCGTTGTCAAAACAACTTGCTCGTTCATTCCAGATCAACGTAGTAAGTCGCAAAAGCACTAAGGCGATTATTTTCTTCCACTCTCTTCACCAATATTAGTACTGGCCCGGGCAAGGACTGTCCATCTCATGTTCTCAGATTCACTCTGAATTAAATAACCAGGTAAGAGGGGATTATATATATCGAATCCACACCAAAACTGAATAAAGTTTCTCCAAACATACACTTTTACTCCGCTATCGATCTACAAATAAAAATACCGATCATAGTTGAAGATAACTACGTAACACTATCGGCCAATCTTCATGCATCATCGATATTTTAGAAGCAACAAGGATTCAGATTCTGATGATTTAAAATACAAATAAAATAGTACGATAATGTTTTTTTTGGAGGATGAAGCCCACATAGGTCTGAGACCTGTGCGTGGGTAATGAATTGGATGATGATGATTCATGAGTTGAACCTACAGTTTTAGGTGGGGTCCAAACTACCGGGAAGTGATTTTACAATAGAGAACAGAGTCTGTTCATGAAAAGTTATGAAATGATAATGATTGAAAGCAAACAGTACCAATAATAATGTTATGATCATATTAAATTAAAAAAAAATTCACCAATGAATGATACAGATATTGTCACAAATAACATAAAAGATATATTATAGTTTCGACTAGTGGCGTATATAGAGAACAATTTTGGGGGCTTGAATGTTTAAAAATCGCCTTTTCCAAGTATAGAGTTTACCGTGACAAATAATGTTCTTTCTGGTGAAATTTCAAATATTATCAAAAAATGAGAAAAGCCCATAATAAGATTTGAAAAAGAAGTCATCCATTATTATTAGATACTCATTTTCTCAATCTACCTTCTGAATTGTTCGAGTTAGAATAGCTTAGATGCTCAAAAATCATGTTTTTCAAGTATAGGGGTTAACATGACACATATGCGTGTTTTACCCACGCGCAAGTCTTGGACTCATGTGGGCATCATCAGAAATAAAAAAAATAATGTTCATCTAAGTGAGATTTCAAATAATAGGTCGTATCCATATATTGCATTTGAATACGACCTATTATTTTAAATCTCACTTAGATGAACATTAATTTTTTTATTTCTGATGAATACTTTTGTAGGCATTTTTTGTATCTGAAATGAACAAAACTTATGTCACCTCAAGCCACAATAAAGGCAAAAAATGAAATCTGTGTTGTTTTCCAAGATGAAATACTTAATGAACAATCTAATATTAAAACTAACAATAAATTACACTTTTATATAATGTTTCATTTACATATATTGGAGATGCTTGGGGAATGCATTTCACTTCTGAAAAGAAGCTTTGTCAGCCTGCCGTCAGGGGTCACGCTTTGTTGAGGTAAGGATGAGCGGCCATTATGTAGTTAAAAATTGCGTTTGATTTAAATTGTGTTTGGTCATTGAGTAAGTTGGTTCTATCTTGTTTATGTTGTTTGAATATTTCATATTGCTCCAGTGTATTTAGTTTGTGGAATGTGTGTAGAATTTCCAAGTCAGTTTGGATGTTACTGTGTGAGTGTCCAGTGTTGATTAAGTGATCTGCAAATGTTGAGTCAGTGTTGGATTGTAGTGCTTTGATGTGTTCTCTGTATCTTGTGTTGAATGATTTGCCTTTTTGTCCTATGTAGTACTTGGGGCATGTGTTGCATTTGAGCTTATATATTCTTGGCTTGCTGGATTTGTGAATTGTGCTGTTTGTTAAATTAGCTGGTTTTTGTTGGATCTGGTGTTTCAGGTTGTTTGTTGTTCTGACTGCTGTGTTAAATCCGGATTATTAGAAGATGTAAGCTAATTTGTGTGATTTTTGTTGAAATATGTGAGTATAATGAATGTGTTTTGGTTTGCAGGTTTTGGATTTCTATTTTTCATTTTATTCAGGATTTTTTCTACTGGACTGGTGTTGTATTCGTTTTGTTGTGCTGAATATTTGATTGCATTGATTTCTTCTTGGTGTTCAGCTTGGAAATTGACAGTGCTTTGATAGTGCAAAAATTAAATTGACTGAACAAATTAATTTAAAACTGAATGTCCAGAATGTACAAACGAAAATGTAGACTAAGCCTATCAATTTACTAAAAGGAAATCACCATTAGAAATAGCTTTTCCTGTTCATTAAATTGAACAATATTTCTTCTTCTTGTGGTGCATCTCCTATCGGAGGTTTGCTACCATTATAGCAATTCTAATTCTATTGGCTGCCGCCCGGAACAATTCATTGTTGGTGCATCGAAACCAATCTCTTAAATTTTTGAGCCAGGAAACACGTCGTCTTCCAACACTTCTCCTCCCGCAGATTTTACCCTGCACTATCAACTGCAAAAGCCCATATTTAGCACCTCTCATCACATGCCCTAAATATTGTAATCTCCTTCTTTTTATAGTGCTAATTATTCCACACTCCTTCTGCATTCTTCTCAGAACTTCTGCATTTGTGACTGTCTGTCCAAGGAATCCGCCACATTCTGCGGTAGCACCACATTTCAAATGCCTCCAGCTTATCCATATGGTTTTTCTTAAGGGTCCATGATTCCATGCCATACAGAAGTGTGGAAAACACGTAACACCACAGCATTCTCATTCTGAGTCTCATATTTAAGTCTCTACTTGTGAACAGCTTTTTCATCTTCAGGAATGAAGCTCTGGCAATCTCTGTCCCAACTCTTATCTCCCCAGTCAAGTCTCCCATTTGTTCAATCCATGTTCCGAAGTATCTATATTTCTGCACTTCCTCTACAATTGTTCCTGCCACTGTCAAATTGTGCTAACCATTCATGTGTGGGTATTTTGCAACTACCATCAATTTTGTTTTATTAAGGTTTATATTCAAACCATACTCAACACACTTGTTATGCAATTTCTCCATCAAATGTTGCATGTCATCCATCTTACTAGTCAATAGAACAGTGTCATCAGTATATCAAATATTATTGATAACTTCACCATTTATTATTATACCAGCTGATTCTTCCTCTAAGACTTCACTGAAAATGGATTTGCTGTAGAGATTGAAAAGAAGTGGTGACAAAAATGCATCCTTGCCTTACACCTCGACAGATTTCTATTTCTTCTGTTAACTGATTGTCAATCTTTGCATTAGCTGTTTGTCCCCAGTACAGATTGCTAATTATTCTGACATCATTTGAATCAATACCCTTGGAAACAAGCAACCGATAAAGCTCGTCATGCTTAACCCTGTCAAATGCCTTCTCAAAATCTATGAAGCATGCAAAAACGTCCTGATTCACATCCAAACACCATTGAAAGAGAACATTAACTCCAAAGAGAGCTTCGGATGTTCCAAGCCCCTGCCGAAACCCAAATTGTGTGTGGCTGATATCTTCCTCAAGCTTCCTGTATATTCTCCTGTGTATGATTTGTAAGAACAATTTCAGAATGTGACTCATGAGTGCAATAGATCTATAATCAGAACATTCTCTTGAGTTAGGTTTTTTAGGGATGAGCACAAAAGTAGAAATCAACCACTGCTTTGAAATTTCTCCTGTTTCATATATCAGATTGAAAAGGTCCAAAAGAACATTAAGTGCATTATCCTCCAAGAGCTTGATCATTTCAATGGGAATCCCATCGGGTCCAGTAGCCTTCCCTGTTTTCATAGCATTCAAAGCGTATTCAACTTCAGACTTCAAAATCTTCAAATGCACATCTCTTCCTTCCACAACTGGTTTAAGGTTTCTATTGTCTTGAAAGAGCTCAGAGAGATATGTTCTCCATCTCCTCAACTTTTCTGTCACCTCTGTTATAATCTTTCCATTTTCACTTTCTACTATGTTATTTCTTGTTTTAGTTCTACAACATCCAGCCATTTCTTTAATTTTCTTATGCATGTGGAAGCTATCAAACTTCTTTTCTAGCATTTCTATCTCCTCACATTGCAATGTCAGATATTCCTCCTTAGCTTCCTTGATCTTGCGTTGAATCCTTCCATGTAACTCTCTATATTCTCTGTCCCTCCCCTTGCTCAGTCTCCTTTCCTCCATTAAATCAAGAATCTCTGATGTCATCCAATAGTTACTCTTTCGAGGCTTTTTGTTTACCAGATGGTTCTCAGCAATTGCTGTGAAACTCTCTTGCAAATTTCCCCATATGATCTCCACATTATCTGCAGTTGGTCTATCAAGATTTATAATAGAGCTATTCACCTTATCCTTTACTGTGTTTCGAATATTGGGTTCTTCAAAAAGTTTCAGATCCAAACAGCTGCTTGGTCTTTTCTTTATCTTTTTCATCTTCACCCATAATTTAGTAACAACAGGATTGTGGTCTGAATTGATATCAGCTCCAGGATATGTTTTTGTCATTTTTACAGAATTTCTAAATTGATTATTGATGAGAATATAATCGATTTGATTTCTTACTATGTTCTGTGGATTATCAGCAGGAGATTTCCAAGTATACAACCTGCGATTTGGAAGCTGGAAGTGGGTATTGAATATCATTAGATCTTTCTCCTGACAGAATTGTATCAGTCGATCACCTCTTTCATTCCTCTCCCCCAGTCCAAAACCTCCTGTATGAGCAACTATTCTCTCTTTGCCCACCTTGGCATTAAAATCGCCCATGACAATTGTGACATCAGTATTCGTGATGCTTGCCATAATTTCCTCTACCTCCACATAAAACTCCTCAACTTCTAGCACTTCCTTATCTGCAGTTGGTGCATATATTTGAATGATATTCAATTTTCCAACAATTGTTTTGAACTGTAACATCATAACTCTCTCTGAATATGGCATAAAACTCAGAACCGATGCATTACTCACATTATCCACAAACATTCCTATTCCATAATGATGCTTTGAGTCATTACTTCTGGAATAGTAGAAATTTCCATTATTTGTCTTACATGTTCCACTGCCCAACCATCTGACGTCACTCACTCCCAAAATGTTAATGTCAAGTCTTGACATTTCCTTAACCACATTGTCTAACTTTCCTGGTGCAAGAAGACTTCTTGTATTCCATGTTCCAATCCTCATATTCACAATCCTTGCTTTCATGACCTGGCTCGCAACACCTCCCCCCGGAGATCCAAATGGGGAGTTTTTACCTCTGGACAATAGTTTAGTTTTGAACACACTCATGTTTGCTGTAATGATTGTACAAAGGATACCATTACGGTCTTTAATGCAGTGGTTTCCCCTTGCCTTCTGCATCCACATGCCGTTGATCCCTTGAGGGATTCCTCTGCCTTTGGGGCCGATTACACAACCCTAGGACAAGTGAGTGCCCATCTTGCTGACTCCTCCACCCGAAGCTGTTGGTCAACAAGAGAAAGATAGCATAGAGAAAGATAGAGATAGAACAGTATTTAACTATAGCAATATAGTATGAGTAATTATTGATTTTGATTTACTCACCACTTGCGAGGCTGAGGTCTTGTGAATAAAAGTTGGTTGGCAAACAACGTTCACTTTTTTCTGTTCTCTTCTGTTGATCTCTCTGATGATCTAGATCTGGTAGAAGGAATAATGCCTATTTTACGATATGTCCTCTTTGTGTAATTGTAAGGGTCTTGTAATTTTCCAGCTTCAACTTTAGATATTCCATTGGTCCTAAAATAGGGTATGTAGTACATGGTTGGGTCTTCATTTGTGAACAAAAAAGCTATTTCTTTCGACCACGCACTTAGGTCATATCCAGGAATAAATCTTGTTGGGTCAGGTATTAGTTCGTGGTTGATGATGATTCTGCAGAGTCTGTTTCTGTCACTATTCTCCAATCTTCTATTAGTTTTGTATCGATTTAAAATTGCCTTGCCTTCTAAAGTCTGCAGCAGTAATTTTACAAGGCTTGACGTATCCTAGAATTAAAAAAACAACATAAAATGCTGAAAATTATATAATAATTTAATTAAAGTCATGAAACAACATAATGACAAGTACTAATATCTTCACTTCATCAATTTGATTCCTGGAGTCATATTACAATAATTGTATTTATAAATACCTTTTAATTTTCACAGTTATAGCAGCCGAACTTCCAAATGTGCTATAATCGCTTGACTTTTAAATAAAAATCTTTATGAACAGTTCATCACTCGACAAAAACAATTCAATTAAGAGAATGTCCAACAAAATAAATACTAACTTTATAAGTGAATTCAACGACATGCAGTCAAATTTGACTGCAAGTTGTTGAATTCTCTTAAAAAGTTAATATTAACAACGCAGTTCGTCATGGAACAAGAAATCCAGGAAAATAAATAATATAAACTTGAAAAAACACACTTTTAAATGGAAATTAACTCACGTTTTGGCGTGACGGCCGTTTCGCTCTGTTGTCTAGAGCATCGTCAGACGACCCAAAGTACACTGACTTAAGGTATGAGTTTGAGGGTTATGTATGTTGGAATGGTGATGGGGTGGGGGGATGAGTAGGCGGGAGGTTTGAAATTGGGATTATTTTGTCAAATAGAGTATGTGAGAAGGAGTTAAGTTGATCATTTAAAATGTTGTCAGGTTGCTGCTTTGCATGCTTGTAAATCTCATATTGTTCTAAAACATTGAGTTTCTGGCTTTTGTGAGTGAAGTGTAGTGTGTCTAAATTAGTGTCAATGTTTGTATAACTGTGGCCTGTTAAAATGATGTGTTCAGCAAAAGTGGAATGTGTGTTTGGGTGTGAGATGGCTCTTGTGTGCTCTTTGAATCTAGTGGTGAATGTCCTGCCAGTTTGTCCTATGTAGAACTTGTTGCAGTCATCACATTTCAATTTGTAAATTCCAGATCTATTGTAATTGTTTTGAGATGTTGTCTGAGAATGCAGGTGTTTTTTTAGTGAATTAGTTGTTCTGTAAGCCATTTTATATTTGAGTTTCCTGAATGAAGCTGCTATTTTATGAGTTTTGTTGTTGAGGTAGGTAAGTGTGATGAATGTATGGTGGTTGTCATTCTGTTTGTTGCTGGTGTGAGTGATTGGTTTTGTTGATATTCTGTGCAGTAGTTTGTCTATTAGTGTGTGTTTGTAACCATTCTGTTGTGCTATGTATTTTATAGTATTCAATTCTATATTGTAATCTTCATGTGACATAGGAATGTTTGTCAGTCGGTGGAGCATGTGATTGAAAGCGGCATGTTTATGTTGGGTTGGGTGATTTGATGTGTTATGTATTACTGTATCAGTTGTTGTGGGTTTCCTGTAAATTCTAAATGTTTTGAATGCATGTTCTTGCTTTGTTATAGTGATGTCCAAGAAGTTGATACTATTATTGTGTTCAAGTTCTAAGGTGAATTTTAAATTGGGATGGATTTTATTGAGATTGGTGTGGAATATTTCAGTTTGTCTTTTATTGCCTTTGTATAGAATTAGAATGTCATCAACATATCGGTGCCAGCTGATGATTTTGTCTGTATTATGTAGGATATGCTTTTGTTCTATATTGTGGACAAAGATTTCAGCTAGGATGCAAGAAATTGGGGAACCCATAGGAAGGCCATGAGGTTGTGAATAGAATTTATTGTTGTATGTGAAGTAATTTTGTGAGGTAACTAGTGTTGTGAGGTCTAAAATTTCTTGGAGCTGTTGAGGTGGTGTTTGATTTGGATGAGCATTTGTTTAAGGTGAAGAAGTGTTTCATGTATGGGTACATTGGTGTAAAGATTTGTAATGTCAAGAGAAGATAGTGTGGAATTGTGTGGTATATGGATTTTTTGTAGTTTGTCTATCAGGTCTATGTTTTTTTTCGTCTGACGATGCTCTAGACAACAGAGCGAAACGGCCGTCACGCCAAAACGTGAGTTAATTTCCATTTAAAAGTGTGTTTTTTCAAGTTTATATTACATATTAGTGGAAACAAGATGGATCTTCAACATCAGAAAATAAATACTTTTTAAATTATAATGGATTAAAATAGTAAACTACAATAAACAGGTAGGAAACATTATTATTATCATTTGATATTATATAAGTATTCAACCAAAGTATTTTTGACTGGAAAACAGTATTTTGCAAAAAATAACAGACCGAGGCTAAATCGTTATTTATGTATTAAGAGCGTGAAGCGCGACTTTATCGCTTGAGTCAAAACATTTACTGCGCGACGCATAGCGGAGCGCAGTAATTTTGAGAGAGTGGTAAAGAAGCTTCACGCGCGAATTACATACAATATTTTTCCTAAAACTGCAGTTCTGGATTCCAACACAATAAATGCTTGTAGTTTGTAGCATCACAGCATGCGCGGATTTGGTTAGCGTTCGCCATTGTTGAGGTTATGTGAATTTCACGGATTCCGTGATCCACCAATGAGAAGGCATTAAAATCAAAACAGGAGCGTAAAGAAAACAGCTGGCGAGCGTAAAGTACTTTACCGCTTGCGGAGCAGTAAAGATGTATTTTACAATTAGTTTTCAGTACGTAAAGAACTAATTTACGAGCAGTTGTAGGAAAACAAATTTATCAACATGGCAAAATAATAGATAACTTAGTCTTCATTAGGGGGAGTGTTCAAAAATCATTTCATATGAGACTATTCCCCTCATAAATCAGATCCAAATAAGTTGTCAGATGAATGTCACTATTTACTTGTGTTTCAGATAATTCTTCATCGAATACCGGTAGAATATCTGAATTAGTAGATGAATCTAAATCTTTCAAAGAATGATCGGAGATGATAGGACCCAAATCAGCTTCGAAATTTAATAGGAGTTGTTCCTTTCCACTGAGATCATCTGGATCACTTATAAAGTTTCCTGACTCGAGATCTTGATATGTCAATTCCTAAAAAAAAAATTTGAATAGTTTTTTTTATTCAACGATTAAAAACCAAACTGAAATTTTGTAAATTTGTTAGGGCTTTAAATTAAAAAAAAAACAGCAGCACAGAATATTCAATAAATAAATTATCTACTTATTAACTTGGTATCTTAACTTTCTACAAATGTCATGCCATATTAGCAAGGTGGCGCACAGGGTTATAAGTTTGCTCATCAGGATATTAAAATGTTGACATTAGAAGTTTAAACATTGGTGTGCTGCTTTGAGACATATATTACTTATAATGCGGATCAACGCCTTCCATCAGTCCGAATCCCAATCTCATAAGTCCTTCAGTCAAGTGATCGCCATTTTAATGCCACCCAACACAAAGTGTTGTCAACATTGTTATCAACTCTGGTTTGAATGGGGCTTAAGAGCTGAGTCATGGGAATAGAAGAAAAAAAGGTTAAATCAATATAGAATTTTAACAATAAACTTACACTGCCCGTCGATATGTTGAGGTTTGATAGACAAGCTAATTCTGTATTCCTCCAAAGTTGAAATTGGGCATGAAAGCATAGTCTTGGCCCTAAATCAGGGATTTCTCATCCTGAATTCTATGTGTGGATCTTTTGTATCCAAGTGCCTCAAAGCAGAGATCACAACTTTATGATCTGAAAAAAATGTTATTAGTAGCCAACCGTATAATTTTGAAACTTTTCAAAACACAAAAAATATATAGTATTTTTGGCTTCTCAATCTATGCATTCTAGAATGAAACCTTCCTTTAAAAAAAGCAATTGGTTGATTTAGTAGTAACCTACTAATAAGCTGAGTTGGGTAAGGTTAAATTGGGTGCAAAAGTTCAATTTTTTCAGGAAAATTATATAAAAATGCCCTAATTAAATTACTGTCGAAATTCTTAATGATCAACGATTTACTTTCCAATAGATTCCAAAAGGGAGAGTTTCATATTATAGCCTATGCTTTATCAAGAATAGCATGAACAACCGGCAATATTTTTTGAGTATTTCAGGATGAGACCTGAAACTTTTCAATACATTCTGAAGGAATAGACGAACATATCAAAGTCTTCCAATTTTCTTCACACAAACATTTATTTACAAATACAAGACTCACGATGATGCCCCCTTGAGTCTATGCTCAAATAGGTAATGAAGTGAATGATAATCAAGGTCAATAGAGTAACAACAAAACTGTCTACTAAGCTTCAATGATGACAAGGTAAAAACATCCAAGTCTCAACGAGATTCGAACTCGAGACCTCAAGGATAAGCAGCCAGCCAGAGTCTTATCTAATAAAAGACGAGTGCCCCAAATGACTGAGCCACTAGAGGATAAGTTCTTTTAATTATTTCTCTCTGTCCATTGTCATATTCAGGCTTTTATAAAACTGCTGTGGGGTTTAGAGAGATAGATTTAACAAGCTTAGAAGGTGCCTAGCTAACTTGTAGATGGTCACAGCCTACATATTTAAACTGTTTGACTTCAAAATGTTGATGTTTTTCATGTATTTCACGATAACTACTTACTAATAAGTAAGAACTGCTATAGCAAAACTTACTAAGTACTAAAAATTCAGTAATTTTTCATAACTATGTCTTTATTTTGTTTTTGAAAGACACTTCTTTCGATTGTGTGTTGTAAATAACTATACATGAAATGTGTGCCTTTTATGTACTTCATCCATACATAAATTCTCCCAAGATACTACACTAAGTAAATAACCTGTTGTTTAACTACTGTCCAATAAATATTAGCATAAATGACTTGAATTTTGAATTTTTGTGTTTCACAAATGAAGTTATCAACTCATTGTTTTCACTTCCTTTAGACTTTTAGAGGAGCAACTTTGTAGAATTATTTAATCTTAATGTAATTGGTACACCGAACATAAACTTACAGGTATTTATTCAATTTTATTGAACCATTGTGTATTTGTAATAATATTTGATTGTATAAAAACCATTTAGGTTCTCATTCTTTTTTAGGTATTTATTGCAATTAAGTTTTTTGAGCAGAAGTTCATATATTCATTTCATTATATTTCTTTTTTACCTTTACAAAAAAATGTTACCTATGTAAATGTTACCTATATTACCTATGTATTTTGTTTTTTGTAAAGAATCTTAAGAAACATACATACTTTTTGTATATTATTGACTGGGTTTGAATTTTTTCAATAGTTATAAAAATCTTCTTTCAGTTTTAGAAAGAATACGGGGGGCTTTTTTCGCATTTTTTGGGGGGGGGGCTAATTTATGGGGGGGTTTGTGCTAAATTTAGGGGGGTGCATGCATCATGAGGCTTAGGGGGGAGGGGGGTGGGCACCCCTGAGTACAGTCATTGGAAAACAGGCATTTGATTGTTTGGACCAATTCATAAGACCGTTTCTTGGTCAGAATACTCATTCATAGTACCACTGTACCATGGTAAAGTCTTCTTCGGGTCAGACGATCAGAAGAAAGAATAAAAAATAATAAAATAATTCAATAATAAAATGTTGCTAAATGTGTATAGGGCCACCATTATTATAAATAGTAGTATCTAGTTCAACTTTTTCTATAATGGAGCCAATCCTTACTTTACAAGTTGACTTCAATGTCCAAACAATCAATTTAAACTTTTCATTTTCAAACTTGAACATATCATGAATAATCAAAGAGATAAACTCACCTATAAAGTTTTCGATGTATTGAAGAAGTCCCCACATCTCCAACAAACTCCTCGTTTCAAAATCTGCCATTGTTTATTAGTTGAGAACCAAAACTAAATACTTTATGAAATGAACAAAGAAGTGCATTCCTGCACTGGTCATGTGATACGCGCATGTGATAAAGACTGTTCAGTACTGAATTGTAGATTTTACCTTCAGCAAGGTGGTTTTCACAATAATTATGAAAGTGTGTATAACGCTATTATCGCAGATTAAAGTAAAAATTACTTTATATTATTGTGAAATCCGCAATATCAATATTGTTAAAAATACACTTTATAAAAGGTAATTCCAGGAATCACATTGAAAGAAAACAATTCACCTTGTAAGAGTCATTTTTACAGTATAAGATTGTAAATTACCCCAAACAGGTGGTTTTTAGTACCTTACATGGTAAATTCGCCAATTACCTTTTATTATTTGTGTCTTTCACCATTTCAAGAGGTAAAAACTACTTTATAAAATTGTAATAGACACCCGTATTCAGTAGCAATCACCTTTATAATGAGATTTTCACCAAAAAATGATTTTACCTTCAAAAAAGGTAATTTCTACTGGACATATTTTTCTCAGTGCGATTGGCGAATAAAATCATTTCTCTATGAATTGTTTCTCCCGATATCCATATTTTTGTCTTATTTAACTGGGCTACTATAAAATAAGTTTTCACTCTATTGATATTATGTTTATTGAATGTCTAAGATCCTCCAATATTTTCGAATGTTGGTGATGAATAGTTTTGAGAAAATAAATTTCCCAACAAATCGTTGTAAGTTGGCAAACAGAAAACGTGAAAGCGAGAAAAGCAAAAATGTTATAATCTGTTAGTTCTGAAACAGATCTCAACTTATCCCACCTTCTGCTATATTCCTTTCTGCACTTCCAGTTTCAAACCAGCCAAGTGTTTTTTTCTTTGTTTTATTGTCTGTTAAGAAGTTTTCCAAAGTCATTTCCTAAAGAATTCCCAAGAAAAGTTTCATTCTTGCGTAGCATTGTCTCTGTAATGTTAATATTCACTCTTTGTAGGCTACAATATCTTCAAGTTTGGAATGCAAAGGAAAAGAAAATGTTTGTAATATTTCTCTAAAAAATTCCCAATAACCTCCGAGCAAATTAGTTGGGGCTAGTCAAGACAAACCATCATCACCAAGTATAATATTTATTCTTGCTCCGTGGCTCCCATCATCATGTTTTCTTCATCAAGTTCGCCATACAATCAGATAGTATACGCGAGATATATAGATAAAAGCCAAATACCTGACTGACTGACTCACTGACTTATACATCACCATTCCTCGGAAACCACTCGGCCAAAACAGTTACAATTTCGTATAAGTGTTCAGCCAATACCCTAGATCAGGGGTTCTCAATCTTTTTCAAGGACTGTACCCCTTAATGAAAAGTTAAAATTTAGCGTACCAACTTGTTACCGCGTAGTGAAGCTGCGGGGGGGACGGTTAAATTAAAAAACCTTTTCACATTAAAAACACAATACATTTGGAAACATATTTAAAACCGATTCAAAAATTAATGAGAAGGATGAGCTTGCTTCTTAACATAGTTTCTCAATGCTAGGCTCAAGGTAAAACCTTAAATCGTCCCCAACGAGACCTTGTCTCTGAACTTCTACGAAATAGTTATACAAACCTATTGCACTTGTTGGTTCCAAGTAACCCGACCACAAAGTATTCAATTTATTAGATTTTATTATTAAATTATAACCTTGTGTGATTGCGAAACGGAAAAAAATGGTTCAATTTTTCTTTAACCTGTCCGTGTACCCCCTGAAAATTTTCGCGTACCCCCAAGGGGTAGGCCTACGCGTACCACAGTTTGAGAACCCCTGCCCTAGATTATGCATGCTAAAAACGCTGATCGAAAATTTTTCAAGAATACGTTAAAAGTTGACGCTTCTCCAGCTTTTTTCAGCCATGTCGGGAACTACTTGGTTCGACAAGCGAGCAAAGGAAATCTGCTGGTGTTGCTCATATTTAACACCTGTAAGTTCAGGGGGTGGAGTGCCCTGGCTAGAAGTTGTAGGCGAGCGAAGCGAGCTTGGCGAGACTGCTGTCTAGTAATATAATGTAATCCTAGCAGTTAGTATGGGAGAAACGATTATTTACTTCAAGGTGAACTCCTATAATATTCGTGTTATAATTATTTGAAAATTTGACAATCTTAAAATATTTGCATTTGAGAAGCTAAAATCGGTTAACATGAAGAAAATTGAATTTGGGATGATAGGCTCTTACTAGAAAATGAAGCTAAAGACATGATAATTAGGTGTTGAGCACCAAACTTTGAGTAATCATATGGTTCATTAATAAAAATTACTGCATTCAATTTCTTTTGTCAAATGATGACGAGAACCAGGTTAATAAAGCAGGCAAAAAGAGTTTGGAGATTAAGAACTGGCTCATATGATGATCACGAAATGAAAAGAACACATTACAAAATATAAACGAAATTAACAAAAAACAAATTAAACTCAATGTGATGTTAACTTCAATCTTTTGATCCTAAACTCTAATTTCAGTTCTTATACCCTGTTTAATAAGTCAACGATTCTTTGAAGACAGCGCGCACAAACGTTTCATAAATTCTGGCAAAGATTAATGAAAAAAATGCGTTATGGTACCTTTGTTTTTTGTAAGTACCAACTTTCTCACTTCATTGTACTTTCCAGAAGATACAGAATAGCACTAATGACGATGATAAAAACTCTTGGCTAGTTCATGACCTGATTGGATGGTTACCTCCCAATTCTCTCTAATAAAACTGAACTTTGTCTCCCTCTTGATTCCCAGATCAAGAAATTGGATACATGTATTCGGTTCTTCCTTATTTGTACTCCCTTACATGGGCTCCATTACTTGAGCTCTGTTACTTGGACTCCATTACTTGAATCACTGGGAAAGAAACAGTAACACAACATAATGGTAATAACAAAAAATCCTAAATGAAGATCTACTTGTTCACATAGTAAAGGCACCAATAAAGGCTTATAATGTTGGAGCACCATTTGAGAGAGCTTCTATTGACATTGCTGGCCCTTTCCCAACCACCAATGGAGATACCAAGTACATTTTAGTGGCATGGACTATTTCAGTGAACGGGTTGAAAAATTTGTCTCAACTAACCAGGAAGCAATCACACTAGGTGATATGTTAATACCAGCGAACACATAAGACCAATAGAAGGGGCTTCTTGTCGTCGAGGTGAAGCCACTTGTTACGCGCTCGTCCACTACAATAAAAGATGGCGGCGCAGGGATGACTCACCCAAGTGGCGAGCGCTTGAGAAGCCAGTTTTTGCTATTTATTCCAAATTTACATATATATTTTCACAATTTAAATAAAATAAATGTCAGCTCTGAAATCCAAGTACACTAATCAGATCATCAGTTTCATTTTTTTCCATTTTGATTTTATTGTCCAAATAGCTTATATTGAAATAAATTATTTCAAGATATTATCCTATGTTTTTTTTTTAAGTAGGCTACTATGTTCTCATATAACTTTAGCGTCTTTCATCATTAAACTCTTATCAAGATGCAAATTTAATTACAAATTTGATTGAATTGGGGCTTACTCTTTGATTCAATACTAATTGAGAGAATCAACTCTTGCATAATTAGTTAGGTCAATAATTTGTTGAATCAAGCTGTTTATCTTTGAATTAACTTGCAATTTTTTAAACTGCTAAATTTCAAACATCATAATTAGTGAATACTAATTGTATCTATCTGATCATTTATTCCAATGTAGGCTATTTTGACAATAAAATCATAATAGAATAATATGAAATTGGAAGTCGATGATTTGATTAGCCTACTCGGATTTCAGTGTTACCATTTTATTTGTTAAATATTAGATAGAATCCCGATTCAAATAGTTTAAGGATCGTAGGATATTATGCAGTTATTTTTATAGATATGGTAGGTGATCATCTTAGTTATTTTAGTATATTCACTCAATCTTCTTGTAATGCAATGTCTCTAAGTTTTAAATTGAAATGTAGGTCCACAAATTGAATACACTGTTCTATGTAAAACCTATATCATTTTAATTCAGGATCCTGATTGAACTCATTGTATAATGTTTAGCCTATCCCATGTTAGGGATAGGCCAAGGTTAATCTTGTTTCATGTCATTATTATAGATTCCTAGGTTGATCTAAATTATAACTTGTTAGGAAACTTGCTTTCAACTTAGAAAACTCTGTTAAATATGTATTGCCTTATTAAGCATTGGGCCTTCAAATTTTAAATGTTAATGTAATTTTGAGTATAAATGAGTCATGTTCTAGACGTTTCAATTGGCCTATCTTGAATGTAACATTGATTTTTGTTATGCTTTCTGCAATATCAATTATTGTGGATAATTCAATAGCTAATTCAATACTGATTTAATAGTGCTATTTTAAGTGTTATATATATATATATATTTTTTTTTTTTTTGCTCAGTGTCTTTGCGGGTGCTTGAAGAATACTTTTTTTATCAACCCAAAGTTGGTTTGGTTGGTGCTCATATGGAAATTATTTCATTCTGGATAGCGAAAGTACGGTCTTTACAATAGGCTATTACCCCGTTAGACAAATTAAGTAAACGTTCAACTTAATATAGTCGTTGATTCAATTAAGTTACATGACTTTAAAGATGAATTTTTATTTAATTAATGTCATTGTTCTAATAAACATTTTCCTATTTGGATTTTGTTCATTTGCGATCATAACGAAAAGATTTAAAAGATTGACTAATTTAATCAACAATTTTATTTACTAAAAATAATCTAACTTTAATATTATTACATTACAATAATAAACCTTCAAGAAAGTATTGAATCAAACACAAGAAATAAGTGAATTATTGGCTTTGTGGTCCTGGATGCGCAAGCCAGCTGATGACAGCGCGTCATCCCGATCGCGTTTTAACGTTGGACTTAAACCTAAAATTGTATCCAAAGTATAAGTCATAAATTAAAATAAAAATCATCGCGTTATTTCTGTACAACTTTCTTGCTTTGATCACATCTCTACCCAAAAGATGTAAATTTTGGTAGCCGACTCACTTTTTCGTGTCATGGTTTGAAACTCGGACAAAAAATATAACTTTGAACAACTAATTAAAATATATAGAGGTAACCATGAACTTTTATAATGCCACTGTTATCGTCGGCAACTAATTGTCTATATCCATGCCAAGTCTGAAAGTTATATCTTAATCCTAAGTGTGTTAAACTGCAGTTTATTTGGAGAGCGCGCATTAAAATTTTCTGCTCTTGAAAACACGATTTCGTCTTTCTATCCACTACATGGATGACGGACTTGGCTTCACCTCCTGTAATGCTACACAAATGCATAAGCCCTTGGTCTTATGGGTTCGTTGGTTAATACAGAAATTTTTCAGTCGTTTTTATGTTCCATTGGAGCTGGACTCAGATTGAGAGAGAAAATTTAAGTCAGAAGTGATCAGCAGAGTGTGTGCGTTGATGGGCATCTGGAAAACAAGGACGACTCCACTGTCCCTTCAGTCAGATGGTATGGTAGAGAAAATGAATAGGACCATGCAGAGATATCTGAGAAAAATGGTTTCTGACAATCAGCATCTCCATTTCTTTCTTATAGCATATCGTAGCTCCACCAATAAAACAACGGAAACACCCGCTCGAATAATCTTTGGTAGAGATTTACAGTTACTTTTTGATTTACAGTTTGGAAGCAAACCTGGTTGAACATTCGAGGGGGAAGACTAAATCGCCCAACTGAGGAACAGTGGCGGATCCAGGAGACAAACACTGGGGGGTCCAAAGGGGGGGTCCGGGGGCCCACCCCCGGAAAATGTTTGGATTTTTTAATAGAAAATTGTGTATTTTGACATAGTTTTTAGTGCCCCTCATAATGTTGTCATGGATGGCACTGTTTTATCAATATGTATGTCCAAATTTATATTTGTATTGGTAATTTGCATTCCACAAGTTAGTTCGAAGTTACTGACAATTGAACAAACTGACAAATTTACTTAAACAGAATTTATTAATTTCGAATTCCTTTAATTGCTATCAGTTTATACTGAAGACTTCCGCAATGGCGGATATTGACAACAGTATTTGATAGCTGATGGAAATCGATGAATGCTACTATACAAAAATATCAGTCACCACCGGGAATCGAACCAAGGACCTCCCAATTGCCGGTCGGGCGCCTTAACCACTAGACCATGGAGACCTTTCTGCACAGTAGCATTCATTTTTAACTTGGCCATATCGGCTAGTATCTCACAAGTTAGTTCGAAGTTACTGACAATTGAACAAACTGACAAATTTACTTAAACAGAATTTATTCATTTCGAATTCCTTTAATTGCTATCAGTTTATACTGAAGACTTCCGCAATGGCGGATATTGACAACAGTATTTAATAGCTGATGGAAATCGATGAATGCTACTGTACAAAAATATCAGTCACCACCGGGAATCGAACCACGGACCTCCCAATTGCCGGTCGGGCGCCTTAAACTGAAATTTGCTAACTGATAGCAATTAAAGGAATTCGAAATTAATAAATTCAATTTGCATTCCTTATCGTTTTACCTGATATCTATTTATGTCATTGTATTTTTTCTTATAAATGAAGTTTTCAAGTTGTTACATATCAAATTTCTAATGAGTTCTCATCCAATAAATAATACTAAATTATTATTGAGCACATTTTTCTAGATATAAAAATATAAATATGAATAAGGTAATGATTTAATAAAATATGAAGCATTTCGAGTAAAAAATTGTATCACAAACCAAAGAAGTTATCTAAAACCATTTATTTGTTCAAGGATACAGTATTCTGAAAGCTGCAACTTTTAAACAATGATTTTCAACTGAATCCTTCTTTTGCCTCCCTTAGCAAAGCGTTCGATCACTCTTTAATATCTAGAACACGACATTAACGAATGCCCTCTGAACAAGTATCATGGATGGCTTTACACAAATTGGGAACATCCAATTTTTGTTGCTTACATAATTTAGTTTCTATTGGATTCATGCCGTTTTTTTCTTTTTCTCTTGGATATGGGGGAAGGGGGGCAATTGCTCCCTTCCCCCCCATCTTGGACCCGCCACTGCTGAGGAAGCATATGGATGAGACTCATCAGGAATTGCGCACCAATCTCTATGAAGATGGAGATGAGTGGCATGACATCAAAGCTAACTAAGGTGGATACCTAGCAGGGGATTTAGTCTGGTTATTCGTGGCTACTCTCCAGAACTACAAAATCAGTGCTAGGGGCCTTATGAGGTTGTGATTAGGATCAATAAAGATGTCGCATATACCAGACAAGGAAACTTCCAAGAAGAATGTCAAGAGTAGTTCATTTCAATCTTTTGACTCCATTCTGACAGCAATTGTTATGGGTTCTATTACTAAAATAATGCTAGCAACTATTAATTAATCAATTACTAATCAGTATATCACACAAGAAAACCAATAAGAAACAAACAATTTAATAATGTTCAACTGATAATAAATTCACCCATTCATTCACATCATTGTACTCATTTAGTTTACTCATATCATTGTACAAAAACTAATTACTGACTCAATAAGTCGATCAATAATCTGATAAATAACTGTCCAATAAACTGTTTAATGATGTAAAATATAATAAATAACTGTCCAAAAAAACTGTTTAATGACGTAAGAAGGATTGTCTAATGAGCAGTTAGAACTCTCAATGAATAAACAGAGCACTTAGAAAGCAGAGTCTGTCACTGTATTTGATAAACATAATCACCATGTATAGCAATAGCACCAAGTACTTTATACTGCCACCACAAACTATGTTGTTTATCACATTAACAATCGAATGACAACTGAACTTTCTGCAGAATGCACCGCCTCTTTTGTTCTAGGAAACTCCATTTCCAGAGGCTTCTTAATGTCTACACCGTTAATATTATCTCAGTTCTCGAGCATACTAGAAACGTTCAAACATTGGCATATGAGAGTAAAAAATACGATGTAATGGTGGAAGAGGAAGGAAGTCAATAAACAACAAATGCATATTATCAGCGTAACCGGAAGCACTGTTGACAAAATGAGTAGTCTAAAATAATTTCCCAACATAATCATTAACTTTGCATTACTAAAACATCAGTATATGGCTAAAATATGAGCTGCTAACTTCTAACCTCAATGGGAACTTCTATTCAATTATTTCTTGAACTCAAACATTTTTATCAATAACACTTATTAAAATAATTTAATACAATTTATCAATAATACATAGTACTGGAACATTTTCATAAAGTTCGCATCCACCTTATCAGTGGATGCGAACTTTAGTATTAAAAAATACTAAAGATAAATAAATTATATCAACATAAAATTTGCGTCTTCTGAAGTCCATTACATTATTATTACCACCGTATTCACATACTAAAAACAAAGCTCCAAACCCAACCCAAAAAGTGAATTTCAAAGGTACAGTGACCTAATCTTTCATTATGTTTCACAAGGTTATCGTTCCTACAATAATAAATAGTGACCTGCACGGATGTTGCCAAGTCAAAGTTGGACAAAGAATGAGGGATGATTCACAACATGAAGCGATGCCCGTTCTATGACGGAAACATTATTCCATCATCGACCAATAAAAATACAGGAGAATTACATCAAAGAATAATAATAATTATAGTACCCATAAGAATCAACTGGAAATACGAAGCCTCAGTCGAGCAATGATAAGAAACAACACAACTTAATCTAGCTATGAACATTCAAGCAATGATTATAGATAAATTTATGTACAGGTATAGCTTTATTCCTATTTAAATCATTAGAAAAGGCTAAACCTCCTAGTTAATCAAGCTATTCCCCTAAAATATGGACTGGGGTTATCATTTTAACTAGAGTACTCCATTCTAACTATACACCTCACTGTAATAAACACAAACAAAAAGGAATAGCTGAATAATTTCATAAATTTCAAAGATCATTACATAGCTAACTTATTGCAATGCAAATTTGTGCTATTAAAATGTACAGATTTTGAAAAATCAGTACATTCCTATAAATAAGTAAGCAAACTGCTCCTACATCAGAGAACATGGAAGAAGAACTTCTCAACCATGATAATCCCATTGATGAGTGGGAACTTCTTCATTGCCTATTTTCGCATAACTTTGAATTGAAATTGTTTATTGGCAGAATCAAAACTTTTACAAACAATCTTAGAAAATACAAAATGAGCAATATAATAATTATAAATATCAAATATAAAATGAATTCACAAGAATAAAGTAACCTGATATTTTTTGTAAGATACTTCTTTGATTTCTGCGATGAGCCTTGAATGTAGCTGGTCACAGTTTCAAAGTGAATGGTAGATTTTGCTGTCAGCATGATTACAATGGCTACGACAAAGGCTCAAGACAAGATACAATTTGCACGGCGCTCCTTAAGTGATACTGTCCGGAGTCCGGAAATTACCTGTCATCTTGCACATTGCACACTGCTCACTGTCGCTAGGTGGCGCGAAACCAAGCAAATGGCTGCCAACTATGTCAACTGTATGCCACTTTCATACTATGAAATATGTACAGACTGTTCATCATATATTGAGAAAAATAATCTCAACCTCAACTATCACTATCAGTAGGCTATTCTTAAACAATTTTTCGTTTCCAAAACTAAATCAAATTATTTTTATGATGTTGGAGATCCATCTTGTTTCCACTAATATGTATTATAAACTTAAAAAACACTTTTGAATGGAAATTGACTCACGTTATGGCGTGACGGCCGTTTCGCTCTGTTGTCTAGAGCATCATCAGACGACCCACAGTACACTGATTCAAGGCATGAGTTTGAGGGTTAGTTATGTTGGAATGGTGAAGGGGTGGGGGGATGAGTAGGCGGGAGGTTTGAAATTGGGATTATTTTGTCAAATAGAGTGAGTGAGAAGAAGTTGAGTTGATCATTAAAAATGTTGTCAGGTTGCTGCTTTGCATGTTTGTATATCTCATATTGTTCTAAAACATTGAGTTTCTGGCTTTTGTGAGTGAAGTGTAGTGTGTCTGAATTAGTGTCAATGTCTGTATAACTGTGGCCTGTTGAAATGATGTGTTCAGCAAAAGTGGAATGTGTGTTAGGGTGTGAGATGGCTCTTGTGTGTTCTTTGAATCTAGTGGTGAATGCCCTGCCAGTTTGTCGTATATAGCCTAGAACTTGTTGCAGTCATCACATTTCAATTTGTAAATTCCAGATCTGTTGTACTTGTTTTGAGATGTTGTCTGAGACTGCAGGTGTTTTTTGAGTGAATTAGTTGTTCTGTAAGCTGTTTTATATTTGAGTTTCCTGAATGAAGCTGCTATTTTATGAGTTTTGTTGTTGAGGTAGGTAAGTGTGATGAATTTATGGGGGTTGTCATTCTGTTTGTTGCTGGTGTGAGTGATTGGTTTTGTTGATATTCTGTGCAGTGGTTTGTCTATTAGTGTGTGTTTGTAAGCATTCTGTTGTGCTATGTATTTTATAGTATAAAATTCTATATTGTAATCTTCTTGTGACATAGGAATGTTTGTTAGTCGGTGGAGCATGTGATTGAAAGCGGCGTGTTTATGTTGGGTTGGGTGATTTGATGTATTATGGATTTTGTATCAGTTGTTGTGGGTTTCCTGTAAATTCTAAATGTTTTGAATGAATGTTCCTGCTTTGTTATAGTGATGTCCAAAAAGTTGATACTATTATTGTGTTCAAGTTCTAAGGTGAATTTTAAATTTGGATGGATTTTATTGAGATTGGTGTGGAATATTTCAGTTTGTCTTTTATTGCCTTTGTATAGAATTAGAATGTCATCAACATATCGGTGCCAGCTGATGATTTTGTCTGTATTATGTAGGATATGCTTTTGTTCTATATTGTGGATAAAGATTTCAGCTAGGATGCAAGAAATTGGGGAACCCATAGGAAGGCCATGAGGTTGTGAATAGAATTTATTATTGTATGTGAAGCAATTTTGTGAGGTAACTAGTGTTGTGAGGTCTAAAATTTCTTGGAGCTGTTCAGGTGGTGTGTTGTTTTGGATGAGCATTTGTTTAAGGTGAAGAAGTGTTTCATGTATGGGTACATTGGTGTAAAGATTTGTAATGTCAAGAGAAGATAGTGTGGAATTGTGTGGTATATGGATTTTTTGTAGTTTGTCTATCAGATCTATGTTATTTTTTACTGCTGTGTGCTGATGGAATGTTATGTTCTGTCTTATTGTTTTATCTAGGAGTTTTGCTAATTTGTGTGCAGGTGCATGTGTGTGATTTATGAGAGGTCTGATGGGAATTTTGTGAATTTTTGGTAAGGCATTTAGTTTTGGTGCTGATGGATTTATGTGCTTGAGGTACTTTTTGTGGCTATGAGGAATGATGTGTTGAGTATGATTGATGGCATCTTCTATTTGTGTTTGATACTTGGGAGTGGGATCATTCTTTAGTTCCATGATTTTATTATTAGTAATGAATTGTTGTACCTTTGTGTCTATTTCTGTTTTATTTATATAATAGGGTTGGGTGATTTGATGTATTATGGATTATTGTATCAGTTGTTGTGGGTTTCCTGTAAATTCTAAATGTTTTGAATGAATGTTCCTGCTTTGTTATAGTGATGTCCAAAAAGTTGATACTATTATTGTGTTCAAGTTCTAAGGTGAATTTTAAATTTACAAGAAATAATCACATATACAAATAGCATAGTCAATCTCATGAGTAGAAAATTAAAAACCAAACATAACCAAAAAATTGCACAACTCCAAAATGCACAGACCCCATTAATCACCACAGAACAGCAATTCCACAAAAAACAATGAATACCACACAAATCGACTTAAATAGATTCAAAATTGAACTACTTGATAAGGGACTAAAACACAACATTAACACACAACATGACCTCTCACAAAAACAATTGACTGAAACTATAATAGACACAGAAACTGCTATACAGAATACAAATATCCATGTACATGAATACCTGAGGCAGGACATATCACGCAATAAAAACACTTTCAAAGTCCAATCCAAAACCAACCCAGATTTTATAAGCATGAAAAATATTAAGAAAAAACAGAAAGAACATAACCTGATCATAACAACAGCTGACAAAGGCAACATCACAGTCATTATAAATAAAACAGAAATAGACACAAAGGTACAACAATTCATTACTAATAATAAAATCATGGAACTAAAGATGAATGATCCCACTCCCAAGTATCAAACACAAATAAAAGATGCAATCAATCATACTCAACACATCATTCCTCATAGCCACAAAAAGTACCTCAAGCACATAAATCAATCAGCAACAAAACTAAATGCCTTACCAAAAATTCACAAAATTCCCATCAGACCTCTCATAAATCACACACATGCACCTGCACACAAATTAGCAGAACTCCTAGATAAAACAATAAGACAGAACATAACATTCCATCAGCACACAGCAGTAAAAAATAACATAGACCTGATAGACAAACTACAAAAAATCCATATACCACACAATTCCACACTATAACATAACCTGATCATAACCACAGCTGACAAAGGCAACATCACAGTCATTATAAATAAAACAGAAATAGACACAAAGGTACAACAATTCATTACTAATAATAAAATCATGGAACTAAAGAATGATCCCACTCCCAAGTATCAAACACAAATAGAAGATGCCATCAATCATACTCAACACATCATTCCTCATAGCCACAAAAAGTACCTCAAGCACATAAATCCATAGCACCAAAACTAGATGCCTTACCAAAAATTCACAAAATTCCCATCAGACCTCTCATAAATCACACACATGCACCTGCACACAAATTAGCAGAACTCCTAGATAAAACAATAAGACAGAACATAACATTCCATCAGCACACAGCAGTAAAAAATAACATAGACCTGATAGACAAACTACAAAAAATCCATATACCACACAATTCCACACTATAACATAACCTGATCATAACCACAGCTGACAAAGGCAACATCACAGTCATTATAAATAAAACAGAAATAGACACAAAGGTACAACAATTCATTACTAATAATAAAATCATGGAACTAAAGAATGATCCCACTCCCAAGTATCAAACACAAATAGAAGATGCCATCAATCATACTCAACACATCATTCCTCATAGCCACAAAAAGTACCTCAAGCACATAAATCCATAGCACCAAAACTAGATGCCTTACCAAAAATTCACAAAATTCCCATCAGACCTCTCATAAATCACACACATACACCTGCACACAAATTAGCAAAACTCCTAGATAAAACAATAAGACAGAACATAACATTCCATCAGCACACAGCAGTAAAAAATAACATAGATCTGATAGACAAACTACAAAAAATCCATATACCACACAATTCCACACTATCTTCTCTTGACATTACAAATCTTTACACCAATGTACCAATACATGAAACACTTCTTCACCTTAAACAAATGCTCATCCAAAACAACACACCACCTGAACAGCTCCAAGAAATTTTAGACCTCACAACACTAGTTACCTCACAAAATTACTTCACATACAATAATAAATTCTATTCACAACCTCATGGCCTTCCTATGGGTTCCCCAATTTCTTGCATCCTAGCTGAAATCTTTATCCACAATATAGAACAAAAGCATATCCTACATAATACAGACAAAATCATCAGCTGGCACCGATATGTTGATGACATTCTAATTCTATACAAAGGCAATAAAAGACAAACTGAAATATTCCACACCAATCTCAATAAAATCCATCCAAATTTAAAATTCACCTTAGAACTTGAACACAATAATAGTATCAACTTTTTGGACATCACTATAACAAAGCAGGAACATTCATTCAAAACATTTAGAATTCACAGGAAACCCACAACAACTGATACAATAATCCATAATACATCAAATCACCCAACCCAACATAAACACGCCGCTTTCAATCACATGCTCCACCGACTAACAAACATTCCTATGTCACAAGAAGATTACAATATAGAATTGAATACTATAAAATACATAGCACAACAGAATGGTTACAAACACACACTACTAATAGACAAACTACTGCACAGAATATCAACAAAACCAATCACTCACACCAGCAACAAACAGAATGACAACCCCCATAAATTCATCACACTTACCTACCTCAACAACAAAACTCATAAAATAGCAGCTTCATTCAGGAAACTCAAATATAAAACAGCTTACAGAACAACTAATTCACTCAAAAAACACCTGCAGTCTCAGACAACATTTCAAAACAAGTACAACAGATCTGGAATTTACAAATTGAAATGTGATGACTGCAACAAGTTTATAGGACAAACTGGCAGGACATTCACCACTAGATTCAAAGAACACACAAGAGCCATCTCATACCCAAACACACATTCCACTTTTGCTGAACACATCATTTCAACAGGCCACAGTTATACAGACATTGACACTAATTTAGACACACTACACTTCACTCACAAAAGCCAGAAACTCAATGTTTTAGAACAATATGAGATATACAAACATGCAAAGCAGCAACCTGACAACATTTTAAATGATCAACTTAACTTCTTCTCACATACTCTATTTGACAAAATAATCCCAATTTCAAACCTCCCGCCTACTCATCCCCCCACCCCTTCACCATTCCAACATAACTAACCCTCAAACTCATGCCTTGAATCAGTGTACTGTGGGTCGTCTGATGATGCTCTAGACAACAGAGCGTAACAGCCGTCACGCCATAACGTGAGTCAATTTCCATTCAAAAGTGTTTTTCAAGTTTATAATACATTATTTTTGCTGAATGATTCAATTCACTTCTAGAATATCTAAATTGCTGAACAACTGTATTATTGTTCTTGTTCCACAACGATCTACGTTATTAATATATTTTTTCTATGGTGAACTCAACGACTTGTAGTCAATTTTAATTGAGAGTGAATAATATTTCAACTAACTTTAGAATCACGGAGACCAACCGTTTTCGAATCATGGAGACTCAAAGGCCTTCAAGATGAGTCTCGATGACTTGAGAACGTTTGGCCTAAAGTGAGTTGAAATAATATCTATTCTCAATTTAAATCGACTGCAAGTCGTTCTATTATTGTATTGATGGATATCCTAGCATAGCCAGGATTTTGAAATTGTGGATGTTGTTGTGATGGGAGTGAGGGGGATCGAAGAATTTTGTGTCATTTCGCTAAGTCGGGGGAATCTTGGGGTGCACTCCCGGAAGAAAGTTGGTTAATAATTATCTCTCTAAAATAATTGTACTCTAAAGGTTTGTAGACTTACCGGTATGTTTAGAAAAGCTTGAAACGATCATTTATTTTAATTCACATCATGGCAGCATTCCATTTTTGATGTTGGTAACTTTATTTGAGACTCAAAACCCGTGATTTTGTACGTTTTGCTATTGAAATAAAGTTATAAATTAGTTAAAGTAGAAGCTTCAATTTATTTATTCACTGCTTCCACGAATCGTTTATGTAATAAGCACATAACGCCAGTTTTTGTATGTTCTTAGAAGTAGTTTATTAATTTTATTACTGTAGTTGTGAACAAATTTGAACATTTATGAAAATACTAACTCCATATTGCCAATTGCACTAGTGATACTAGCTAGTGAACTAGTGATAGGTCTAGTGGCTTCAAATGACTTTTATTATTTTCTTTATGTAGATTACGTCTTGAAGATTCTAGTTGAGGAGTATGAGACAAGCCAGATATAAATAATTATAAAATATTATACACTAGCTACCATAATTATTACTATATCTTTTAGTTGAGGTGAGGCTCAATTTTGATAACAATGGAACTCTTGAACACTATAAAAAGCTTCATCAACTAGATAATTTTTCAATTGTTTTTTATATATTTCTATATTTTGAAGACCCTTTAAAAACTGCGGTAGCTTGTTGTACTGTTTCCTACCAATATAACTGGGTTTTTATTTAAATAAGCTACTATTATGACTCACCAACCCAGTCAGCACTTAACATATCTTTTACGTAAATTCTAGGTCCATATGTAAATGATAAATATCTAATGTAAAATTTATGTAATATTTACGTACAATATTCACGTAAGTAATAATTTATAAATTTGTTGTTAAACAATCTGGAATGCAAAATCGAATTAACAGTAGATTTTTTTATTGAAAGCCCATTTCTATAATTGATCAATTCGAATTTCAAAAACAGAGATATGCTAATGTACATTCTATGTATATTTTATGTAAAAATTGTTTGCAAAATTCACATAAATTATACGTAAATTGTACAGATTATTCGCAAATATCCCTCCTCTATTCGTTGATACAAACTCCAACTTCATTTTATATACCGGTACCCTAGCCCAGTCAAATTAGACAACAATATGGTCGTCAAGAGGAACAATAATTATTGATGGAAAAATTAATTTTTCACCAATAATTTTCTCTAACCTTGGGTAATAACCAAAAGTACTCATTTTGGGTTGAACTCATTTTTGGTGGAAAGGTACAATTTTTCAGTTTTTTATTATAATTCAGTATTGATAACTCAAAGAATTTTTTTCTTCTGTTGAAGCTGACAAAAGTATCTACAAAAATGATCCTATGCATTTTTTTGGAAAAAGACCCTTTCTGAAGTTTGAGGATGTGTATCGAGCTACAAAATATCGATGATTTTCACCAAGTAATTTATCGATATGCCAATATTGTTGCGAAAACGTGATGAGTAATATTATATGTATTGGTAAACTCTTTTAATTTATTTCATAACTATTCATTCTTCTATGATTCAAGGTTAGACTTGATATTTTCCAATAAAAGTAAATAATCAGAATTCCACTAAATGTGATGTATAATAATCGATGCTCTATTAATCAAGGCTCATGAACATCGATTAAAAAATTATCGATTGTTTCGTACATCGATACGTATCAAACTTTTTGGCGGTTGTTCGTTGTTCTCTCTGACTCTGTTAGGCACGCCGCATGTGAAGTTTTTGGTGGTTGTTTGTTGTTCTCTTTGTCTAGTGAAAATTTATATCCTTGAAATTATATCGTTTTGATACAAATAAAACACAATTTGGAATCAGTTCCAAGGATTACAAAAACAGGTTAGTACAACTTTGAATTTAATTTATTGAGTGTTCAGGTTACCCACTTTATCTTTCTTGGGCAGTTTTATAGGTTAGAAAGTTTTCACTTTAAGAAATTTGAATAAATCCTTTTGGTAAGTTCTTACAAGTTCTTCTTATAATGCTTTAACCCAATTTATGTGTGTAATAGATAGCAAGACATTTTCCCCATGAAGCTAAAATGTGTTGGACCAAAAAATCACTAGTTCATCTGGATTTGGTTAAAGGGAACACGAAAGAAAGTGCAATATTATTGATGATCAAACCATAGAAATGAGTGAATTTCAAAGCAAACCTCCTTGCTAAGAATTGGAGGACTTTCTAGAAATCGAACAGTCATTGGAACATAAATCCAGAAAAAGAATAGGCCTAAGTAGATTTCTTTCTAAATTCAATTTATTTAGGCTTACTCAGGTAAGAAGTAATTAGTGATTTGAAAGTAATGATTCTGTAAGAATTCATGTAAACATCTTTCATTTTTTGTTATCACCAGCTCGGCTTAAATTGCAGCTGATGGGGGGCTTAAATTGAAAATATTTCACAAGTTAGTTTGAAGTGACTGACAATTGAATAAACTGACAAATATACATAAACAGAATTTATTAATTTCGAATTCCTTTAATTGCTATTACTTTATACTGAAGACTTCCAATTAAAGGAATTCGAAATTAATAAATTCTGTTTATGTATATTTGTCAGTCACTTCAAACTAACTTGTGAGATACGAGCCGATAAGGCCAAGTTGAAAATGAATGCTCCTGTGCAGAAAGGTCTCCATGGTCTAGTGGTTAAGGCGCTCAACCGGCAATTGAGAGGTCCGTGGTTCGATTCCCGGTGGTGACTGATATTTTTGTACAGTAGCACTCATCGATTCCCATCAGCTTTTCAATGCTGTTGTCAATATCCGCCATTGCGGAAGTCTTCAGTATAAAGTAATAGCAATTAAAGGAATTCGAAATTAATAAATTCTGTGAAAATATTTTTCAAATTTCTGGTTTCATATAATTTGTCATTTTATTCTGAGTATGGGCACACTTTTTTCACAGCCAATTGAAATGCTATTGGCTAAAACTATTTTTAAATTAAACTTCAGTTAAAATTAAGGTGCAATAGGACAATTTCAACTGTAAAACTCTTTCCAAGTATTACAGACAAATGTTCAAAAACTACATGAAGGTACCAATTTACATGCTGTAATGCCACAATAAAGCATCAGAAAACAGTTCAAGACCTTTAATAATGGGTTATCTGCTCAATAAATGAATAACAACCAGAATTAATTTGCAACTATTATTGATTTCTCCCAAAAACGGCTAAGTGACTTTATATATTTAAAGCTATATAAAAAAAGCTTTTATAAAAGCAGAATAATTATATTTTAATTCTAACAAAGGTTAGAAATAAAAACCACTTGATTTGAAACAGTCAGAATCACCAAGTTAGATGGCTTTCCAGTAGACATATCCTGTATTGTTTAATTGGTAGGCTTAACATTCAATTGTTTCCTGCCATATTGCTTGTAATATTACTTCCTTCTAATACCTAATTTTGAATGTTGTTTACAGGCTGCTTTCTTTGAAGAGATGTTAACCTCGAAGACCACATAAGAAGGATTCTCCAGAGGATGGTGACACAACTTTGCCATCCAATTCAGCTGGGAAGGCAGAAGAGGGAAGAAGAAACTGCAACATGGCAGTTGTAGATGTGATGAAAAGTAAGTGGACTTGATTTAAGCTTTAAGAATTTGTTTCTTGAATAAATATTTTTTAAAGCTGTTGTCAGGAAAATACCACTTTTATTATGAGTTAATGTTATTATGGTAAACAGAATTTATTAATTTCGAATTCCTTTAGGTGCTATTAGTTTATACTGAAGACTTCCGCAATGGCGGATATTGACAACAGTATTCAGTAGCTGATGGAAATCGATGAATGCTACTGTACAAAAATATCAGTCACCACCGGGAATCGAACCACGGACCTCCCAATTGCCGGTCGGGCGCCTTAACCACTAGAACATGGAGACCTTTCTGCACAGCAGCATTCATTTTTACTTGGCCATATCGGCTCGTATCTCACAAGAAAGTTCGAAGTTTCTGACAATTGAACAAACTGACGAATTTACTTAAACAACGAAATTAATAAATTCTGTATAAATGTCAATATCCGCCATTGCGGAAGTCTTCAGTATAAACTAATAATAATAATATCGTGTGACCTGGCTGGCTCAGGTCTGGTGTCAGAGTTATCAGGTCGCACCTGAATAAGTTCAGGGCCTCTGACGTGACTTAACGACTGTTTTTAGGCAGCCGGGACCGACAGCTTAACGTGTCCTCCGAAACACGGGAGTGGCCCGAGGTAAAAACTTTCGGTCAGAACTGGGATCGAACCCGGGACCTTTGGGCTAGCAAACCAGCACTTAACCCACTCGGCTACGGCCACTCCAGTATAAACTGATAGCAATTAAAGGAATTCGAAATTAATAAATTCTGTTTAATTAAATTCGTCAGTTTGTTCAATTGTCAGTAACTTCGAACTTTCTTGTGAGATACGAGCCGATATGGCCAAGTAAAAATGAATGCTGCTGTGCAGAAAGGTCTCCATGGTCTAGTGGTTAAGGCGCCCGACCGGCAATTGGGAGGTCCGTGGTTCGATTCCCGGTGGTGACTGATATTTTTGTACAACTACAAAACTTTGCGGAAGTCTTCAGTATAAACTAATAGCACCTAAAGGAATTCGAAATTAATAAATTCTGTTTAAGTAAATTCGTCAGTTTGTTCAATTGTCAGTAACTTTGAACTTTCTTGTTATTATGGTGTCATGGAAAAGGGGTTTTGACCTGTATGCCTGTACAACTTGAAAGTGGCTCATATGCATCTAATCTATGAAGAAGCAAGATATAAATACTAATGGAAACTCTTGATTTACAAAGTATTTTTAAACTACTAAAACGCTATCTGTTGTTCCTGTAAATTCTGAAGAACTGCTCATATTCTCTGGTCCTTGATAACCTTGTTATGTTAACATTGAGGGAAGTGCATGCTCTGAATTGGCAGAGTATTGCACAACCTGCATATGAGCTAAATTAAAAATTCAATGACAGGCAGAATTAATTCCTTTTTCTCTATAACCTTGAACAACCAACTAAAATATAACCATGGTGCATACATAAACCATCCCCATACCCCTAGTTGACATTTTTTTAGGATTAGAAGATTCTTTTTGTACAGCATCTATGACGACCTTTTGAACAGAATAAGGGAGATTCAGTACAAGCAAATGGTATAGTAGGCCTACTGGTGTGAATTAATGAGTTTAATGCTTCATTTCAAACCCTCTCCATACCTTGGTCCCAAAGTCTGTTATGCTAGCTAATTGGCTACAGACACACATTTTATGAAGGCATTTGTCAAAATCATATCAATCCATAGAGATAGGTTGCTAGCAGTTTGTAACATTTAATTTATGGATAGGTTTTGTGCATGTCAACTAAACTGACTCCAGTCAATATCTATTTTTGTTTTTCCACAGGAATGATGATTAATGTCCATCAAGGGTCATTCCCCATGAAGAAGTTTGAGACTAAAGTTCAGGAGTGGTTCTGACAATCTTCAACAAGATATTCTTTAAAAAAAAACGGCTACTACTTGAAAAATATGTGTAATGATTGTATAAATAGCTACCCTGTTAAATAACTAGAAAAATAAATATGTATTATCATAAAACAGTTTTTTTTTCTGGATAAACTCCCCACTAATTTTTCAAGTCTCAGAACTAGTGTGTCAAGAAAGAAAAAAAACAAATGCTATCATTAAAGTAGTGAGTACAGTTGGATCATAATCATGTTTTGTTGAAATATAAGAAAAAATTCAAAGCTCTGTTAGCTGGTATTCAAGAGGAAATGGGAAGTATTTGATGGTGTAACATTTCATATATAAAACAATAGTGTATTTATCTGAAAATGACTTTGAATTTTTCAAATTCACATACATATACAGTAAATATATATGCATTTTCAGTATGTAGGCCTATATATCCATTACCAAAAAAGCATGCATGATTTTTTTTTTTTTGAGGATGAAGCCCACAGGTCTGAGACCTGATGATGTTAGTTCTGAGGTCAGTTAGATGATGGTGATTTATGAGTTGGACCTACAGTTTCAGGTGGGTTCCGAACCACCTAATTGCTGGTTGAACTTAAATAATAAATTTAAGGTACAACTTGAATTCTGTTGGATGTTTTGAACAGTTCATTCTATAGAATTTATGTTTTTTAGTATAATGCTATTTGTATGTGTTTGTTTACTAGTACCCACTATACATTAATTTTCTGAAAAGCATTTTGTGATAGCTTTTATAAAAGCCTTTTCAGAAAATGTATGTATATTTATCTGATAATTTAGATTAAATTCTATATAAATATTATGTAAATTATATGTTGTATAGACCTCAAATTTATGTATAATTTATAAAGAAATTGCATATATTTATCAGAAATTTGAGATAAAATTTTATGTATATACTACATAAATCATACATATGTATGGACCTCAAATTTACGTATCATTTATAAAGAAATTACGTACATTAATCAGAAATTTGAGATCAAATTTTATGTATATACTACATAAATCATACATATGTATAGACCTAAATTTTACGTATCATTTACATAAAAAGAGGTGACATTTGTATGTAAAATGTACGTAAAATTTATGCTTCATGTATGTGAAATTTATGATTCATTCACATAAGACTTTTGTATAATATACGTAAATTATATGTGAATGTGCTGGCTGGGAAGAGATAATCTCCTCGGCTTCTTGTATTATAATCATGTACATCAAGATTTTGGTTAATATCATTCGGTTTTACATGTAAAGTAGCTTAATACACATATAAGCCAGATAGAGCTAGGAGACCAAGTCGCTTGAACAACAACCTACATGAATCTAATCTATTTATTCTTTCCATACGTCTAACAGTTTTCTCTTGGATCTGAAACACCACATCTGAAGGGTTTTGTTTTTATGAACCACCCCATACAAAGATAGCATACCCAATATATTTTGTGACAGTAAGAGCCCATGGTAAACCGTAAAAAGAGTAACTTCTTGTCATATTATCTAGCAAGCTGATGCAGGACAAACTCAAGATGAAATTTTACAACATATTTTCTTAATGTATAGAGCCCAGGTCAATCGTTTATCCAACAAAACTCCTAGAAATGCAATGCTTTCTTCCTGTTCTAGTAAATTATCGTTTACAAGCACATTTATAGCCCGATCCTCATTTGAATCATTTTTGTTTTTGAATTGAAGGTAATGGCATTTTTTACTTTTCATCATTGATTTCAACTGATTTAAGGATTGGACAATTAACTTCATACCTATACAGGCATTCATTCCTGAATTATTTGGAATGGAATTGCTCAAAATTAGTAATGTATCGTCTGCAAATAGGATGGCTCTACTTCTAATTATTAATTCTTTAGGTAAATGGTTAACGTATAACAAAAGAAGCAATGGACCTAGTGTTGGACCCTAATGCACTCCAGCTTGGACCTTCAATTTATTCTATACTATATCATTTCCAACTACTGTAGTTAGTTCTACACATTGTTTTCTCCCAATAAGGCATGATTCAGACAATTCCAGTTCAACCCTATTTATACCTACATTTTGCAGTATTCCCAATAAAGTTATATATTACAATCTAATTCCTTAGATAGATTTAAGAGGATCGCAACATCACAATTATCACAATTAGAGCCGCCCAGAAACCTTTTGTGGCTCGGGGCAGAGTTTTAGCTGGAGCTTCTTCCAAGCCTACTGTGTCAACTTCATGTTAGTAGTCTTGGGGGAACTCGAAACCCATGTTTGGGAGCTCCAGAAACAGTGCAACTCTCTAGCATTATTGACCTGTTTTTGCTTGAACTAGAAATTAATATATTGTCTGTGAAGTATGGAGTAACGTTAGAATTGTAATATTTTAATAAATACGGTGCCAGAGGGTCTCCAGGGTTTGATATGCATCAAAGGGGGCATCTAGATGCCCTAGACAAGGGAAACAGGGGGCCGTTCAAGGCCCAAAACCGCAATAAAGAAACCCTGGTGTAGAAACGCTCAAAGGTAAAATATTCTAGGTGCAGCTCACTCCAATTTTTACTTCACATAACTGCAGTGGCAAAAAAATGGTTCTAAAGGGCCCGTGATGCCAGGGAACGTTAAGGGATTGTTAGGCTCTTAGACGGTCTCTAGAGGCCTAGACTGGGGCAATACGTAGCCTCCAGTAACCGATATTATTTCTCTATTCATTGAGGCCTGAGGCTCTCCTACTTGTTTTAGAGATAAAGGTTGCAACCCGCCCCCCACTTAACATGGCCACGCCAGTGGAATGATAGAATTTTAGTGTCATTTAATTCATTGAACAATAATCAACATTGATAATTATAATATTTATAGAAAAAGCGTAAATTGTTCTTTGTAAGGGCTCCTACAAAATTAGAACACATGTTATGCCAAAGCGATTTATTTGCACTCCAGGTGATTAATGTAAAAGTGAATATTTTTCAATAACCTCTAACTATAGCAGATGAAAAATTATATTTTATTGAATATTGGAATAGTATACAGTTGCCAGCATTTAGCAATTAACTCGTAACCTTGAAACAATATGATGACGAGTTAAGATTCGTGGGGTGATATCGATGCCTTTCTGGGAACATCAGACTTGGCAGCTAGTTTATGCTTGCAACGCAAAATGGTTAATGTTTGTAGTACAGGTAATAAACTCTTGTAGCCTGTTGTACTGGAGTGCATTCGTAGCTGCCGGATACTGTAAGTATTTAGTATGTTAGAAGATATTGCATTATGGTAACATAAACATATTATTGCAAATATGTGAATAAATAGTCAAGTAGAAGAACAATGATATAATCTAAACTGATCGTGACTACAGACTTCAGAACTTATCCAAGCACTCATTGAAGTCCTTCAAACTGACACAGCCCCACAAATTTCAAAATTGAAACTGTAAATTTTTGTTCGGATTGTCAGGGTTCCAGCCACCACATCTTCACTATTGTAAAATGCTCACATGTACCACCTCATGACTTACTCAAGTAGGCACACGCGTTTCGAGTTTATATGACATTCTTTCATCCTCGGCGTTTGGTTGGATAACAAAAATCGGATAAAGTAGACCAATGAACTTTATTCAAAAGGTCAATGGACTGCTTCAACTTTAGTATGAATTCCTATTTTTTAATTTGATGTTTGAAGGATGTGTTCAAAAAATCGAGAATCTTTGAGATCACTTGCTAATTTACTGCTCTTGGAAAGAACAGTAAGATCTTGTAAAGAGAAGTCGCCTAAGAATGATTTGAACCTTTCAAACACAGTTTCGGAAGTTTCGTCTTATGAAGTTCATGAATCATCGCACAACTGTAGCTTGAAAACAAAGTTTTCCGTGCAAGAAGATGATGAAGAAGAAGAAAAAGGAGGAGATGAGGAATTGACAAGAGTGTGGTTGATGGAAAGAGGTTGTTCAATGCCTCGCAGGCTGGACGGACCAGAAACTAAAGTTAGTGGAAAAGGCTACTGATGCTGACTATGGAAAAAGTGACGTCAAGGAGAACATAGGCCCTTGAGAGCTGAGACGGATGTTTGAAGTAGAAAAAGGACTCTCGGACATCGGACTACTCTTAGGATATGTTTGATCAGGAACTACTGCTCCTCCACCGCTGGCAGTCACAAAACTATATTCGAGATTGAAAACATTTATATTTGACAAGGGATGAATGAAATTTATAAAAGTGATGATTATGGCCATCTGTATGACTTTGTGTATAATGTCAACACTCTATATTCATTGTAGACTACGGTTTAACCAATTTCTTTGCCTTATATTGATCGATTCTCAGTTAATCCACTAATTCGATTCTCCATAATTTTGAGTGTTTTCCCATGGTCTGGTTACTTCCATTCTGTTACACTAAAATTTGTTTCATTTTGCTTGTGGATTCAATCATGAATTATTCAGAAATTAAACAAGTCAATTTAAACAATATTAAATAGTACACCCATTAGGTACCATGAGTACATTAACATAATCAATTGATACTTGACTTTGTTGTGCAAAGAGCACGCGTCGGCCTACCCTATGAAACTCGTAATAAAATATTTATAAATTCAATCCAATATTTTTCCATTTGCTCTTGTATACTTCTATAAAACTTACGAGCAAGTAGCCCTAGCACTCCTGGGGTGCTGCTCTCTTGATATACATTCCGCCTCAGGTAGTTCTCATTAAGAGAGGCCTAAGAAGCAATATATTATATGTACTTTAAAGAGCTACGTGCAGTAATCTTTAGACGTAACAGTTGACGTTACAGTTATCGTTAAGTAACGCTGAAGAAGAAGGGGAGGGAGAATGAGGAGTAAAAGAGGAAGAGGGGAAAGATGAGAAGAAGGAGGAGAAGAAGGAAGACTAGAAAAGAGGAGAAAAAGGAGAAAAAGAGAAGGAAGAAAGAAAAAAAGGAGAAGGTGTAGAAGAAGGAGGAGGAGCAGAAGAAGAAAGAAGAGTAGAAAACGGAGAAGAATGAGCAGGAGGAGGTGAGAAAAAAGAGAAGAATAAGCAGGAGGAGGTAAGAAAAAAGAAGAAGATGATGGAGAAGAGAAAGGAGAAGGAGACCGCGAAGAAGAAAAAGAAATGGGATAAGAAAAAAGACTATTGAATTACATTAGATAGAATTTCTAGATAGGTTATCACATATTTTAGAAATCCAGATTCAATGGAATCGGGCAGCCAGCTAGTTACTCATTGATAGATGATAAGATTTCCATCCTTTGGAACTATTAATTACCGTCTTTGATTAATCGATATCTGCACATTGGTGTGCCGGCTGGGGTCGAATGCAGGTCAATACCGGAGACAGTAACTTGGTCATCACCAAGAGTATGACCCTCAGATAATTATTTGAGAAACGGTGTAATATCATGATGCTATGTTAGATCATTGAACTTTGATATAAAATCGAACCTCATAACAAGTCCACAGCAACGTTAATTGTACTCCATAGCAATTTTAGTTGATAAATTCTCTTAATACTCCATTTAGTATGTGTCATATAAAATATGTGCCCTTGTGCCATGTTACCTCAACATAAAAGCATTTTCATAACTTATTCATAGAGGATACCATTTCTCAGGATGATATTTGAAAAACTGTATGAATAACAAATAGAAAATGAATATTATTAAAGTTCACGTGAATGTAAATATCTTTTCACTCATAATAATAGATTGGATCACATGATGTGCGAGCTAGGATTACAATATAAGTATCATTATCCACAATACTATATGGATTGTTGAACCATCCTTTTGTACACTGTCTAATTTTTTCGACTTTTCCCGAACAGTTTGTAATAATTCATAGACTGTTTTGTGCACATTGATATGATAGCATCACTATTATCCGTTTATTTAGTTATCCGTCATGGCCCTGATCCCGAATGTGATAGAACTTGCAATGTACTGAACAATAACAGTTTTTTTAATAATGTAGTGTAATAGATAAACTAACCAAATCAACCAATATAGCATATAGCATTATGTACCATATATAAAATGATGATGTGTAATCTCAAGTTTTAATCTTGTATATGTCAGAAAAGCGTCCAAAACTGCTATGTGCCATTTCTTTCAACCAAATCCAGCAAGTGAAGGGTAAGATTTTGATATCGATATAGATTTTTGTGCCGTATAATTGATTCTCTGTTGAAGTAAGAGAGTCTTGAGGGCAAATACGCCAAGCGGAAGTAATTTTTCCAGTGAGAATGATTTCTCTGGAGAGAAGACCCAGAGTCGACCATCCTTGCCTTGCCGGTTGAGTGGATGGATGGATTGTTTGAGCTGTTTAGACAGTTAATTACCGTTTTTGATAGATCTATATCTGCACATTGCTGAGCCGGCTGGGGTGCAGATCAATATCGAAACAGTGATTGGGTCATCACCAAAACTATGAATCTTAAGAGAATTATTTGAGAAACATAATATAACTATGATGATCATGCTAGGTCATTGAACCCCATAAAAAGTCCATAGCATTCCACAACAACGTAAGTTGCACTTCATAGCAATTTTAGTTGGCACTGAAATTCTGGACAGTTCTGCTGGTGCTATGCCATTAACGGTTTCCCCAAACTATGTTGGTTTGGTCAGTGGACTATGCGGTGGTGTGTGAGCTCCTTTTAACGACCCAATAGGCTCTGCCAAGAAAACTCCCACAACCAACTGCAACGTTGCTACTAACACAATGATACCACCCACAGCTTATTTTTAAGTAGCTAGTAGAACTCTTATGTGATTTAATTCATGGAACTAGGATAGAGCTGGTAACAGTGTTCTAATAGAATGATGCTTAGTCATGATCTGACATAAATTTGATAATGTACATCCAATCATTGATGACAGGTTTAGACAACATACTGTCTAAACTCAAAGTTTAATAATTTTTCACTATTCTCAACCTCAAGGTGAACATATGGTTATAAATGTAACTGTGATTATTCAACTACGAGAAAAATAATTCTCAGATGGATTTATCAACTTTGATCGTTTTGCAAGAGTGTGTGTAGATAAGAAACTTATCGCTTGTATCATTTTCAACACATTTCACATTGGAAAAACAAAGTTTCTTGAAAATATTATTTTGACAAAAAGTTGTTTCTAGATACTATTAAAATATCATCAATATTCAATAGATATTTAATAACATTCATCGCTCGAGAAGGCATTTACTTTTATGATAAATCATTACGATAAGTCAGATTCGAGAGAGGAAAAATGCGCTAAAGTATTCGTGGAGGACGAAACAAATTCAAATGTATAACCTCAACCCCCTGAAGAACTGGTTTTTAGAAGACTCTATAAATTACCTATTATAGGTAATGGGAAGTCGATAATATTATATTCATAGGCCTATTACTTTATGTCATTTAATTCATCACGTCTTACAAGCAGGCATTTTATAAGAGCAGCCAAGTTAATATGAACAAATTGCATCAATTTATAATAGTTCCTCAATTCTTATTAACCGACTTCCAGAATCAAATCGACCGGTTTTTATGTTAGTACAACGATTGATTGCCCGAGCACTATTAAACCGAAGTCTATGATTTTTTCTAATGGAAGAGCATCATTCACCAGTGGTCCCATCAAAGTTTCACAAGGATCAGCCCAAACCTTAGCCCAATAAAGAAATGTACTTGTGCTGGTTAAACGACATCGGTACCCAAAGCCAATTTTGTGCAAAACAGACTGTAATGTCCAGTTTTGACCAATCAGATGAAATATCCGAATTAAGTGGTATCACAATTAGTCTGATAAAATGTACCAGCCATGACTGATCAGAGAGGAATTAATATATATCATGGCATTTCAAATTATGAATGAGAAGAATATAATATTTATTTTTATATAAACACTAGCGGTTCACCCGTGAGTTGCGACGAGATGTTAAATATAATAGCAGTACCCGGCGAATTCCCAAGAGCCAAGAACAAACCGCATCTTCCTATCATTCATGATTATTGTTTGGTTAAATATTGCAATCAGAAAATTTTGTTTTTTCTCCAAATAAATAATTGATGAAACATAAGCTTCGATGCTCCAGTCAGAACAGGCTCTGTGAATTTTGAAGAATAGAGTATTAATTCGAATGGATAAGTAGTATTTTTGTTTATTATTATTAGTATTTATAATATCTTAATAATCTCCATTATTAATTTGTCTATTATAATTTAAAGTATCTTAATAAAAGTCAAATTCTATTTTCGAGGTTAGGTGTACCGATATTGATAAATTTTCTTGTAATTAAATAGTCTGAAGTTGACAATTGTAATAAATTAAGTAATATTTCATTAAACATTTAACTAAAATCGATTGAAAACAATTTTTAGCTAGGAAAATGAGTCCAAACAAGGCATCTAAATCTAATTGTTTAACTAAAACTCAGGTAGCTACGCGATCTCAGCAATTATTAACAAAAAAATCTCCAACAGCTCTTAAAGCTACTGTAGATGTAGAAGAAAAGGTTGCTAAACTATTGAGTGATCACACCGAATTGAAAACAAAATTAGAAACATCACTAAAAATTTTTGAGGAAGAACGAATAGGGTTGGGGGATCACATAAAATCTCTGGAAGTTATTGTAAAATTGTAGCAGGAAGACCATAAAACTGAAATACTAAATCTCATGAGTCAATGTAGGTCTATGTCAGAGGAAATCGAAATATTAAAATCAAAAATAAACTTGGCTAATGTAAGATCTGAACCTCTGATCAATACAAAAAAAGTAGAACCCAAATTAAATGGGGAAAAAATTAATAGAAATGGTCATCAAAAACGTATAGTCAGGTTTTGCAAACAGCAACCAAAACTAAAGTAAGGGCAAATAACGATAGGAAAGGTAGAGTACTGCTCTTGACATCCAGTCATGGACGAGACTGTAGTGACCTACTAAATAAAAGATTAAAAAATAAGTATGAAGTTCAGAGCTTTTTCAAACCAAGTGCCCCTATAAACGCAATCGTAGAGTCAGCACAGGAACAAACTAAAGATTTTGGTAAAAACGATTTTCTAATAGTACTGGGTGGCTCAAACAATATAAATGAACCTAATCTGAAACATCTTCCTGAAATAAATGGAAAAATTAAAGAGATTGTGCCACTCAGCCAAAAAACTAATGTAATAATAAGTACAATTCCGTATAGGTTTGATAGGCCAGAGCTAAATGGAGCCATTAAGTCAACAAATAAATCAATTCATAATACAATCAACAGCCTAAAAAATAAGAATTCTAAGCAATTGGGGATTTGTTTTCTAAATGAAAGGCTGAAAAACAAAATTTCACCAATCATGGTCTACATCTAAATTAATATGGCAAAGTAATATTTTTTAATAGGCTGGCAGAGCTGATTGAAAGTCGTTTGCAATCTACTGTCAATAATTCTCCTAAACAATCATCTAACGAACATTTCTTAGTAAAGTGGCTCAAAACCGGGAAGGGAAACTAGTTTCAAATGATAAATTCATATCTTCAATTGTATTAAAAGACGTTAATCAATCAAAAAATCAGGATAGCATTAGTGGAAGGAACTCTTGTAGCAATCTGATAGGCTCTCAAGATTCTAAGAGATTAAGTAAATCTACTTCAATATGCAAAAGCAACGATAAAGTAATAAGGGATGATAGGGAAGTACCGGTACTCACTGTGTTCCATCAGAATATTCAATACATTCGTAACAAAATAGATAGAGCCGAAGTATTTTTTAAAGAAGAGGCACTTGATATAGCTATTCTCACAGAGCATGGTTTAAAAGAAGATGAATTGTCACAACTTAATATTCCAAACTATTCATTGAAAACGTCGTATTGCAGGACATCTCATCGAAGTAGCTATCTTCACTAAAAATGCTAAGAATATGCAAACATTTAATTTATAATATGTAGAGAAATTTGCTGTGGAAATGGATTTAGAAGTTTCTGGGATAAGAGTAAAAATCGACAATAATTTCGAAGTAGCGGTGTTAGGTATTTATAGGTCACCAAATGGGGAATGGAACAATTTTTGTGAACTATTCGATAGGATTTTAGAGATTACTACTACTCGTTTTACAAACGTTATTGTAGCGGGAGATTTCAATACAGACTTTGCAACACAGAATAAAATGACAGAAGATTTAAGGGATATTATATACATGAATAACTTGGAAATAAAAGTTCATGGATTTACCAGAGTCACAAGAACATCACAAACAATAATTATTGATAACATCCTTACTAATATAGATTACTCTAAAACAAGATTAGGCAGCTCGGAACTATCTGATCATGACTATCAAATCTTAGAGGTGGGGTTGCAAGGTCATAAATTAATTAAAAAGAGTAGAGTAATGAAAGAAATTCAGCAATGTGAACAGGGGAATATCGATCGTTTGAAGCAGAATCTGCTACAAGAAAACTGGAGTAGGGTTTACAATAGCAATAGTTTGAATAACAAATATGATAGTTTCATTAATATTTTAAGGTTTCATATTACTATGAAATGTCCAGTTAAAAAAGTCCCTGTAAAAAACAAATAAGATAAAATTGAAGAGTGGATAACTGATGATATCCTTGCAGAGAGAAATAGGGTCAAAGATGCATATGATGAATTCAAACTATCTAGAAATATGATAAGTGAAGATAATTACAAAGCTCTAAAGAAAAACTATACGAAAGAAGTGAAAAGAGCGAAATGTAAGACAACAGCTGAAATTTTGAATAATAGTGTGTACTTTAACACAGCAGTGTGGGATGTAATAAACAAAAATAGGCAAGTAGCTCATGTAGATGCTTATACTAGTGTCCCCAGAATAATTAACGAGAATGACAGATATATATGATAGTGTAGACATTTGTAATTTCTTCAACAGATATTATCAACTGGTTGCTAAGAATCTTCAAAAATCTCTTAATACAGGTATTAGTGACATGAGGAATACTGAGGGGATTCAGAACGAATTAAAATTCCACCCAGTATGCCAAGACGAGTTGTCAAATATCGTTGATAGTTTAAATAATAAAAAAACTGTAGGAATGGATGGGGTATCCAGTAAAATTCTGAAAGAATGTAAAGATCAATTGTTAGACCCTTTGATTCATCTGATCAATCATTCATTAGAACAAGGTGTTCCAATCTTCAAAAGTGGTGATAGAGAAAAGGTAGAAAACTATAGGCCCATTAGTATTTTAAATGTAATAAGTAAAATTTTTGAAAGAGTAGTTCTAAATATGTTACTTCTGCACCTTCAAGAAGCTAACTTCATCTGTGATGAACAGCATGGCTTCCAGAAAGGGAGATCAACAAAGACAGCCATAGTTTCTCTAGTTGAAAAACCAATAGATATAATAGATTCAGGTGATAAAGCTACTGTAATCTTCTTAGATCTGTCAAAGGCATTTGATTGTGTTAATCATAGAACTTTATTGAAAACTAGCTATTGTGCCCGTCCTTCGTACGGATTATGTTTAGAAATAAGACTAAATATGTTTCGGCTTTTTTGATAGCAACGATCATGAAGTTGTTAGCAGCTTAGACGATACAGTTTTTTTGCGGTACGGTTTTTTTACTGTACGGCGTCAACTGTACTGTGATGTTCACACGGTCCGGCTTTGCTGCTTATTGCTGTGCTCTCCTCCTTCTTCCATTGCGCTTTCAGTTCAGTTTTATTTATTCCAGTCCAGGATTTTTTTTATTTGTGTAAGATTTTTTTAAATAAGTTTCTTACTGAAGGTTTCTCTTAAATTTTGATCAAAGTACGCAAATTCTGGTTTCAATATTCCACACATTTTTCTCTCTTTATTTTTATATTAATCTTAAGTCTTGTCCCACAAGGCGGGTCTCTCATATATTAGAGAAATTAAATTTCCACAATTAATATCTTCCACTTCTGGACAATGGAATTCACTAATAAGAAGAACAATGCTGAAGAATATCAATGCTGACGATCTGAAGACTGCTTCCAGCGTAATAAGTGTATCGTTTGAACATATCCATTACCGGTACAATACATGTGCCACCGGATAAGGATAGTTATTTTGCGGTACAGCTGATTTTAGCGATACAGTTTTTGAAGACAAAACCGAATGTAGAAATCGGCTAGAACAGCTTTTTTACTGGATCCAGTCAAAACAGTATTGTATGAACATACAATATGAAACGTACATGCAAACGAAAGCTTTGCAAAATAACTGATACAGCAAATTTACTGTACCGCACAAAAACTGTATCATGTGAACGGGCCCTTAGTAAACAACTTAGAACGTAAGCAATTGGAGGTATTGGAGAGAATATTTTTTGAGAACAGCTGATTGATATATCATCATAAATTACGTGATTTGTTTTTATGTGGTAATAATAGTGCTACCTGGCGAATTCTCAAGAGCCTAGCACAAACCGCACCTTCCTAAAATGCTAATTTTTGTTTTGATAAATTGAAATTAGAAAATTTTGTTTTTTTTCAAAAAAGAAATAATTGATAAAACATAAGATGAACTTTGATTCACCAGACATATGTTTCCTAAAAGACTGCAATGCTCCGATTCCACAAGTCTGCAGACAGCGTAAATAACGCCGCGAAGGGCCCACCATTTATATTTGAGAACAGCTGATTGATATATATCATGATAAATCACGTGATTTGTTCTTATTCTTATGTGGTAATAAAACTTGGAAGAAATATATCCAAAATCGCACAATACTTGGTTTTTAAACGTTTATTATTCTGTTAAAAAAAAGTTAATTTAGTTTTTTATAGCTAAAGACATTGTCAAAAAGGTTTTCAATACTGTTCAATAACTAAAATCCCGATCGATGCTCTCGTTTTTGAGGAGAAGGCCGCGTAAAATGCCTTTGGGGCCGTGACAGACAGACAGACAGACAGACAGACAGACAGACAGAAAGTGAGATAAGACTATTTTCGGCTTATTTAATGTATAAAACGTAAAAAGAACCAAAAAATATACAATTCTGATAAATGTACAGACAAAACTCTAATTTTATTTATATAGATACTGCAAAATGTAGGTGTAAATGGGGTTGAACTGAAATGGTTTGAATCATATCTTTTTGGGAGAAAACAATGTGTAGAACTAACTACAGTAGTTGGTAATAGTATAGTATAGAATAAATCTAATAAATAAGAGGTGCAAGCTGGAGTGCCTCAGGGGTCAATACTAGGTTCATTGCTTTTTTTGTTATATGTCAACCGTTTACCTAAAGAATTAATTAGTAGTAGAGCCCTCTTATTTGCTGACGATACGTCACTCATTTTCAGCAATTCCATTCTAGATAATTTAGAAAGAAGTGCCCATATAGGTGTGCAGTCCATTGTCCAATTTTTTAATCAGTTGAAATTAACTATAAATAGTAAAAAATGCCAATACCTTTAATTCAAAAACAAACATAATTTAAATGAAGATAGGGCTATAAACGTGTTTGTAAACGATAATCAATTAGACCAGGAAGAAAAAATTGCATTTCTAGGAGTTATGTTGGATAGACGATTGACCTGGACTCCATACATTGAGAAAATATGTTGTAAAATTTCATCTGGGGTATTTGTCCTGCGACAGCTCGCTAGATTGAATGACAAAAAGTTACTTTTTACAGCTTACCATGGGCTCTTACTGTCACATATTAGGTATGCTATCTTAGTATGGGGTAATTCATCAAAACAAAATCTTGATAGGGTGTTCAAGATCCAAAAGAAAGCGGTTAGGTGTATAGAATGAGTAAATAGTTTAGATTCATGTAGGCCGTTGTTCAAGAGACTTGGTCTCCTAACTGTACCCTGCTTATATGTGTATGAAGCTACTTTATATGTAAAAACGAATGATATTAACCAAAATCTTGATGTACATTATTATAATACAAGAAGCCGAGGAGATTATCACTTGGTGAGTCACAATAGAAGCTTATTCAAACAAAAACCCAGTTATATTGGTAGGAAATTCTACAACAAGCTACCGCAGTTTTTGAAGAGTCTTGAAAATATAGAAATATTTAAAAAACAATTAAAGAAATATTTAGTTGATAAGGCTTTTTATAGTGTACAAGAGTTCCTTTCACATCAAAATTAAGCCTCACCTCAAGTAATTGAAGTAATTATGGTATCTAGTGCATAATATTGTTGATCTGACTTGTCTTATACTCCTTAACTAGAGTCTCCAAGACGTAATCTACAAAACAAAAAAATATGTTTCCCACGTGACTGCAATGACCGGACTACACGGTAGACCTGCAGACATTTCATGATGTTTAAGAAATCTCTTCTTGTTTTAAAATGTAAATATTCAACAAATAAGCTTCAAATAAATGAAAAAAAATAACAAAAAACGACTTGAATGAGAATTACATACTAAAAGGCTTAAAATGATGTATAAACTTTGAAATGAGCAAATTTTAAATTGAATACAAATACCCTATTGAAGTCGGCGCCAAATGTTTGATGAGTTTATAAAAAATCTATATAATATTTTAGGAGTTTATAGAAAATATTTGGTGTTAACTTTGAAAGTTTACTTGCATTTCATTTGAAATGCTATCTGTTTAAAGTGAATAATTCATTTGAAACTTTTCAGTACTTTACCATTAAATTTTTGAGCACCGTACCATTTTATTCATGTCAGTTTTTGCTTCAAATTTTTTATTAATTCCATGGATCTGCATTACACAATGTTGTTGACAGAAGCACATTTCATTGATAAGAAATGAATTGTAATTATAGAGCCCGGATGTTAGGCAAAATGCCTTAATTTTAGGCATAATACCTTTTTGATATTTTTTGGATGTTTTTGCCTACTCTACTATAAGTTGCCTATTTTTGCATAAAATGATCGACTTGCACTTGACTAGTCTCACAAATAATGTCAACTCTCAAAGGCTGACATGCAATTGCCGTTGTTTGTTCACTGCATGCCACCTCACCAAGTGTCGAGACCTTATCGTCAAATTCCTACACCCGATACAAAATTCTTTTCTACCCGCTTCACAAAAATACTATTGATTCGGGGATTTCTTGGGAAGAGTGAACTCACAAAACATTATACTCATTCTGAAAAAAAAAATTCCACTAATGCTCGCCAGGGAATAGTGGATGTGAATTGATTGAGAAAGTTCAAGTGATTACAGCTCATTGATAAAATCGACTGATCAAAATTTCTGTTATATATAAGTTGCCTATTTTTGCATAAAATGATCGACTTGCACTTGACTAGTCTCACAAATAATGTCAACTCTCAAAGGCTTGATGCATTTATCGATATATATATTTATTTATTTATTTATTATATATATATATATATATATATATATATATATATATATATATATATATATATATATAGAGAAGATAAGTAAGGAGATTTTCCAGAAGCAGTTAATAAAGTTTCAATGAAGTTACTGGGATGAAGGTTAAAAAATTCAAGTATTGATGGATTGTTTTAGCAGAGAGGCTGGAATAGAGTAATTGAAATTTTTTTACATTTCCATGACATTGTTGAGGGTGGTGCAAGAAACAGTGTTTTCATACTGGTTTACCACGAATGGTTTTGTTTTTCTGGCCATTACATTCAAGCATAATAATACATTTTTTTAATCCTAGATAATTGGAAGTCTTTCATTCACCCACTAGACCTTCGTTTGGGCTAGTTTGGCTAATTCGACCGGGAGACATAGTGTGTCCAGTCAGCAGAGGTGAGTTCCAAATAGAGATATCTCAGAATCCAGGACACATTCATCGCCATTTCGAATGATGATCAAATAGTAGTTCATGCTACGATTTTATTATGGCTGTCTTTAAGCTACACGTTAGATTTTGGTTAGATCATGAACAAAGCGACTGTTTTAAACATCTCATCTTTCGGCGAAGACAAAATACAACCGTTACATAGTATAAACACTCAATATTTAATATATAATATTTGAAGTCATGTATTCATATTCTATGGTTTTTCATAACTCACACTCAATTTGAATTGTTAATCACTTGAATAACTTGCCCAAACTAATATAACCTGCTAGGTGCTCGGTTGTTGGCGATAGTTGTTTCATTGAAATCTAGTTTGAGCTGAATTTCATTTCGAAATGTTCCGAAGCTGGCTTTCAAAAGTACATCCTTGATATAAATGAATAATGATGTAATAAATAATAATGGTATGATAGTATTGAGAATTATATAAATTGAACTATTGAAAATACTAATATATTGTTAATACTATATATATATATATAAACACATGTTATTCTTATAACACTGATAAGAACAAAATGCTGGATTCTCATTGATTCAGAGCCTGCAGACCAAGTTAATCTGATTGTTTAACAGCTTTATTATAGACAGCTGTTATGACATTCATGTCTAACCTCTAATCTCTTATTTCAACCTCTTAATTTATAACGTAAGATAATAATAAGATAAGGTGAAATAAGGTAGATAATCAATTAAAATTGATCACATAGTAGTAAAGACGGTGTTATAAAATAAATATGGAGATTATAAAACAACAGTATCAACAGGCTATTTGAAGCGCTTTGGTAATGATTCTCCCTATTTCGTTCTTGTGTCAATGCTTCTTTAAAATGCTGCCCCCTTTGGTTCGTAACAAGCTGGATCTGAATTTGATCTAAATTGAAATTATCATATTTTTAAGGTAGAATTTCAGGGGTTTGATCAGCAATAATCTGAGAAGAATCTCATGAGAACTGAACAGAATAAAGCAGTAAATGATGAATTATAAAAACTTTATACATTCATCGTTATCCATGGAGTATTATATGAATATCATCTTCTGTTGTGAGGTCAAAACACTCTCTTGTCTTTCACTCAATTTTTTTTGATGGATTTATTAAAGAGTATAATTAAAAGTGAAGAGTAATTTCGAGGAAAATCTCAGCTCTATTGGACACCGTAAAGCATTCAACTTCAATATCAAACAGGATCCCGCTGTTTCGTTCACACTGTAGAATTCTTATAAGAGTTGAGGGAGCTTGAGAAAGAGTGAGATACATGTGTCGAAATCGAAACACCATCTGATGAGACTTGGAAGAGGAATAACTGCAATTGCTTTGGGGAGGAAGAGTATCCTCTCAAGAAACGAGAATATTGGAGAAACGTTGTAGGAAGTCAAGTGACAAGGTCATCCCAGTCTTTCAAAAGCTGTTTGTCTCCGGATAACGAAGTATTGAAGAGAGATTTGTTCTGCCCCATCCAATGAAACTTTGTGTTCGGTAACTTCTACATCGGGGTCACGACAAGCTTGCCTTGCTACGGCAGACTCTTCCTATCAACTCCATCGTGAAATGGATTGGCTCGAGGTGTTTAAAGCCTAGAGTGACATTTGGTTTCGAAATTCGAAAGCATTACACGCTCTTTTACCTTCATGTTTCTCATTCATTTAAGATGAAGAATATTACGGTACGTTCAGGAGTTTAGTGGAGCAGGAACGCGTGGGAACATATATTTTCAGATAAAATATAAATATTCAATTGTTCTGAATCATCGTGAAGGATGAAATTGTTATCATTCAGTGATTACTTTTGTATGAGTATACAATATTCGAAATTGATTTATAATTTAATTATAAAAAGCCCGCAGTTATTTTTTTAAATGTCAGTATTCGGTAATGTCCCCTTGCAGCTTATAAGCTTATCCCCTGCAGCTCTGCAGAGTGCGAGCGTATAGATTCATTCACATGCATAAAATATTCAGGGGGGCTTAGTATCCCCTCCCCCCAAATTGGCGATGACCAAGCACAAAGATGCCCTGAGAATCATAATGTGTGTTTAAATGTGAGATCATCTGAAAAGTTCATCCTCTCAGTTAATCCATTAGATCTACCTTTGTATAGCTAAACAAACGAAACAAGATTTTTTCCTCCACATTTGAAAAATTATTCAAATTTCTCTTTGAGGATTGGAAATAGAACTCATGATACCCTTTGTCATCGATCGTTTGCAAGCATGGGAGTGAATTAGAGAAAAAGTTTATCTCAAGTGAATACGAGCTTTACCCAATTTTTGTTTGCCCACCTATCTAATTTCCCATTTCATTTGGTCTGCTCTTGGAAAATTTGCATTTGGTATACTATTGAGTTTGCCTATTACAATCATTATTTGTAGCCTTATCAGGCAATATTACTTGTAAATTGCTACATGTTTTAGTGAAAAGCCAGTCATCAAATGATCTAGATAATACTAAGTCAAGCTAGTTCGTAACTCATTTATTGATTAAAGACTCCAACTAAATATAACTGTAGTAGCTTCAATTGTGACTGCAGAATAAACGAAATAGGGAGAGTACGTCATAGTTACATATATATTGGGATGAGAGAGTTACATATATATTGGGCTATGCATAGTGGACGCCCTTAAAAATTTCTGGATTCGCCTTGGAAAGAAACTCACTGAAACAAATGCTGAAGCTTCATGCTAGACAGTTCACTTCCATCACATGCTCTAGCTGCATCGATGGTTGTGTATATATTTTTATGGGTTCTATCATCAAAATAATGCTGACAAAACTTAAAATTAACCCTCAAAAATTCATTTACATGAATTACTTACAACATGCACTAACATTTTTTGTCACACAAGAAAAACCAATAAGATATAAACAGATCAAAAACGTTCAGCTTATAATGAATAAGCTATATAACTGTACAAACACTAATTTCTAACTCTCAATAGGCCGATCAATAATTCAATGAATAACTATCCAATAAACTGATTAATGCCTAAAAAGCAGTTAAACACTCGATAAATGAATTGGAATTACAAAGCACAGTGACTCTCACGGAATTTGATAACAGTAATAGCACTGAGTATGTATGCACTTGTATAAACTATAAAGCAAGCCTGCCACTATATCACTTTAACACTTTAACGTTGAAATAACAACTAATTGAAGCAGGCCTACTTGAAATTATTTACACTGCTATTTTTCAATGCCACCTTTTTATTTTCGGCTACCAAACAGTACAGTACTCGAAAATTTCACTGAAAGGCTGCTTGGAGTGCTCGCCCAGACATTTTTGAAAGGATAATCCTTCGAAAACCACCGAATTTTTGGCGATTTTGAAAATCCTCTACTTTCACTTTTGTCAAAAATTGTCTCTCGAAACTTGTTAAATGACTATTTCTCTTATTCTGTGTCTCATGCGGATGGGAGTGGGGTCCATCCTACACCACTAATCTCATGTTCTTTAGCACAAAATTGGTCAATGTATTCTTACAATTAATAGGCATTACATTTATCTGTACATATTATTCTATGTAGCTGTGATCTAAGTAGTTGTGATCTCCACATCTGTATATTTGCATATAGGTGTATTTGATCTTCACATCAGACAGAAAATTAAGTGGATAGAAGCCTAATAGAAAACTTTCATAATGCTTATTTTATTGATTTTTCTTAATAGAATCAATTTCAAAAAGTAAGTCAGTCATTTATTTTTTTCAATAGAGGAACTGAGCTTACTTGAGTTAAACTCAGATGCATTTTATATTTCGCTTTTTGACAAGCTGGATTGACTGGATTGAAAGAGTTTCATTCCCAAAGCGTTCTTTCCAAGCTGCAAGCCAATTAAATTATCCTAACAAAGTGTAAATAGACAGTTTTCGCAGTGGACAGATAACTTTATTAAGCAAATAGAAAACGTGGTCTCATCCGACAATAGACTGGTGTGATGATATTGAAGAGAGAATTCAGGTTGTCTGTATAGCTAGAGAAAAATGTGAAGAGGATTTGTAGCTGCAAGGATGGTTTACACAGGAAACCGATTAGAAGGGTAGTATGCGGATTCTGCAGTGGAAACCGCAAAGGCGGTGTCCCTTTAGAATTTAATACTGTTCCACCGTTATGTCAAGTACAGTAATTTACATAAGAGCTCCACTTTACTTTCTTCCAAGTATGCCAGGGACATTTCTCTTCATCTATCGATACAGGGCACACGTCCCCCAAGGATTCATGTACCGCAGATACCGTCACCTAAAAGTAGCAACAGAATACAGTCTCCATTCATGTTTCCTTATCAAACTGCATTAACTTCTATTGTGGAAAAAACCTTGCGATTGTTTCAATACGCTCTACCCTTTTCGAATGGAAGCTATGATTTTAATAATATATAGGCTAAATGATGATTTTCTCATACTTGTTTCAGAAAAATATTATTTCTGAGATTAATGCAGAGTTTAAGAATTTATTCCACGGATAGATTGTGGAAGATATTGGAATTTTAAATCTCTTGAGCTGCTATGCTGTAACTTCTTGTGCAAGCACTTCTCATTGGCTATTTCAACTTGTAATTGAATTTTTTATTTCGGCTCTTCATAAATATATTCAATCAAACGAATCCCGAGTGATCCGAAAGCATGCTCCAGTTAAGTAATTAAATTTACTTTTTCTCATATATAGCCTAAACAACGTATAAAATAATTTATAAAGAAAAGTATCAGGGATAACTCAATTCCTGAAATATAAAATTGAAAAGTTGTATTTTAAAACAGTAGTAATGATGAATAGAAATGAACAGCTAATAAGAATGTACAGGGAATATAATTGAAATAGTATTATTAAATTTTCTTTTGATCAACATCAAATCATTTTTTCAAAATTTGTTCGGGGAAAAATTTTAATAGGATGTCTATATCACAGTTCTGTGTTTGTAATTGAATAATTCCTGTTGGGGTGACAAGTAAATTTATAAAACTTGTATTTTTTACATAAATGTATGAATAATTAGAAGATCCTCAATTTTGGATTGATAAAATAAAATATATTGGGGATAACAGCGTAATAAATTTGAATAGTTCATATGAAAGAATCTTTCACGAATAAATCTAGAACTTTGGGGAGGACATTTAAATTTCAGGATTGTTCGACCTGAGATTAGTAAATTTGAGTTCTGACCGGTGTAAGCTAGTAGGTTGGTTTTTATGTATTATAAGTTTATCTATTTAGCACGAAATTACTTTTAAATTATAAAATTCTGATAATTTGCCATTCTACAGTTAGTATATGTTTATTTTTAATTTTTTCATTAATTCTATTAATTTTAATTTCTGTTGCATTTTTCATTTCAACCAAATGTTTTGTTATACTCAGGTTTGAAAAATATATTTTTAAGTGGGAGCTGCAGTATTGTGCTCTTCACATCAAAAACTTGTCCTCTTGTCAATAATATATATTGTCTGCTATAAAATCACTTCCCAGTGGTTCGGAACCCACCTAAAACTGTAGGTCCAGCTCATCAACCATCATCATCCAACTCATTGGAGTCGGCGTAGCCGAGTTGGCTTATCGCTGGTCTGATAAGCCAAAGGTCCTGGGTTCGATCCCAGTTGAGTACAAGATATTTTTCTCGAGCCACTCCCGTGTTTCGGAGGACACGTTAAGCCGTCGGTCCCGGTTGCATAAAAAAAGCAGTCGTTAAAAAAGCGGCGAGGTGGAACTACCCGTAAGGGTCTCCCCACCACTAAAAGCCATACGAATTTACTTTATCCAACTCATTACCCACGCACAGGCCGCAGGCCTATGTGGGCTTTATCTTTAAAAAAATGAAAAAAATATATATATACCATATATTAGTGTTCTTTTCATAAAATGTGAGCCGAAACTTCTTGCACTTCAGTAATACTTGGAAGAAATCGATTTACGTTATGCCTCATCATTATTATCAGCGGTTTTGTTATGGTCACGAAACTCTGAAGAATCTCTATGTAGCAGAAACTCTGAAGAATCTCATGATATACAACTTATAGTTTCTGCCGCTTTGGGTGGGGCCAGCTTCACGACGGTGCGTTCAGCACTTATATTAAAAAGGGGCTCTACAATAAACCTTTCCGGAGGGTATAAATATGAATTTTATTTTTTTGAAGTGATCTTGTAGAATATTTTGAGAGAATTAATTTCGATTCTAATAATGTCAGAGTTATTTTTTCAGCTTCATAGGCTATTGTTTTTGCAGCTGAAAAACAACCCACTTCAAATGAAGTAATATGAATGGTATAAGCTCTGCAAACTTCTGATGATTTGTGAGTCCTCATTATATTATTATAGGAGCGAAAGTGAGTAGGCCAAGTGGAGAATGGAATGAGGGGGTGAGGTAATCATCGGAACTCGTTTCGTATATATTATTCAGGATGATGTTGGGATTGGTGGCTACCAGAGATAAGAGCCACAGAATGCGGGGATGATCGATCAACCAACAGCCAATATGCATGTTAACGAAGGAAGTAAGTTGGACTCGGTGCCGGTGGTGTTGGTGGGTGAGGGGCGAGTGGTGGTTGGGAATGGGGTTGAGCTTTTGGGACAATGGATGACTGGGGTTTGGGTGGAGGGGTTTTCCGGGCTTAGAGCGAGAGTATATGAAAAATGGAGGTACGTTTGAGTTTGAGTCGGTATTGTGGCCATGTCTAGACGCTTGACAAAGGAGCTCGATTTCGACACAGGCCCTTACAAGAGGAATTAGCGTCGAAGCGTTGAATGAATATGTTATAATGCCGGCCTGTTGTCGAGAGCTATTCGCCCCGACGTCTTGACACAGAGCCAGCCGCCCAAACAATGGCCCCATGGCCTCAGGCCTCCACTAATTGTACGCTGCCACCTGAATTATTAACTCGTGCATTTTTGGCCCACAGACAGCCCGTCGTATGACTCCAATATACATTGTTGCTTCTCATCATAATATTCCATGGCATCCAGCTCGCACTTGCCATCTACTTCAGGCTATAAAACATTGAAGCAGACGCTTCTCCTGGTTCTTCAATTTGCCTCAATATTTTGTGGCTAATGAATAAATTGAATATGAAGCAGATGGAACAATAAGAAAATTCTCCTGCAATGAATCACTCAGAACAATAATCAGAATACCCTACTACCTCGTAAACAAGAGTGCAGACCATTGTGATTCCTAATTTAACGAATTCCTACAGTCTGCTCGCGGCTATTCATGTCTATACAAGTCTACAGCTGCGCGGCTGTAGACGTTACAGTCAATGCCCAGGGACAGTTATGCGTCCTGTTTTGGAAATGGTATGAGCTCTAGATAAAGCAATACACTTTGAGGATGTTGTGAAACCTTTAGGGCCTGGAACATATTTAAAAGTGCTGTCTTAGGGATTCCTATTTTCAGAAAAGTTTTGGACCTCTTTTTTAAGTGAGAACAAAACGAGAAGTCCTTTAAACTTTGAAATCTTTTTGTATTATAAGTTCCACCTATTTTTTCATAGAAATAAGACAAATCTAGAATTTTCCTTTCAAGAGCTAGAGCACAGACGGATGGTCGGATAACGGCACGATTTCAATAAGACCCTGTCGAGTCCTCAAAATAATCGAGCATTCCTATACCTATGAATGTATGTTCTGTTTGAATGGGCCCATAACAATTTACTTGGAATGAATATAATGTATGCAATAAAAAGACTACATATTATTCATATTGCTGAAATAATTAGGTGATTTCACTCACAGGACTGCAGTTGGAGATTTTATTGAGTCATAAATTCACAGGAGTCGCTGAATGAATCATTCTAATTCACAGCTTGATTAGGGATTTAGAAAAGAGACTGAACACACCACTTTTAACAAAAATTGGTTTCAACGAGGAAGTTTAAAATTCTAATACAATATTGATTATAATCTTATTTAGCGTCTAACGACAAATCACATTCAAAAATATTTTGTTGTGTAGTCATATCAGGAGAACCATTCATTGTATTAGAAAATACAAGCATTGAGACTTACATTACTTTCCGCGAGCTGACCACACTGCTAGTAACAAAATCTGTTTGACTCATAGATTATTTTTGGTGACATATCTTATCATATACAAGTACTATTAAATCTTTTAAAAATTGGAGATCTAGATTCCAGTAATTCTATTATTCATAGATTGTAGACTATTCAAATATTCTAGAATTAACAGAAAGATATCTGAATAATATAAATTAATGCTTTTCAATAGAGAGCTCTTGCATAAAACTCTGCTACTATTCCCTTTTGTTGAATATTGAATATTTATTAATTGGTTATTTTTTAACTTCATCGATCATCCTTTCCTTCATTGATCGCCTGCGCACTACTAAACATATCAAGGGAAAAAGCATGATTTTGGTTAAGATTTATGATCGATTCATTCAATTCCAGCCTGGTCTTCAATAATTCACAGAGATTTAAAACTTAGAATTAGACATAACAGAGCAATGATAATATATATTAGATCTTGCCTATCATGTTATCATACGAAAACATTCGAAAACTTGATTTGTTGTATTTGAACCCATGCATTAATATTGAGAAACTTAACTGTGCCTTCGTCATGAGAATAGTTTGATACAATGTTTCCATTCTCATGAAATAAATTTTATCAATTCAATCAGACAAAATTGTGACGCAGAATATTGCTCTCTCATGATTTTGATTTCTTATTGACCTGAGGACGTCTCTGAGAAGTCTGGATGTTTACTTGATATCACTACTTTTAATATATTAAATATCTGCAGAAATAATAGGAACTCTTTCCCATTGCTCCAAGTTATGTGAGACACAAAAGAATCATGCATAGACCAATAGCTGCGACTTCAAATACGAGCGGCATAAGAGTATTCAATTCGTATGGAAAAGGACCAGTTAGTTGTAGCCTACTTGACAGTGAATTTTCTCTGTCGTAATGGGAATACTTTGTAATCGGTATGAGATGTTCGATCTCAAGTGTCGAATCACGAATTCTTTCAACAGAGAAAAGACGTCTTTCGAGCGGAAAGAAGCTGGTCTAATTGTGTTGCTAGATTTGGCAAAGGTCCCAGGCACTGCTCTACTCTGCTACCGGTACGAATAAAATTCGTAGCACGTAGCAAGTGCTGTGTAAAGAGTGACCCAACGCTATCGACAGCAAAGGATCTCAACTTGACTTTCCTGGATCGTAATAACAGCGATTCAGGAGCGACGGCAATGGAAAGCAGCGCTGCTAGTGGATTAGAGGCCTCCAACTGAAGGAGCGTTACTAGTAGAAGAGGAATAAGGAGAAGAGAAGAAGAAGAAGAAGAGAAAGAAGAAGAAGAAGAAGAAGAAGAAGAAGAAGAAGAAGTAGTAGAAGAAGAAGAAGAAGAAGAAGAAGAAGAAAAATAGAAGTAAACTTGAGTTGTGAAGAAGTAGAAGTCTTGAACAAACGTAGAAAGCAGGATTGGAGGAGACACAGTGCAGAATGAGATGGAAAAGAACTTGATACTCCCGGGTAATATCGCAGGTGAATCTTCTCTTTGAAATCACTGTTGTTCGAGACAAACAAAAGCCATCCTCATCCAGCAACAACAACAACAACAACAACAACAACAACTAGATTGAGTACTGAGTTTCAGCCGTCTTATTTCACTAACTGACATGGTGTCAGCATAAGTCATCCCCGCATTGAAATCGGCAATCTAGCTGAATCTCAAATTATCGGTTTCATACGTATAAGATGTTATAACTTCTTATTTATTTGTTTCACTTACTAAAAAATAATATCTTGAGTCAGTAGTATTGAATTGTTTCTCAAATGTCTCTAACGAATACCAACAGCAAGTGGCTCAGAGGTTTGCTAAATGCTGTTAATAGTTGTGTGCTCAATAATTATTTGTAGCACATAATATTATTTATAGTAATAAATATTATTACTATATTATAGTATTATTTATAGTACAATACAAATAATGTATAAGGTGTAATATTTTATTTATATTGACATTATTAATAGTTGAACCCATGATGTAGTCAGAGTATGTGTAGAACTGGGGGTGGACCCTTGACCATAGAGCTTTAGCATTCATTTCTTTGAAAAGTTATTGATATTTTCAAAAATAATCAATACCACATCGAATACCAATAATCGAGACAAAAACTAACATGACTGTTCTATGCATCACAACATCTATTTTTTTCAAAGTTATTCACGCTTGAAGACTGCTACCGTATCCAATCAATTCTACAGCCATACGTGAATTCGAAAGGCACTGCGGTCAACACAGCAGATTATTGATAATTCACAACACTGCAGAGGCAATCGTGATTGGTTCAATCGAAGAGACTCACCTAATCATTATAATGACTGATTGGGAGTTCGTGTGCAGAATCTACTAAACTAATAACTTAGTTGTGAGTGAGCTAGTGAATAGTGTTGTCTTTAAGACATTTACTTTAAGTCCTCTTTTTCAGGCCGTTAGCCATTTGTAACTCCAGTATTATTATTATTATCATAATCTCTCTATTCTTCTTTTTATTTATTTAATTTTTTTGTTGAGAGAGACTTATCAGTGTGGAAAGTTGAAGACTCAACAGTTGAATATTATTTTTATTATGCTTAGTGGCTCTTGGTCAATGATTGGGATGGATTCAATAAACAGTTGGTATGGATAGATAGAATAGTAGAGTTATGGCTTTCATTGGTGAGGATACCCTTATGGTTTGTTTCACCTCGTCATTTAAGCTATAATAATATCATATCATGTTGTAATTATGAGCAACATGATGAACCTTCAATTGAGGTGCAATTGCAGTATAATAGAAATACAAATAATATATGATATTATATTAATATTCTATACCGGATTATATCAATATTGTAATAAAACAAAACAATTCTACAATACAAATTAATGTATATTCATCTCAGTAATAGAATTGAAGTCAATCAATTAGGAATAGTTGTATCATGTATAGAGCAGAACTGTCAAGATGGTTGGTATATTTTGTGAAATGATCTTCAATAATAAATATCTAATGAGTAATTGTTACCAAATAATATCTTCCTCTTACTCATATGACTCTAAAGATATGAAAAGATAATCGTTTTTTCTGCTATTTAATCGTGAATGGTTCCAAGCTCAAAGAATGTGATAGATACTATACTATAAAGACTGACAACACAAATCGCTATTTGAAAACTCATAGTCTGAAGACTATGTACATTAATAAAAACACGAAACACGAATGCTCATAGATTCACCGACAGTGAACATCGAGCAAAGGTCTAGGTGTTTGGAAGAAGCCTGTGATTTCATAAACAAATGAACCACTACTTGCCTATGTAGACTCTCCTAACAATTTATTTGTAACAGAGCTCCTTTTTTATAAATCTGTACTTCAAGAATATGCACGTCCTGTACTTGTTGTAGTGAAAATGGCAATCTTACAGTTTATATGATAGAATTGTGTATTTTCAAAAAGAAAAACTTTATTTGAATTTGTTCGAGAATCAATTCATTGAACGGTCAAGCACCCTCATAGTTTTATTTGCTAGTGACAGCGTTTTTGTGAAGTACTGTGGAGGATTGTCAGTGAATTGTTGTAGAACGTAAATGTAGAGGAAACGGTCGTCGAGCCACAAGATCTTGCTCGCACATTCTCTCAATAATACAAGGGATTAATAAATCTTGAATGAGGGCGGCGTCCCCCTGGAGTCGTAAGGAAGACAAATCAGATTCGTAGCCCCGGGAGTGTAGTGCAAGTAGCTTGGACTTTGCTCGGCCAAGTCTCAAGTCTAGGCCCGATGAACGAAGTCCAGTGTCGCTATGAGTGGCGAATCTTGGACGAATCGTTATTACAATCAGCATTATCGCAAGAAATGCTCTTGTGCCATAGATTAGCGGGAGTCGGATGCCGTGTGTTGGTGGTGTGAGTAGTACTTCTCTTCTATTCAGAGCTCCTTAATCGGTACAAAGCCTTTGAATCAAATAATAGGAGATATATTTTTTCATTTGAAGGAAAGTTTCACACAAGTTCCATTACTAATAAGTGAGTTAGGCTGGATTGATGGAACTTCTGATTGAAAATATAAATATGGTAAAACGAAATAAATGTTACAAGCCTGTTCCAGAGTCTAGTCAACAGCGACCTGAGTTGGAAAGTTTGGGGGAGGGTCACAAATTGGAAATTCGCTACCTTTTTTCTACCTTTTCCAGTGGATTCCGGACTCAGAGAGAGATGATTCTCAATTGGTACCGCCCATGACTTTGGCTCTCCAGCAAGAATTGACTCATGATATGAGAACAGTCATGAGAGAAATCATGATACGTTCTGAAGTTAACATTTTTCTTCACAGGCGTCTTGGATAGTTGATAGTGATTATAAACCAGAGGTGAATGTCCAAGATTGTAAGATTTGATATAAGAAATGATGAAAAATGTAATTGGCGAAGAAATTTATTACTCAAACAATACAGGCAATAAATAAATTGAACCATATAATACAGTGGGCCTTTATGATTTTCAGCATGTTCATTTCGTAATTGTGTTTGACTTTCATGATTGTTTAACTATTCTTGAATTTTAAAGTAAGTAATACTTGTAGTTGTCAATCATTCATTTAGTCTTTATGTTTTTTCAAAGCTTTAAAACATTCTCAGCTCCACAGTTCCTTTACTCTCCCTAATCACTACATTTTATTATTTATAACTTCAAAGAAATGGCTATTCAAAAGTTGAAATACTGTTTGAGTCCTTGAAAATTTTCTCTCATCAGGATATTACTAAACTTCTAGATCGACTATTGGAAAGTCATTAGAGAAAGGGAACGTGCAAAAAATGAATGAATGAATGTTTATCTCACCTAGAGAGAGAAGGTGAGTTAATGCAACGTACTGACAATAGCAGAGAATAATGAAGAATACTGTTTTTGCCAAATCAAATCAATTTCGGAGATTGAATTTTCCTCGTGGATAAGCCATCCTTCCGGAACTGATAACTCATCCACCGAAAAGGGGCTCTAAACCGTAAATCTTTCTAGCTGCAGTGATAACGGGAGATCACTGACACTTCATTAGAATATTATAAATTCTCCTCAGCTAGAAGTTCTTGGAAGAGGCATTCTAATTTCTAAAAACTATATTCTGTTTAACTTCTTCCCTAAACGCCGATTTGACCGCCATAGTATTTCCAGAATCTAGAATCTTATTCAGAAATCTACCATAGCTGTACAGCATTCTAAACGAATTGCCATTAAGTACTAAGACAATGTTTTTCGTTTCAGATAAACTATATTAATAATTGTTAAAAAGCACCGAAATATGCACCCTTAATTCCAGCTTATACCTTGCTTATTATACCTAGCTCATATACCCACTTGCAATTTCATCTATAGTGATTTTTGTTGTACGTACGTTGAAAAATCTTGAGTTTATCAAAGCTTCTCATCTTAACTTTCTGCCAAAATGAGAAACTCTCTTAGTGCTCAAATAAGTCACTGAGTTTTGAGATTGATTAAACATATCAAGTTCAGAATACTATATCGATGTCACCTTCCAGAAGGTGGCAATATAAGGAAAAAGTTGAGTATTCTGAAGCCTTCATACACTCATAAATATTATACATTTATAGAACACTATTCATAAAACACATTAAAGAAAAATGCTATCAATAAATTGAATATGGTTATTGTAGCTAGAAGTATAGTTTGAAGCTGTCAAGTAAGAGAGGCTTTATCAAATAATAAAAAGCTGGTGGGCAAACAAGGAGAACAAGTTCAAAAAATTTTTTTTTTCTCAACGTCTCTCACTGAGGGGGCTCTACGTCTAGTAATAGTTATAATAATAAATGCATTCGTTCCATTCTAACATTCATGAAATGTAGTATTAGTTATTATAATAATTAAAACATGAAAATTATTAAACATTAATGGGGTATTATATCCATTGGTATCCATATTGTAATTTTAATTTTTTAATAATTATATAATTATGGGGTGTTTTTTTAGAGGTATAGAACTTTAACTTAGCAGCACTGCTTCCAGTGGCAAACATTTTGTCAACTCACAGCTGATTTGTGTTCTATATTGTTTGCCATTTTATCATGAATAGAGTGACACTTGAACAACGCTTGCAAATTGTGCAGATTTACTTCGAAAATCATGGTTCCATTCATAAAACAAATAACGCACTATGTACATTTTATGTTCAACATAATTATTGTCCATAAGAGCATTTGATTCTATTAAAAATTGAACGATTTGCATCATCTATACTTCAAATGATAATACGCATCCGTTCTGATGAAAATCGTTTCATTGTTAATCGAATTAGTTGCTTTGATGGACAATAAATTATGTTGACCATAAAATGGACATAGTTTTATGACATTCATAAAACGCAATTTTTGATAAATGAAACATTGATTTGGAAAGTAGATCTGCACAATTTTCAAGCGTTGTATAGGTTTACTAAACTCTATTCATGATGAAATGGCAAACAATACTGACCACAAATTAATAATATGATGTGTTCAATAATATGATAGATATATAATAATGTTTTGATGAATAATATCATTATAATATAATGGGTCAAGTTTGAATAATTGAGCATAGAGTGAGAATTCTCAATAAGTATATTAAAATTATAACGTTCAACGCTATTGTTTCTTCAATAATTATGACAAGTTCACATTAATGTTGTTAGAAAACCCAACAATTGAATTGCAATACTCATTTAAAGAGACCTGAGATATAGATTCTCATCCAAACTTTCGAGTCCTCTCAGAAATCGATACTCGAAAAACTATTTTTTCGGCCCTTCCTGATCGATATTTTTTTTTTTTAGAAGGATGAAGCCCACATAGGTCAGAGACCAGTGCGTGGGTAATGAGTTGGATGATTGATGAGTTGGACCTACAGTTTTAGGTGGGTTCCGAACCACCGGGAAGTGATTTTACAGCAGAGAACAGAGTCTTTTTTGCTGGCCAATGTAATCGGTCACCGTTACAAAGTGCCGCAGGAGTTTAAGTTTCGTAGCTTATCTCTGATTGAACAGATACCTGCTACGGCACTCGGCTATCACTTCCCTATTCATGAGATTGAGTAGGTATTCGGGAAATCAATGTTAATAATGTGATAATAGTGAATAAAGTTAATATGATAAGTTGTTATAGTTAATATAAGGAAAAATTGACTTTCTTCTCTCATTATAAACCGAAACCTTTCTAGATAAAACAATAACTGTCACTCTGTCCTTTCCGTGCAGAGTTCAGGACTGAGCTGAAGTCAAGGTCCTATAACGCTGTATCAGGATCCTCTTGAATACATCCTTCACAACATACAATGATAATCACTGTTTTTCTCCTTCCAACTACATCCTTATAATATTTTTATCTTTTTCAATATCATGAGAGGGCGTCACAGAAGGCATTGGAAAATTTGAACTATTCAAGACTTGGCAAGTGAAAGATGTATGATGTCGACAGTGGTTGAATCTAAGTGTGAAGTGAGAGCGCCAGATCATAGAATTAGCAGACACAATGCAAGATGATCTGAGCTTGAAAGAAGTGGCTGCCGCTGCCGGCTGTCCGGGTAACTTATCTGGAAGAAACCGCAAAGGATGAGTGAGATGCGGCTTATTACAGGAGAATGAACAATATGCTCGGGATTGGTCCCGGATTAGGCTCTTTGGGAGCCGATAGCGCTGTAAAGACCACCGTGGCATCGTCAGGGTGAGAGCCGTAAAATCCATCGGTCCGCCGGGGCTGCAACCACTTGAGTTAGCAAAGAAGAGAGAACTCAAGCCCTGCCTGACTCCCCAGAGCTCCTGACTTCTTCTCAACACTCATCCCACAATTGAAAGGTGCTGACACCAACTTTGCTTCAGACCTGTCTCTGTATTCCAAACAGCTCCATTCAGCATCGAATGAAGTTTGCCGTTCCTGCTCAAATTGTCCTTTCTCGACTAATTTGTTTCTAATGCAATAGTAATGCATTGAACCTTGCACCCCATGCCATGAGTGGCATTTCTGTGAATATGCTCAGATTCTTTCGAATTCAATGAAGTGTAATGTTAAACATACACTCACAAAATTTATTAAATATCAGAACGTTGAGAATCTAGCTAAACAAAATTGAACTTTCAGGCTTAGATCTATAACAAAGTGAATTCTACATTACTCGAGTGCAAGTATTATATATTATGAGCCAGTGAGAATGAATGCAAAGTAACTCCATTGTGAGTAGTTTTGAGATATTGAGGGTTTCGTATTTTCTCCAATTTTACTTTGTAGTGAAGTAAGCTAGTCAAACTCAACCTGGGCTACCATTGAGAATGAGAGTGGAATAAGTCTATTTAAAATGGACTTACTCCACTGTCATTCTCAACTCATGATGTCATTCTGTTGAAGTTGACAAGAGTTTCATTGGATTTCTTCATTCGTCACATTTGAGAAAACAGACTTTTAACAGGTATTATTTAATATTTTGCATGAATAACAAACTCAGCACACTACAAAATATGGAAATAGAGGGGTCTCTTAGAACAATGGTAGGGTATTGAACATGCCTTTCAAACATGGAGAGAATTGTATAATTATGATTGTGTATCTGTGACGGTTATTTTACCTGTTTGTTCCTGAGTTTTACCTGAGCTCAGAGCTGGGCGCAAAGGTTCGTTGGCACAAAGAGTCCTGGGCGCAAAGTTCCTGATAGCATCTTTAGGTTAAACTAATCAATCATCATCACCAACATACTTGCCTACGTACTGTCTTAGACCTCTGTAAATCTCATCCTCCAAAAAAAAGAAAAAGATTTTTAAAAATGTCCAATCATTGGATAATTACCTCCTTACAAGAAGGTTAAAGGAAAAACTAGATATTTCCCAGTTTTTAGAAATATTAAAATTTTTTAACACATTTTGGAGATTGGTAACTCAAGGTCAATACTCGAAAAGCAGTGCAACTCCTAAAATTATACATAAGGGGTGAAGAAAAAAAAATCATTAAAATTTGGAACAGCTTAGTTATTGGTCACATCCATCACTCCTTATGGGTGGGATAATTCAATAATAGAATTTCTCAGAATCTTCTTCCATGAGACCGATGGGTAATGATTTGAATGATGATGACTGATCAGCTAGACCTTCAGGTTTAGGTTTGTTTCAAACCACCAGGAAGTGATTTCACAGCAAAGAACAGAAATTTTGCTGGCCAATTTTTTGCAGTTACCTTGCAAACACAGCACAAGTCTCTCCTCACATAACTGAAACTGAACAGATACCTAGCACGGCTTGTTGTTAATCACTTCCCAAAAATTTTAAATCTGGTATTTTAAAAATTTTCCACCTCCATTACGTATTCCATATTGAATTTTTAAAGAGAAAAACCATTTCTTTTCTTTTTTTTGCAGGATGGAGGCCACATAGATCTGAGACCTGTGCGTGGGTAATGAACAGAATGATTGTGAGTGATGAGTTGAACCTACACTTTTAGGTGGGTCCTGAGCCACAGAGAACAGTCTTTTTTGCTGGCCCATCCAATCGGTCACCGTTAGAGAGATGGACCAGGAGTTTCGTAGCTTATCTCTGATTGAACTGATAATTGCTAGGGCACTCGGCTATCACTCCCCTTATTTTGAGTTTCTATTCATAGTCGAAGTTATTTTCAGTCATCATAGCCCCAAAAAATCGATAGACCAGAGATACCTCAATTATTCTTGGTTCAACCATGATTCTTATATAGTCATTGGAAGAGATGATTTTTCCAGAAATTCTACCATAAAATGCTGCAAAGTATTCGAACGTCCACGAACAAAAATAAAACAGAAAATACCAAATGTTGCAGTTTTTGGTAATTTTCCAACCCTGTAAAATTTCCGGACACTGGGAATTTTGGGTTCATGTACAACACATAACTCTTTCAATCGGTTTGGTTCTCTTTTCACGGAAATCGCATTGGTCAAAAATCATCTAATTCACAAAGAAAATCAATTATGCACAATAGTGAAAATTTTCGGGGTCTTTAGCCTCTCATTTTATAAAAATTAAAATTTACCTTCTTTATCGAAATCTTCTAGGTGAGCTAAATCAGATGGCATCGATTGGGTTCCAATCGGTCGAGGATTAGGGCGTTTCAGCATTCCACATGTTTACATTACTGATACCTGTATTAAGAGATTTTTGTAGTTTCCCAGCAACCAGTTGGTGATATCTGTTAAAAAAATCACAAATGTCTCCAGTATCATCAATATATTTGTAATTTTTTGTTAATTATTCTGGGAGCAATAGTATAACTGAGCTACAAGACTACTTTTCTTCATTACATCCCATACTGCTGTATTCAAGGGCGGTCGAAGCTGAACATTTTGGAAAGGGGTGGTGAATGTGTTTTTTGCGATATTTATCCTCCTCTCCCATTCGCTCCTCTTACCCCTTTCACTTCTCCGTCATCATCTTCTCCACCCATAAACGTAGCCAGAAAATTCTCAAGAAAGTTGGTAAGGCAAACCTCACCACTCCACCACCACAATAAATTATACCTTTTTATACTGTATTTGAAATGGAATGACTTGTTTTTTATCAGTCTAGTAAAGTACACTTACATCAACTACTCAATATCTTGTTTAGTTGACAACTTTGAAATTTTGCATTTATGTTCCTTTTAGTGATGCGCAGCGATGTATGTGTGAGGATTTTCGAAATTTGCCTGCATTTAAAAAATATTCGAAAGGAAAACATAGAAAGGTATAGAAAGGGTCTTCTTCTCCAAGGAACATACGATTTTTAAATGAGCTTCTCCATCATACAATTACCATCATGCAATTAGAATCAGATTTGAAGATAGCCCACGGGCCATCTGATCCATCTGGTTAGCCTTCATATGAATTAAGTTATCATTCATAACAACAATATATTTGATTGAGAGAAACAAATCATTACTAATGTTCCAATTAAGAAAAATAATTTATAGCTAATGCCGGCTCCACACATGCATCATCGCCGTAAGCCAAATATTCGCCAAGTGGCGAGCTGCTCGTGCTGATATTCGCCGAGTAACGAGCAGACATCTACACACATGCGAGTTTTACAGAGCACAGTGCTCGTTGCGGGACTAGCCCGAATCGTGGAATAGCGAACAAACACGAATGACGATGATGTTATTATTTCTTGTGCTGCCTTTGTTGTAATCGCTGGAGGCTATTATTTTATTGTTAAAGAGGAGAAGAAAACCAATGAAAAGTTGGTGGTGAGAGGTATCATTAGAACTAATTGGAAACCAGTAATATTACTTTCACCAGAGACCCTAAAAAAATTGATTAATAGTAGCAATAGATAGATAAACAAAATTTATTAATCAACAAACATAACATATAGGATTATAAAAACACATAGTTCTACAAAAACTTTAGATGAAATCTAATGTGGATTTGAAAATATTAGGTAGCACTACTTATCAATTGATTCGCAAGTATACAGCCAAATGTGTATATGCGGACTGGTGCTCGCCTATTGCAGAATATTCGTCCACTTTGAAGTGAGTCAAAGACCGACACTAGACGGGAAACGACGAGCATGAGTGCTCACTATTTGCCAAGTTCACGAATTCCCATCCACACTACTCGCAATTCGAAGCATGGCTTCTCGGGACTCGCTGAATGCCGCATGTGTGGAGCCAGCATAAGTAAATGATAGCTATTCAAATGTCATCAATATTGTTCTATGAATTTATTCATCAGACATGTGAAACCTGCTTTGATTAATAATCAGCTGTTTGGAAAATAGAAACACAGTCTTGATGATGTGATTCAGAATGGATGACAGACATGAAATAGACTATGCAAATTGAATCAAGGGTGAGATCTGATGACTGTGTTCAATTTTGCCATAGTGTTTATCATTGAGTACATCGAGTGTTCTCCTTTCTGCAAGCGTGTGAGGTCTATTCTTGAGTATGAGGTCTACTGTTCACAGAACTACTAGTTTTAGATGATAAACATAGAAAGATGAGTGCCAAAAAATGTAGGCTATGCATTGGTGTGCTATGACCATGTTTGAGCTGATGTTTGAAAAAATGTTTGAACGTGTGAACACACACGAGGTTTTGTTACCACGGGCAGCGGCTCAGCCAGCTGTGACCTGGTAAAGTCACTTGGTGCCAGAATTCAAACTGACATTGACAAAATAAACAGGATTAAATAAATGAATCTCTTACATAATTATATGTAAAGCAATGTGTGTATGTATGTATGTTGTTCCCAGTAAACTACGAAACCGCAGAACCAATTTTTATGAAATTTGCAGGCACAATGTAGAATAGTCCTGAGATGGTTCCTGCGAAGTAAGGGAGTTCATAGTCCTCGCTGGAGGATACATAAAGGAAAAATCTATCCTTATAAAGGAACAGCTGATAGAAATCAACAGTTTTTAATCAAACAGTTTCTGAATGGGAAACTGTACCATGCGGCGTTCCACAGGGGTCAATTCTGGGCCCTTTGTTGTTCATAATCTATGTTAATGATTTGCCATGCAACATAAAGTCTAATGTTTACCTTTTTGCTGATGATACCACAAGTATTGTAACTTGAACTCAGAAAAGTGTTGTTGAAAAAACTAAAGAAACTATAAATGAAATGAACATCTGGTTTCAAGCTAATGGCTTCAATTTGAACATGAAAAAGATAAAACTATTAAATTTCAGATTTAGGAGGAACTGTGAGTCTAACAACATTCTTAGTCAAACTTTTGAATGCCTAATTTATAAAGAAGCATGCTTTTTGGGAGCTCGGATGAGGAACAGCCTTGAATTTAATGAACTGATCAAGTGGATCACATTTTGAATAAACTTTCCAGCATTCTTTTTTCACTGAAAGTACTGAGGAATGTGGTGGGATCACACACGATGTTGAGCGTTTTCCACGGCTATTTGATGTCGGTTGTTCAATATAGCATCATATTTTGGGGCAGTGGTAAGATTCATCTAATCTTAGTTTTTAGAAAGCAAAAAAAGGCACTCAGAATTATTGACAATCTCAAGCCAAGGGAATCATGCAAAAATGCATTCAGAAAGTACAAGGTGCTCACCGTTCTGGCATTGTATTTCCTAGATTTAGCCGTACTTATAAAGAAAAAGGAACCAATGTTGGTTGAAATTAATCAAATACGGCATGAGTAGAGTACAAGGCATCAGCGAACACAGCTCCAAAACCCCCGCCACAGAACTATCACTTTGGAGAAGGGACCACTCTATAGCGGACTTAAAATAATTATACAATGCTCTACCTGCGGAAATTAAAATGATCAGTGAAATCAGACAGTTCAAAAGTACATTGAAGGGAAAATTGATTGGCGCTGCACCCTACAACATGGAAGAGTGTGTTCAGTTGTTTTCTGTGTAATAGAAGACAAAAGCCTAATGCTACCTGCCTACCTAACTTGCCTAATCACTGTTATGGACAGTTTTTGCAAAATAACAATGTATGTTCTGAAAATGTTGAATTTTATAGAACAACTGTGTGTTTTAATTTTAAAATATGACATATCAAATGCTACCAAGCATTGCTTGAATATGTAGTGCTGTTTATGCAAATAAAAATGAAATGGAATGAAAATGATGGGCCCTTAGCGGCGTTATTTATATTCTCTTGCAAACTTATTTTACGTTGCATTGCAGTCATGTAGGAAACATATGACTGGAGAATCAAAGCTCGGCTTATGTTTCATCCATTATTTCTTTGGTAAAAAAATTCTCTAATGATAAAATCGCCATAATGCTGATACAGATGATACACTGATATGTTACAAGTCAAAGCAGCAGATTAGTTCTGTATCAATATTGCAACGTTGAAAAATATGGCTTATTTTTGTGCACTTTTTTTTAAGCAGCTGAACTGTATGGCTAACAACACTGCAATCTGTTCTACCAATTTCGTAATTTTGTGACGGCTACCACAAGTTATCCACGATACTAGAAAAGTGAAACGCAAAACTAGATTCCCGGTTTGTGCCAGGCTCTTGGGAATTTGCCTTATACCGCTATTATTGCCTAATTGAAATCCCGTTGCAACGCATGGGTGAACTGCTAGTATACTATAGAATAACAACCAGCAATAATGGCTATATTTTAATAATTATTCTACAAACTATTCTTGCATTTCAATCCAAGTAGACTCAAAAGATAAGCAATAGAAATCGATGAAAAAAATCTTCGGATTCTCCACAAACAGACGATTATCCTCTGACAAAACGGTAAATAGCATAGCACAAGTAGATGTGCCGAGCCTCATTCAAAATTTGTTTCTATTTGCAAGAAAAGCGTAAGTAAGCGTCTGTTTATTCGAATCACAACAATGTGGAGCAATATTCACAACACATAACTATAGGCTAAAGAATACATCCTCTTTATGCATTGAGTCTACATTTGTAATTCAAATCAGCTTACTGTCTCCACTTTTCTCGGCGTTGTATACGCTCCTTGGAGAATCTTGAGAAATACTGTTTATTTGTTCTTAGAAGAAAAATCAAGATTTTACTTTCAGAAGAAAAGTCTCCTTGCCGCAAGTCAAGCCTGGGCGCTTATCTCCCTGTACTTTGTTCTCTTGGTATAAGATGACAGAATAGTTACCAAAATTGAATGAAGAAAAATCACGTTTCTCTCTACAGTCGAACTCTTAGCCTGAAGAATACGAGTAAGATATCCTTGGAAGTTGAAAAACATCACAATATTGTAGGACAATAATAGGAGACCGCAGACTGTATAATAATAAAAGAAAGAGTCATCTCATCATTTCCTCTGGAAATTGCCGTGCCTCCACGGCCTTCCACCATCTTAGCGAGCAATACAAATTACAGCACCACCTGTGTCCCATGCTGTACTAAAATCACAATTTTCCACATCTCGGCATCTTCTTGCACTTATCTCACACAAAATAACGGCGTTTTTCCTTCAACAATCATCTCTGTTATTACCTTGTGAGAAATTCAAAAAGACGTTTTACTTCTAATTACCATTTCACTTGCAATAACCAAAACCGTCCTAATTTTGAGCACCTGTTTATAAACTGGATTTCAGGGTGATATTTGATCCAAAGAAAAGATTTTCGACTACCTTTCAACTAAACATTACATTTTCCTTCTATTCTACATTCGTACATGATTGTGTTCGAAGCGTAAACTTGACAAGGGGACAGAAAGTCATGAAATTTCCCATTGATATTTGGTTGAATAAGAAGAAGAATCAGAATCTTGATTCCAAAGAAAAGTATTTCTTTTATTGTCTCTTTTAATAAAATTGGTTATGAACACAAGTAGAAAGAAACCAATAGTCTACGCTACTAGTTTTGTAAGCAATACTTCTGTTTTTATTGATAGTACTTGCTTCAACTAGGTTGTAAATTAACTCTTGATGTTTCTCTCTCATCTCGAATGTCTTTTTCACTCCTATTTGTCGGGTTTAGTTCTAGGGCTTTTGAGAATTTGTCAGACTGTTCCAGATTATATCACTAGTTTTCATATGGAGTAGTCCTTGTAAACAGTTGTTGAGTTGTTATTCGCCTGTACCAACGTTCGTAGCCAGTGACAGTTTATATATAGAATTGAATTGTTCTTTATTTCCTCTTTAAAAAACAAGTACATAAATGATAACAATGAATCAGAGAAATTTTTTTCACATGGGCTCAATGCCTGTGTGCGAAGAAGAGTCTAAATCGGTAGAATTTTATTTAGGAGAGAAAAAGACAGATTTAAAAAAAAATTGAAGAGAAAAATAAATTACTGCTAAAAAGAGAGAAAAAAAGCTTAATTATTTGAGAAGGATCATCTATCTATGGAAAATTCAAGAGACACCAGAGAGAAAAAACGTATACAAATGAGGTTTCTGGGATGAGCACTAGTTGTAGCAAGAAAAGAAAATTATCTAGAAGCTTCAAAACATGTTAAAAAGATAGGAGGGCAGAACGGAATATTGAATAAAAGGTAAAAAACAATATAAACAGTTATTTCATTTATGGAAAAGGAGAAAAGAAAACTCTTAAAGGCGTTATGCAGACGGCAGCAGCATTTCAGATGCAGCATCTCTTCCATGTTCAAACAGCCAAGAGAGCAGCATTTTCTTGTAGGAAGCAACACTAAATCTGTCAAAAGTAGAGAACTGCACAGGCATATTGCAACACAAACGGTGAGAAATATAAAGAGAGTCGCGAGAAGCAGCCAGCGTTACTAATCTGGGTATCCTGATGTTGTTGACAATTGATGGAGAAAATATTTTCAGATAATCAGCAGACTATCTGTATCCATTTATTTACTGATCGGTTTATATAGTGGTATCATGTTACCTGTTTGATTATTTATGCAGATATTTCAGTGAATTACTAGCTCTTGTACCCATCCACCGTACGGATTATGTTTAGAAATAAGACTAAATATGTTTCAGCTTTTTTGATAGCAACGCTCATGAAGTTGTTAGCAGCTTAGTAAACAACTTAGAACGTAAACAATTCAGTAACAGTTATCAGAGAGAATATTTGAGAACAGCTGATTGATATATCATGATAAATTACGTGACTTGTTCTTAAAGCTGGGCATTCACGTTCCAACTTGTTGTACCACTTGCTGTACTGCTAGTAGTACTGCTAGATGGATAGTCGACTCCACTCACGCTCCTACTTGTAATCCAACTTTATTCCTAGTCAGCTGTGAGCATCGCTCTCGAGCCGAAAAATGTAACCGAAGTTGCCCGATATTGCCCGAACTTGCCCGAAGGTCAAGCACTGACTGAGATAAGTTGGACGACTTTGATCCGACTGCCCCACACACGCTCCAACACAGTCAACATTCGGAAGTCGTCCCTCTAGTCGTCCATGCAGTCGTCCATCTACAATTCCAACCATCCAACAAGCCCATTCACGTTCCGTTTTCGGATCCAACCTTGGAGGTTGGACTGCAAGTCGTACTGCAAATCGGAACGTGAATGCCCAGCTTAAGCTGCTTTGGGCAAGTTCGGGCAACATCGGGTAACTTCGGTTACAGTTTTTGGCTCGAGAGCGATGCTCACAGATGACTAGGAATAAATTTGGATTGCAAGTAGGAGCGTGAGTGGAGTCGACTATCCATCTAGCAGTACTACTAGCAGTACTGCAAGTGGTACTGCAAGTTGAAACGTGGATGCCCAGCTTTATGTGATAATAAAACTTAGAAGAAATGTATCCAAAATCCCACAATATTTGGTTTTTAAACGTTTATTATTCTGTTAAAAAAAAAGATAATTTAGATTTTTTATATCTAAAGACATTGTCAAAAAGGTTTTCAATACTGATAAATAACTTTAATCCCAATCGATGCTCTTGTTTTTCAGGAGAAGTCCGCGTTTAATGTATCCAAAATCGCACAATTCTTGGTTTTTAAACGTTTATTATTCTGTTGAAAAAAAAGTTTATTCAGTTTTTTATGACTAAAGACATTGTCAGAAAGGTTTTCAATACTGATAAATAACTTTAATCCCTATCGATGCTCTCGTTTTTCAGGAGAAGGCCGCGTAAAATGCCTTCGGGGCCGTGACAGACAGACAAATAGAAATTGAGATAAGACTTGTTTCGGCTTCTTTAATGTATAAAACGTAAAAACAACCAAAAAATATATAAATCTAATAAATGTACAGACAAAACTCCAATTTTATTTATATAGATGAAGCATATAAAGCAGCTACTGAAGTTCATACCGAACTGAAGTTATCAATGATAAGGGTTATGGTGTGTTGAGATATTTTTATAGTTATACACAAACGATTAATAGACTCGAAATCAAATAGGACACAGATAAGCTCATGGTAATAAAAGTTTTCATTTGTAATGATTCTCAATGTTTCAAGTGGAATCTGATTTTATCTTTAATTTCTTGATACGTAGACTGTGATAACCATTCCCACCACAACGGCTAATTTGTCACCCAAAATGCATTTGCTTTGAAAATTCTTCTCAATATACATTCAAAATAGATTGCACAGTAATCATACAAATTGGAGCTGAACAGTCATTGTTTGGAATAGGAACACTCTTAACAAAGGATTCGCATGCTATCCTATGTTTGTTAGGGACTCACCTATGTGGCTAATTGGATATTTTCAAAATCGTCAGCTGTGATTCTATCTGAACATTGCGATAGTAAATTTGTAATAAAGGCTCACCGGAGCTGCTACTTGTTTTGCTGACTGTAAAATCTGCCAATTATTTTCTGGTGCTGAAACAAGTAATAAAAAAGGAGTAAATTCCATCCAGGTTTTATTGTTAGCACACACACTCCTCCACTGTACAGCGGGAGCTTTAAGATTCCATCCAGTAGTTTTTGAATGCTCGGCCAGTTTAGAGTTCTATTGATTGTAGTGAATGATGGCCTTCATCAGTGGCCATGTTTCTAATTTTACCTTCCAACAATAAATCTTATGACAGAGTTCAAGTTTTAAATGCGAGTACGTAGTTTTTTTGTATTTTCATGACCAGTCTACAAGTGAAATGGTTGGGCTTGTGATCTACCTTTAATATTAAGAGCTGGGAAACATTCTGGAGAGAATTCGGTGACATACTCTAGTTTCTAGTACACCTCATGAGTGTCCATAGAATGTGATGAATTACATAGTTCACAATAAATTATACATTTTTAAGAAACTCCGAGCTTTTCAAGCAGATCCGAAATTGGCCTATTCATTGATATGGATATTATATATTATTTATCTACGACCATGTCATAATGTATACATTACAGTTTCATAATTGATGCCAAAACAGCTGTCTTTTCGAAATGCTTTTTGAAACCCGTTGCATAATGAGCTCATTATAGTACAGGTTCTACATTATAACACGGGTTCTGAACCAATCAGAAGCATTTTTGATGGAATCAATATCGTAATTCAATATTGTGAAACTATCAGCTGATTTGATCAAACTGCTACATCAGCTGCTTTAACCCAACAATCTACTTTAACTTCTTGTATTTGAGATGAGAGGTTAGGTATCTCTGACAGTCACAGGTAAAATGAAATTGTTTTAATTAAATGTATACTAGTGGTCGTAAATAAAATAGTGTATGCAACGATTTTATTTGGCCATTGAAGCACTCGTGAGATATTTATAACACTCGCATTCACTCGTGTTATAACTTACATCTAACTCGTGCCTTAATAAGGGTCAAAATAAAATCGTTGCATAAACTACTATTGTTTCATGGGATTCTAAGTTATAATTTAATCTATCCCTTGATCGGGAAACGTTTTCGAAGGAATATTAAAAACTAGCTGCCACCTCCCACTAAAGTTACATTTCAAATTTCAACCTTCTAGGACTATTAGGGAAGAAGTTAATCCTAGGGCTCTTCCAGCTGATCAGAGAGGCCTCCTTCGTTGTTTTCTTACACAGTAAGACCTTACTCACCACCTCTCAATGAACATACAAATTTAAACCTACATGCCAAATTTTAGCCTACATGCAAATTTAAACCTCCTACAACTAAGGGTAGAAGCTAGGTTTTTGATTTTATTATTCGCTACCTCCTACTGAGACATTTCAAATTTCTAGCTGCATTGGTTAACAGATGTCATCAACCCGGCATAATTACATTTCATCTTACCCAGTCATATGTTTCCTACATACTGCAAGGCTCCGACTGTACGGTAGCCTAAATGCAAAGTCTTTGCGTTCCAGACAGCGTAAATAACGCCGCTGAGGAGTCTACCATATGATTAAAAACTGTTGACTACTATCAGCTGTTCCTTTAAGCTGATTGGCTGGAAAGTTCAGTAGATTAGGTCTGTGAAATGAATTAATTAATAATAATTATCAGCCCCCCTATCAAAATTTATGGTCAGGAACCATCCTCAATATTCACATAACACATTCCCAAAGTTTCATGCCGATCTGTCAAGTAGTTTTGAAGTCTATAGGGAACATACATACATACAGGCAGACATTCATTTCTAATCGACTTATAAAAAGAACAAGGTTCTATTCGACCTGTTTTTTTGTTATGTTTGTACATCAATCATTCGAACACTATTGAACCGATTTCAATGAATTTTTTTTAATGGAAGAGCATCGTTCAGCGGTGGTCCCATCCAAGTTTCGCAAGGATCGGCCCAATACTTACCCCAATATTAAACAAAAAAGGAGCATTCTTCGATGTCTTCATTTCAATCAAATTTGAATAGGATAGTTCCACACATAACTGCCAGTAGGATAACCAGTGTCGTTTACCAGGCAATTGTATCATATGGAGCACTTCACATCTAGATGATCTTCGAAATAATATGATGCAATGCAACTGTGCCAAGTAAACGACATCGGTTACCCAAAGCTGGTTAAGTGTGAAACAAGCCTGTAATATCCCGTTTTGACCAATCACGTGAACTTAATTTGGATTGAGAATAAGAAGAACATAATATTTCTGTTCATATGTTCATATAAAAGTTGTAAATAATTTAGTTCATGTTATGGAGTCTTAGGAATAAGGTTATTTAGTTTCAATCATGAGTTAAAGTGAAAAATGTTTTTGAAATCCTTCATTTCAAAAACAAATTGAACAATATTCTTCAAATTTATTAATTTTTCGTAATAATCGCCTATTCACAGAGAATTTGGAAAAACAACTGATCTTAGAAGTATTTTTAGTTTCACTGATGTGATTGATTTTGTCGCCCGGGAAGATGTTCACCGTACTCGTATGATAACAGCGCACTCGACTTCGTCTCGTGTGTTAACTTATCATACAGTAAACACAATTTTCCGCACTTGTAACGTAATATAGGCCTACTATTTCAGTGTAGGTCCCGTATATTCTGAAAGGGACCACATCAAAATGAATCAAAAGCCATTTCACTTTCAAGAAGCATTTCGTTATTATAATTTTCCTAAATATAATATTCCACATTAAATAAAGCATTGTAGAATTTTCCTTGGTTTATCTATCCTCATAGGTGGATTTTTAGTTACCGTACTTAAGTTTGGATGTTATATTAGCTTGCTAATTTGATAAATATTTCATAATGTAGGCTTTATGAAATTTCTCATGTTTTCAAAATCTGAAAATTCAACTAAAAAGCTTAAAATAAAACAATTTTAAAACAAAAAAAAAAAGAAACCTACTTCAATGAAATGATACTCAGACATTAAATAATACTCACGTACTGAAAAGGTTCAAATAAAGTATTTACTTTATAATGAGAAAATTTTAAATTTCATACAAGTAATCTTTTGAAGTCGGCGCCAAATATTTTATGAAGTTGATAAGAAATTCTATCTAATATCAAAACTAACACTGAATTTTTTTGGAGGATGAAGCCCACATAGGTCTGAGACCTTTGTGTGGGTAATGAATTGGATGATGGTGATTGATGAGTTGGACCTACAGTTTTAGGTGGGTCCCGAACCACCGGATTTACACTCACTTTTACTGAAATACAGTGTCAGTTTTGATATTAGATTGTTCAAGTATTTTGTCATGGAAAACATCTCAAAGTAATTATGTTATATTTTAGAAGTTTATGGGAAATTTGGCGCCGACTTCATAAGATTACTTGTATGACAATTGAAATTTTCTCAGTTTAAAGTAAATACTTTATTTTAACCTTTTCAGTACGTCAGTATTATTTAATGTTTGAGTATAATTTCATTGAAGTCGGTTTCTTTTTTGTTTTAAAATTTGTTTTATTATATATATATACCGATTATGTTCGTACCATATTTGTGACTCAATCATATTGTAGCGGATGTGAAATTGGAGAGAATTGAATGAGGGAAGATACAATGGTTCTCGGTGTTGTCTGCTACGTAAATGTTTACTTCTAAGCCATTAATTACACTGCTTTTGACACTTTTATAGTGTTTACTTGGTAATCAGTAGAATGTTCTAGTTGTTTGATTAGAGATTAATGAAATCTTTTCGAATATTGTAGAAAGTGCTAGTTTCCTTGATTTATTTATTTATTTAGAAGTTGGTAGAGAAATCTAGAGATATCTCAATTATGTTAAAGTGTATGAATAGAGGAAGTCTCTTGTAAATGAGTTCAGTCTTGTTTGAGAGGTCGTGATAAACAAGTGTGACAGTTAAGTAGTTCAGTTATTGTTCTACGTTGATGAGTGGCAGTAGTACCAGTTCGCGTTAATACAGACAGTGAAATCCCGTTGGCGCTTTTACAAACCATGCAATGAACTTTCGTTGTCTGTAGTGATAATTCTTTTATTTATTACTGTATTGACGGACTTGTGCTACGTAAGTTAATTGTTCTTCCTTGACGTTCCTTGTTGAGTATTATTGGACAGTTTATTGTACAGTTATTGTTTAATATTAGATCGGCCTTTTGACATTTAGTGATTGATTCGTGTACAGTTCATTGTAAACTCATTATCAGTTGAGCAATATCGTGTTATCTGTTTTTAATTGCTTATTTTTCTGTAAGAAATTACTGAACAGTGTGAGTTGTGAATTATTTGTGTTAATAAAGTGCGAGTGATGAATTTGAGTGTTGCCAGCGTTATTTTAGACATAGAACCCGTAACAATATAAACGGATTATGTTCGTACCACATTTGTGACTCACTAACTAGACACATTTGTGACTCACTAAAATCAAATTTGTGACTCATATTTTTTATTAGGCACAAAATTGTGACTCACCAGGATGTATGTGTATTTACTATCTTTTACCTGACTGTAAGTAGCATAGTCTATTATGTAAGTGGTATATTTTCAACGTTATGCCACATAATTTCTAATCACTGATCAGAAATGGCTTTTGTGCAAAAATTAATGTTTAATACACCTTTTGGAAAAAGATTTCAATTTTTCGGTTCAGTCTGCTGACATGACACATTTGCAATGGATACGCTCTTTCATTTCAGAAAAACACATGTGTTTCTCTCGGGCACAGCAACGCACGCAGGGTACCGCTAGTTGAATTTTATAAAATGACTGACCCGTCGCGCGTTGCTGCAATTTTGAGATGAATATAATTCTAAGAAAACTCAGTTTGAAAAATTATATTTCATTCATTAAATTTCTCATTGAACTAACCTTTTATATTTGTGAGGCAACCACTTTTGAAAATCTTTCCAAGACTAATAAAAATTGCTTCCAGATTTACATTGCACTCTACCGGACTTATTTTTACTATTGTAGATTACTTGAAATGGCTTCCAGGTTTACAGCGCACTCTACCGGTCCTATTTTATACTATTGTAGATAGCTTGAAGCACAAAGAAAAGAGTAATATTTTTTTATTAAAGCACAGAGAAAAGAGTAAAAGGACTGATAGTGATAGTCCTTTCTCTGTGCTTGAAGCGTCATGATCTCTGTTTTGGCAGTAACCTCTAAACTGATCATCTTTCCTGAATCTCTCAACTTTTTATAGATATTTCAGATGTAAATGTACATATTGTAAATGTACAATACCTCAAATAAATTATAAGAGACAATAAAACATGTATGATACGAACGATCTTAATTAATGATTCTAGCGTACAAAATAATTAGAGTAGAAAACCATGAACAAAAAAAAGTTGTCAGGAACGGGATTTGAGCCCGGAACCCTTAGAGCCAGACGCGTGAGTGCTAGCCACTGGCATGGAGTAAAAATGCCAATGTTTGTTACTTTGAATTAGTAACGATCATCTTGATTATTTATTTATCTTTTCGTTCGTCCAATCATTTAGGTCGCCTAATGGCCGGCAAGTTCAGTAGGCTAGGTCTGTAAAAAGGATTAATTAATAATAATTTTAACTTTGAAATGAATTATTCTTGAATCATATGCACTTAAAAGTAATTCAGGCTTCCTGGCTCAAAATTCGTTTCATAGGAAATATTAGGAGGGAAAAAATGAAATTGCCTGTGTAACACTCGCATCACGAAGCGAAGAAATATTGTCTAGTATTGATTCACGCTTTATATCGAGAGAGCAAACCACCAATGGGCGAACGCCTGCTGTCCCGTTCATATATCACTCTATAAAGGCTGAACTTACTCCTGCCAGACCAGAAAAGCCTGAACTCATATTGAAAATATATCGTCAACCTATCTGTTCGATAGCTTGCCTTTACAAAAAGGATGTACGGCATTGGGTCACGTATGGCTTCCTGTCCAAACCTGATTGTTTTTCGCAGTTTAAATTGAGGCGAAAATGTTTACGCTCTTATGACATTTTTGACTGCATTGCTTTCACTAGAGCAATAATTTCAAAAATGTGAATGACTATCTGATTTAAAACAGGATGTGTGGAGTTAGCTAGTTTACGCTTCTTCATACACAGACCTATGTATTTTCAGCCGCTGAATCCGAATTTCGAGATGTCCAGCTTATAGAACTGTAAGTTTCCAAGATAAGTGATGGCTGTTGAAAGAGGGTACTACTTTGTCACCCCTCACTCAAGGACGGGTCAAAACACTGCATCGAGCTATAGCTCAATCTTTTTAGCTTGTTGAATTGATCCAAATTCATAAAAAACAAGTCACATTCTGCTCACAATTTGTAAAACTATTTGGAAAGGTAGTATGGGCTTTCCCAGTTATGAGTTACTCGTTACAAATAATTGAACTCAAGATGAGATTGCAGAGTTGGTATAAAATCGTAGGTTACTTCTTTCTCTTCACATTGTTCACATCAGAATGAAAAAAAATATTTTAGAGTTGAGCAAAACTAAATTACCAGACGTCAAATTGTTTTCAGATTTCTCGTTTTTACAGCCAAACCATGTGTCTGAGAAGGAATGTGATTTGAATATTTTTTGTAGACAATTTAATTTCCTCGAATCAAGCATAAATAACATCTTCCCAGCCTGCATAGGCCATGAGTTCTATGAATTCAAAATTTTGAATTTTTAAAGAAAATTAACATCTATGCATGCCAGGAAACAGTTTGTGAGCAATCGAGTTCTCTGAAACCTGACACCAATCGAATTTGAATTTGAATCAATGAATTTGGATGATCTCAATGAGCTGAAAAGAATAAGTTATAACTCGATGTAGTACTTCGATCCGTCCTTGAGTGAGGCTTGAGTAAGGGATCTTTAAATCTCACTGTTCTACAAGGTGGACATATAAATTCGAATTCAGCGCCTCAAAATACATACAATATAATTATAATATAATATACCTATTGACAGAAAACGTTCTCCATTATGATTGATTTTGCTTGAGAAAAAGCCTATGATAGGGCTAGTATGATTAATGATTTGATGGGTGAGGGTGACTGCGTCAAAGCGTAGCACGTCGCTAATCCTACTCCCACAGCATCATTCTTGACCGTGAGTGTGCAACTATACACATTATTGAATTTAAAAAAAATGTCCTCCAACTTCTGTGTTAATTTTATTCCTGTAAAATTACGCTCAAAAAAATCCCCTCAAAAATGAGAAAAAATTAAGTTAAAAAAATTCGAATTTTAGGAGTTAAATCTTTATCTGTTGAAATATCAGTTCTACAGAGAAATGGAGTGGAACATTGTTGTAGCCCACTATATAACTAATATATTGGTAGAAGGACCTCCCTATGCAATGACCCATTACCGAGTTATTGCATTTCCATTAATCACCGATATTTTGGAACATTGAGGCGGTGGGGGGTAGGCACCTGAGGGTTCAATAGCTGAGAGAGTTTCAGCTTTTCGCCAATTACTTGCGGTGTTTTGTGCGAAAATGCATTTCTAAGTATTTAGTATATAGTATTTAGTATATTAAGTAACTGAGTACTAGTTTGAACATCTGATCCAGCCCAGCTCAGCACTGCATTCGTTCGCCGACCTTTAAATTCCTTAAGATTTTCGCCTAATTCCAAGACTCATAAAATTCGTGTCATAAACCTCCTCCCTACGGATCTCTGTGATCTGAGTCTGTAACACATCTGAAGCTAAAACTTCAATAATATAATATAGAATAGTACGTGGGTTTATATTCGTCCAGTTATAATAGTGAAGTATTTATCACCATTTTCATGATACTATTCATTACCTATTATATATTTTTAACTGACTTGTGAGAAAGAGAGTCAGTTAACAAAAAATATGCAAAATTTGTTGGGCTGGTTGAATTGAGTGTTATAATTGCAATCTACAAATGACAACTTACAAAATAAGATTTCGCAGTAGCTACAAAAAAGGGTTAATAAGAGTGCTGATAAGATGAATAAAGCCATAATAAAGACTTATAACAGTATGTGAATTTCTATGCGTCTGACCCCAGGCTCTTCATTCTTTTCAACTTCTGATACACTTCACAAAAACATTACATTCCCGTTTCTCACCTTTAATGCTGCTCGAAAACTTACAGGAAAATCCATAAGAAGTTTAAATATTGAGTTCTTGGCGAAAGTCTTTCTCCTACGTGTCCTGAATTAATAGCATCCATCTAATATAGACATGTAAAGCTTCTACTTGTTGGAAATGAACTTTATTTAGTGCTCAATCTGGCTGTACGTAACGCCTTTGAGATTGTGACGAATACTTATACATCACACAAGCTGAGTGATGGCTTTTTAATATTCATGAACAGTCTGTGCAATCACTCTTGGAAATACTAGTTCAAATGCAGTATAGTGATGTGACATCACGAACATGATTTTGGTTTAGAACTTCTTGTCATTATAAGCTTCAAACTAAACTTATCACTTCTCACAACAAGGTTCAACTTACATAAACTCTAAAATTCATTCATGAATATGAAGTGTCATGATACAGAAATACTCTTCAATGCTCTGATCTGCTATATTCTCTGATTAATGTATTAGATTCCTGTAGTATAAAGAATAACGTGTATTTTGATTAAAAAAGTTCTTTAAATTCTTTCTAAACTCCAAGCAACTAAAAACGATCCTTTATAGACTCATGATGCATAGAGCATCCTCACATCTATTGCAAAAGTAATTTATGAGTTCGGGAAGATCTTTTGAAAGTTCGATACTTCCAAGAAAGTGAAAAATGTACTAATAATGTACTAGTCGATGCTGCTATTCATATTCTCTTCAGCCGATAGCGATATTATATACGCCATTGAAAATAATAAACACTTCATTTTTTTACAGGTCTGAGACCTGCGCGTGGGTGATGAATCGGATGATAATGTTTGATAAGTTGAACCTACAATTTGAGGTTAGTTCTGAACCACCAGGAAGTGATTTCAGCTGAGAACAGTCATTTTTGCTGGCCAATCTTATCGGTCAAACTTACAATGAGGGCCTAGGAGGTCGTAGCTTAACTCTATCTGATTGAACAGATACCTGCTACGGCTCAAGGCTATCACTTTCCTATATCTGCTATTTTCTACTGCTGAATATTTTTAATAATAAATTGTGGTGGTGAGACTTGTGTACTACAGATCCATTTGTTCCCTCTGGTTCATAAGATTTTCACTCCTTTGAGCGCAAAGTCATTATAGGATCAAAACAGCAAACTTTGTCCGCTAAAATACTCGGCTAGCACTAATATAGCTTGACAAATGGAACAATGAAGGAAGCATGAGTGTTCTGTGTATACAGCGCTGGTGATGAAGTGATAAAACGAATTAAAAAATATCTTCTTCATTAAGTATGCTGCAGCAGAATATAAGTTAGAAAGGAATGAATGTTATTTTCTGTTTACTTGCTCATCATACAGCCGACAGTACCAGCGGCGTTGTTCATTAGTAAACGCCCGTGTGAACGCGAGATAGTATAAAGAGAGAGTGAGTGAGTGGGTGAGAGAGACTGAGTGAGAAAAAAAAAGAGTGAGTAGAAGAATGTGCTCTGCTCGCTGTCCCTTTCATAAACCACTAGGGACTACAAGATCACTTCAGGCTCCAACTCGCTGTTCGCACTTCTCCATGATCGCGCCACTCGCGCATTTCTCTAACTCTTTCACTCATACTCTCAATCAATTTCTTTACTCACTCACTCTCACTCTCTTCATCCTCACGTAAAAAACATAGGCCTTCATTTACCCTCATTACTCTTTATTCTCCAAGTCTATGCAATATTGTAACCTCTCAATGAAATATCGGGTAATATTGTGATAGATAGTATGTGTCTCACACTAGTGCATACTTTCTAGGAAAGCAAGGTCTGTCTTCCTAATAATATGATCAACAGAATATGATAAATATCACAGTAAAGATTTTTCGATTGCTATTCTCAAGCTGCGTCCACACCGAGGTTACAAAACACAAATTACACTAACTTGTTCCAACAAGTTCTGTAACATGTACTGTAACAAATGTTCTTTAACAGTTTCTTTCTACATACATTTATGGAGTTACAAAACATTTATCCCAAAATGTCAAAATGCCTTGTTTCATAGAAATTTGTACAGCAAAAAAACTTATTTATTTGATTTTATTAATTTTATTCATTTTTTCGTTCTATGTCCGCACTAGAGCAAAGAAGAATTGACACAATTTCGGAAATAATGTCTTTCTTTTTCAGACGGTTTTTATAATCTGGATGGGTTGGATCCCATAATATGTGGTGGAAATTAAATAATTCTATCAAATTTAAAACGGTTTCTACTCTCCACTCAAATCCAAAACTAAACCGCACGTGAACCTAACTAAAATCACAAGCGTAAACAAAGTATCAAACTATCAATCAAGAAGTCAGATGATCTGCAAAATAGGGCAACAGCCCATGCGATTTTTTAATGAGTCGCCTCTTGTAACATAATTTCCCACAATGACTAGTTTAGTTTCATGTGATCTATATAAATAAAATCAGAGTTTTGTCTGTACATTTATCAGAATTATATATTTTTTTGGCTATTTTTAAGTCTTATACATTAAAGAAGCCGAAACAAGTCTTATCTCAATTTCTGTCTGTCTGTCTGTCTGTCTGTCACGGCCCCAAAGGCGTTTTACCCGGCCTTCTCCTGAAAAACGAGAGCATCGATCGGGATTCAAGCTATTTATCAGTATTGAAAACTTTTTTGACAATGTCTTTAGCCATAAAAAACTAAATTAACTTTTTTTTAACAGAATAATAAACGCGTTTAAAAACCATGTATTGTGCGATTTTGGATATATTCACGTGATTTATCATGATATATCAATTAGCTGTTCTCAAATATTCTCTCTGATAACTGTCACTGAATTGTTTACGTTCTAAGTTGGAAATGCTCAGCTGGAAATATGTAAATATTTACTATCATTTTGATATTTGAACTAGCTATTGTACCCATCCTTCCTACGGATTATGTTTAGAAATAAGACTAACTAGTAGTTCTGTGAACAGTAGACCTCACGTCCAAGAATAGGGGTGCTTGTAAGTAGTATAAAATGGACACATCTGGGACAACCCCCCTTCCCTTCCCATCCCCCTCCAAAATGTTCCCCTCCCCCCTGCCCACTCACCCTCACCCTTCCCCCCTCCACAAAATCCCCCAAAAACCAACCCCCCCGAAAAGTGGCCCACCTCTCCCTAAAATTGGCCCCCTCACCCAAAAAGTGACCCCCTCTCCCGAAAAATATCCCCCCCTCTCCCCAAAAAATGGCCCCCTCACCCGAAAAATGGCCCCCCATAGAGAGAGCGAGAGAGAGAGCGGATGAGAGGGCAAGAGAGAGAGAGAGAGGGCAAGTGAGAGGGTGTGGGTGAAGAGGGGAATGGGTCCGGAAGGTTGCGTAGAGCCGGAGGGGGGGGGGTAAAGGTCAAAGGTCAAGGTTGCTCCAGCTCTGTCCTTTTTATACTACTCTTGTAAAGTAATTTACTCTACAGTGAAAAGAAATTTCGCAATTTATTTGTTCATTCACTGTTTCCAGGGATACCGGACATTGAATGTCTCTCGGGGCGGAATCTTCTATTATACCCCTATTTTTTTTATTTTTTGGGGGCTTTTGTACTTTTCATGTATTTTCTTGATTCAATGGTTTTATGTAGTTTTCAATGATTTTGTAAGTAGTAAATTAGAAGTAGTAAGTAGTATGTGTGAACTATTAACATAGGTTTTAACTGCTAGGTTTTGTATCAATGTATATGATACATCATATCTTTAAATCAACATGTATCATAATTTTTATCACAATGTATCTTTCCATTGCTATGGAAACCAGCGATCAAACAATAAAAAACTCTGCACAAAATACGGTCGCATACAACATTCAGGTTAATTTATTATTATTTTTGGAATTTTTTGTTTAAAATATTGAATTTAAAAAAAATTATTTGTACATCGCTGGGCCTAGGAATAAGGAACATCCATATCAAAAATCATAGCAATTGGTCAAGGCGTTCGTCTGTAATTGTGAGACAGAGAAACAGAGGAAATGCCAATTGTCTTAAAGGATTGACCTCACTATCATTCAGTCAAATATGTTTCTGCATTTTTGATAGCAACGATCATGAAGTTGTTAGCAGCTTAGTAAACAACTTAGAACATATACAATTCAGTGACAGTTGTCAGAGAGAATATTTGAGAACAGCTGATAGAGAAATCATGATAAATTATGTGATTTGTTCTTATGTGGTAATAAAACTTGGAAGAAATGTATCCAAAATCGCACAATACTTGGTTTTTAAACGTTTATTATTATGTTAAAAAAAAAATAATTTGGTTTTTTTATAGCTAAAGACATTGTCAAAAAGCTTTTCAATACTGATAAATAACTTTAATCCCTATCGATGCTCTCGTTTTTCAGGAGAAGGCTGAGTAAAGTGCCTTTGGGGCCGTGACAGACAGACAGACAGACAGACAGAAATTGAGATAAGACTTGTTTTGGCTTCTTTAATGTATAAAACGTAAAAATAACAAAAAAAAAATATTAATCTGATAAATGTACAGACAAAACTCTAATTCCATTTATATTTTTATTTATATAGATAGATTATTATTCAAAATGCCTCAGAAAAAAAGAAGTTGTTTAGGAAGATTGTCGCAGGACGCAAAGAGGATAAGACTGTTGCACGAAAATCAATATGAGTCGGCAGATGATTTGATGGTCAAGAAAGTACAAATATTGTGGAAAATGACTTTTCACTGAACGAACGTGCAGATGACGAGAGCGCGGGAACAAAATGCTATCGAAACAAAATGTAATTATAAATGTTTTGTTAAAAATGATATGTATGTCTTATTCCTAAAAATAATCTGTACAAAGAATGGGTACGGTGCTAGTGTTTCATAATAATGTGTGTTTCTGTTTTGGATTATGAGAAATTTATCCAGACATTTGAGAGTCTTAGAATCTGACCTTCAAGTATGAATTATTATGAAAAATTTATTTCTCTTAATGTGGAAGTATACAATACTCACATTTAAAAGAATATTTTCCACATTTAATTGAATTTAATGTCTGATAAAAAGACCAGTGACACCTGTGAATAGTAGCTTATGTGAGAATCCATGAGTTTAGTAGCTCCACTAATTAAAGTGAGATATCTTAACATCAAAACTAAGGTGAGTAGCTCCACTGAATTCATAAATTTAATGTTTACTACAGCTGGAACACAAAATTTATATACTTCAAATATGAAAAAAGGGTCAGTGGCAGAGAAATTGAATAATTGATTATAAGGTTAATCAAAGATAAATTGAAACAAGAATTAAGATCAGGCTGTCAAATAAGACTAGTGATGCTGAAATGAGTCCTAGATTTGAAACTGGATAATGAGGTGGATGATGGTCAAAACCAGTAACACGTATTTTCATGCTGATAGCAAAAGAAATTCTAGGTTTAAGAATATACCAGACTAGAATTAAAGATTATTCAGGTTGAAATATGAGGGCACTCACTTAGCCATGCTGTCATAAACCACTGTGAACTCTGATCACCCTTTATCATGATTAAACTTCAAAATAATATCGCCAGATTATATTATTGTTCATTGTTTGTTGAAATAGATTTAATCATGTCTCTACTCATTTTTTATTGGTGTGAATGAATTAGGAAGGTGTTTGAGAGCATTGTATACTCTACATATTTTTATTTTATTAGTACCACCTGAGTTCTCAAGTTAAGATATCTTCCAATTACCAAAACGACACTTGGCAATGTTTTTTAGCCTGAATGGATCATATAAGCTGCATGTAAAAAATATATGTTGTAGGCTCTCATTAGCATTGCTGGAATTGCAAACAACACATGTGGCTTCATAATCAATGACATATTTTATGCTCTTCAAGTAGGAAATAGATTGCTTTTGTGAAGAGGCCCTAAGCTGACTAAAAATCTTGATTTTGAAGTGTGGTAAGTCAAATTTGAAATAGGGTGCTGGGTCATACACATAGCTGACTATATACATTGCAATGCTGAGAGTTACATGCAGCTTCCATATCCTGGTCAAACAGCTTCTGCCTGAAAGTTTCAAGTATTGCATTCCTCTGCTGCTCAATCTCACCAGGGTCTTGCTCAAGCCATAAATTACCATAGCCAATCTTCTGAATCAGGTGTATCATCTGCGAAGCCCAGTTAAATCTTATATTTACTTCATTATCAAGGAAGAGAAATCTTCTGAAGCATATCTTTGGCAATCTGTTGTTGCACATATTCAACAATTTGACCCACCAGTTGACTGCCAGTTTGAATATGTGATATCTCTGCCTAGGACGACCAGTTTCTAATCTGACTTTGAAGCTAGGTGTTTGTGTGGGCCAGTAGAATATTGATTTGATGAACTTTGATTGAATCACCTCTAAGATATCCCAGTATCTCAATGCCCATAACACACTTACATATAACACTACCATTCTAATCATTGCATCAAACAACCTCATTCTGGACTCATATGATGTCAAAGATCTTGCATCCAAAATTATGTGTTGCATGGATCCTGAAGCGCTTGCTGCTCTGCAAATCATATCCTTGGCTGCTAAATTGAATAGACCAGAATTTGAGAACACCACACCCAAGTATTTGATTGAGCTCACGGTCTCCAGAGGTTTGTTATTGTAGTATAGTGTGTCTCTTGAAGATCTTTCATGGCTCTTGAAAATTAAAACTTTGGTCTTTGAAACATTACTTCAAGGTGGTTTGCCAGACAATACTTTTGCAGTACATTAAGTTTGGCTTGAGCATCAATTCGGCTGTTGGAGAGAAGCACAGAGTCGTCCACATAAGAGAGGAGGTTTAAACCAATATGCTCATTCATGCTCACCTGGCTGCAATTATTCTGCACAAAAAACTACTCCATGTCATTGATGATGATGGAGAACAGCATTGGAGAGATTGTGTCACTCTGCATGACCCCTTTTGTGATTCGAATTTCTTCTGTGTAGCTGCTTCCTAAGCCAATTACACTGATGCCTAACTGTAGAAATTCTGAAGGAATGCAATTTCTGACCAGACTCAAATAGAATTCATGCTCAATGACAATTTTATAAAGTCCAGTTCAGATCAAATTAGTTTAGCATAAAAAAAAGCAATCAATTTCTGCAGCAAGTAAATCAAAGATATAATTCTCCATTCTTTTTTCGAGTGGCTAAAGAGTTTGAAGTTAGAGAAGTAGTGAAATCTTTAAAGACTATGAGTTCAACTGGATGGGATGAGATTCCTTGCTGTGTGGTGAAGGCAGCAGTTGAAATGATTCTTCAGCCTCTTACACATGTTGTAAATCTAACCCTACTTAATGATGAATTTCCACAAAAACTAAAATATGCAATAGTCAGACCTCTCTTCAAAAAAGATGACAATAAAGATATGAAAAACTATTGTCCAGTAGCACTCCTGTCAGTTTTTTCAAAAATTTTTGAACGACTAGCATTTAAGCGAATTAAAAAATACCTGGAAGAGCAGAAAATATTTTACAATGAACAGTTTGGTTTTCAAAAGGGTTTGTCCACTGAAGCTGCCATTGCGAGGTTGTGACAGATGTTTTGGAGGCGCTTCATGGGGCTCAGAGTGCACTTGGTTTGTTTTGTGACTTGTCAAAGGCCTTCAATATGGTTAATCATGAGCTTTTTCTTAATAAACTGAAATATTATGGATTTGTAGGACGTTCAGCTGATTTTTTCACTCCTTATCTAGATAATAGATATCAATCAGTTGGAGTGAGTACAGGACATGGCAGCTATACCACATCCAAATGGAGAAGGGTTACTTGTGGAGTGCCACAGGGATCAATTTTAGGCCCAGTTTTGTTTAACCTTTTTATAAATGACCTACCATTCAACATAGACTAAAAACCAATTTTATATGCTGATGTCACTACTGTTCTGGTTAAGAGAAAAGATAATGCAACCATCCTCTTGAAAGCTCAAGAAATTTTAAAGCAGCTTACTGATTGGTTTCATAGCAACAAACTAAAGCTGAATGTCAAAAAGACTAATTTTATTAAATTTTCAATGATAAACAATGAACACAGTCATACATTAATGCTAGATTCTTGTGTGGAATGCCATTTGACTATTGGCGAAAATTCGACGTTTGGGAACTAAGTTTTTGGGTCTGGAGCTGCAGTCAAATTTAAAATGGGATAATGAAATTAAAAGTGTTAGTAAAAAGTTATCCCATGCGGTTTTTGCTTTGAAGACTTTGAGAAATGTTTCGAACAAAAAAACAGCCTTAGTGGTCTATCATGGGTATTTTATGTCCCAGGTTTGTTATGGTGTGATATTCTGGGGTGGTAGCGAGGGAAATATTAATGCAATATTCAGATTGCAGAAGAAAGCATTGCGAATAATTGAAGGATTCAGTGCAAGGCAGTCATGTCGACTGATTTTCAGAAAATTAGGACGGCTTACAATGCCGGCACTTTTTTTGAAATTGCTGTGTATTCGCATAAGAACCATAGTAATTATGAAAATAACATAATCGCTCACCCATACAACACAAGACATGGAGAGTCAACACTTCAGTACCCCATTTATAGGCTGACTCTGATCGAGAAGGTGCCACACTATTCGGGTATAAAGATTTTAAATTGTTCGCCCAAAGTTTTAAAAGGTTACGGTCAATTCGTGAAGGAACTCAGGAAGTTGCTTATTGATGCCTGTCCTTACTCTCTGGCTGAATGTTATGAGCTTTTTCAGAGACAAAATTTTGAATAGAATCTGTTTCTTTAATATGTTTTTATAGATGAACAAATGCTTGATGAATGGCTGATGAATTAGTTTAGTTGAAGTGAATTGATGTGCGAGCCTAGCTCGATAGTTGCAGCTTAACATGACTATTAACAAATAAAATGAAAATGGATCCATTTTCTGCTAACTCCATAATTATATAGCTTATGCCACAGCAGTGAGTGGTCCACTGAATCGAATGCTTTCTGAAAATCAACAAAAGTGGCATACACACAAAGATCGATATTGAAATTTCTCTTGAGCTTTGCCAAGTTGTAAAAGGTCTGGACTTGATTTTCCACAGACCAAAACAACCTTATGATTTTCGTAGCTTTTTCTAAAATCAGTTTAAACTGTTTCATCAATTATTATTCTACTCGAATTGAAGAGTTTAAAATACATTTCAACTCAAACCTTTTCAAAATAATTATCTAGCAGTCTCTAATACTGTCTATCCAAAATGATAATATATCTAATAATACTAATAATATTCAGAGTATTTAATCTATTCTAAAAAATCTTCAGCTATTTTTTCAATCTCAAATAGTTATTTATTATTGTGAGACAATAAGATAATTTTTTTAAATAGTTTGTTTTGCACAGATTATATTATTGTTTGTTTTTTGAAGCGGCTATTTATTATTCACCCCCTGTCTTGATTAGCTCTGTAGGATCAAGCCAATTCACTGTGTCTAGCCGTAAAAGTACGAATAGCATATACCATCTGATTATTAAAGGTCTGTCAATTTTAATTTGCTTAGGGCCTAATTTATCTATAATTCTCATTGTTATTTTGAGCCTGTAGAAAACTTACTGTTGCAGGCATATGAACTGGGGTTTTCTTTTAAGAATAAACTCCCTCTTGGCTAATCTCTATTTTGAAACAAGTGGGATATGAATCTTAAAACCTTTATATTGTATCTTTCATTATTAATCAATTCAAGACCCATATTTAGTATTTTTACAGCAGCACCAGTTTACTGCGCTGACTTAAGGAAGTGTTGTAGTGATCATAATACAACAATTAAAATACCATATAATTGAGTTGATAGTAAAAGTGTGAGTCTGATCTGGAGATAGTAATAAACACAATATTGATGAACTAATACCGAAGCTCGTCAAGGAAATTGCGATTGCAAATCTTAACGTTCCGGTATCACAAGGTATTGGCATGCTCAAAGCAATCCAAAGCAATTCAATAACTTGAGTTTGTGAGACGGATCCTCGCTATTGATGACGCAGAACCCAAGTGGACAGTGGGCGACTTTGTGCTCTCCTGATTCAATCAACTCCTTCGATCGACATTAATGCTCGATGACTGAAGTCGTAGGCTATGGCAAAGTCTGTACGCACGTCACAGAGAATCATCTATGAATCTTTTGGATGATCTGTTGTCAATCCCGATTTAGCATCAAACTGGTGAGAAATGGTGAAATTCAGATCCAATGATGTTTGCCATTCTAACAGGTGCTGTCACTGAAAGCTTTCCCACTTTCCCGATTTGGTGAATTCTTTTTGAACGATATTATGATAAATATTATTCTTCGCAGTATTATTGTGTGCGAATATCTTTCATTTTCAAGCTATAACAGCTCTCATTAACTACCAAATCCTTTTCACTAAATTAATTCCACATTATTATTGTGATAAAAATAAACATTTAATACTTAAAGCATTACACCTGTTCGAGGTTTTCCTTTTAAATACTTCTAGGTGAGCCACTAATCCAACATAATAATATCTTTCTGATCACAAGATTTTCTTCTAGAATAGTTATCACTGACAAATACCTACCCTTGTCAACCATAAAATTCTCATGATAGCTATATATATCATCCTCTTTACTTTACTAGGAATCACATCTTTCACATTAGCCTATTAATTTTGGCTGCAGCTTGTTTCAATCTGTTATTAAAATATTCAATATCTCATTGTATATCTCACCAAAAATATTATCACAAAAAATATTTGATACGTCATTGTATATCTCACCAAAAATAATTGCCTATATTTGCATAAATATACTTGTATGGAAAAAAATTTGAGGTAAATGGTAGAAATATATTTTTTCTCTCTTGTAATTGGAAACCTTCACAGCAATGGTACCTCATTTTTGTTTCTCTAATCCTATTCATATAGATGTAACATCTCTGTTTAGCCACATTGATATCAGAAAAGCTATTGTGAGACCATTTCGTGAGAGTATTTGTATCATATTGTAGCATTGTTTCTGCTTTCTCTGTGGACTTATGAGCAGAAATCAGTAGGATATCATCTGCAAACATGAATATTTTACAATTCTTCAAATATTCGGGTTAATCATTTGTGTAGAGTGAAAAATAATAAAGGCCTCAGGGCTGAATCATGAGGCACTCTCACATTCGAAATCTTCTCTCGACTGAAATCACTGCCAATTTTGACAAAAAATTTTCTATTTGCAAAATAACTCTGAAATAATTTTAGGATCAATTTATATCACTTATACCTACAGTACATGAGACAACTTCTGTACTAAAATTTTAAGATCTATAGTGTCAGAAGCCATTGAAAAATCTATAAAAAGGCACGGCTATGTTTTTACATTATTCTTCAAGTTTCCATTATGTAATCTGAGAAATGTGATAACAATTCATTTGTACTTGGCCTTTTTATAAAAGGTTAGTAGTAGTGGTAGTAGTGGAAGTTCAAGGAGTAGTAGTTGTAGTAGTAGAAGCAGTAGTGTGGTAAGTAGTAGAAGCAGTAGTAGTGGTAGTAGTAGAAGTAGTAGTAATTGTGGTAGAATAGTAGTAGTAGTAGTAGTAGTAGTTGTAGTAGTTGTAGTAGTAGAATAGAATAGAATAGAAAAATCTTTTATTCATTCAAAATTATATAACCTTAAGCAAACCTTAGTAGCTATCCTAGTAGTAGTAGTAGTAGTAGTAGTAGTAGTAGTAGTAGTAGTAGTAGTAGTAGTAGAATAGAATAGAATAGAATAGAAAAATCTTTTATTCATTCAAAATTATATAACCTTAAGCAAACCTGCAAGGTTGCTTGACAAGGTTCAATACAACAAATCAAATTTCTTTTTACAAAAAGAAATTTATGAAAAATTATTTTTACAATATTTAGAATTTAACAATCAAATTAATACTGTTTTAAAATTACAATTGTTGGCTCAGCTCTCAATTACAAAATAAAATAATAACTTCAATCAACCTGAATTAATTATTTCTCTATTAAATGAAATTCCTTAGGAACAACTAAACTAAACATTATCTAACGTATAATGATTAAGCCAGACCTTTAAATTTCGTTTCAACAATTTCATATTTACAAACTTAGTGCAGCACTCAGGTGTAGTAGTAGTAGTAGTAGTAGTAGTAGTAGAAGTAGTAGTAGTTGTAGTAGTGGTAGTAGTAGAAAGTCGACATGTGCAAGTCGGATTTGTACCACAGCCATGATTGAGTTGAGAGCTCTAGGATAAAATGGATTTCATCAATTATTTCTGATTTAGCATCGACTAATTATAATTATATTAACAGTAGTAATAAATATTATCCGTACTTAACAATGGTTATGTGAAAAGCTGATAATCAAAATTACTTCCAAAACTAACAATTATTCTAAACAAGCTTTTGGAACTGAAAGTTTGAACATCATTCTATGACTTACTTGTGAGATAGAAATTGTATATATGTGAATTTATAATGTGACATGACAGCGGAGTGGATATTTCCGTGAGTCCTAAAACTCTCAACCACTATATTTATTTCCGTCAAGGATTGTCATGAATGAGTTTATTATGAATAATACCGCAATTATTGATGGAAATAATTATATTCTTCTAACTAGGGGGGGGGGGGGGGGCTGAATTGACGTAATAATTGCAATAACTGAATCATGAGGACAAACCTGTGTTTCTATCTCAATTTGATGATTTCTGTAATCATTCTGAAGGCAAGCCAAACAGTAGCCTCGATATGTTACAAGTTGGAAGTGGTGGGGATGAATGAACAAAGCATCAAACGTTGATAAGGTAGAGCCGGTTCATAATTAGGGTGACAGGTTTATCGAGAAGAAGCGGTTTTGATTAATGAAGCGCTGGCTGAAATCGTGCTTGGGTTTATAAACTCGGTCATGCTTTTCAGTCAAAGAGACAAGTTGATCCCATTGAGTTTCTTCTTTCCTCATCCTCTCCTCCTTCGCAACCCCTTTTTCCCTTTTCTCCACTTTCTTCCAGACAACAGCCTCTTGCTCAAGATCTCCCCACCATCAAACTCACCTTTTATATCCTTGATATCGTTTAGCTCTGCTAGGTTCTCTTGCACACATGCTTCTAGTGCCTCTCTTATCATCCGTCTTTTGCTTTTGGTATTTTTGTTTCTTCTTTTTGATGCGATATAAGTTTCCCAATCACGTAGCTCTATTCTTTTGTCTTTTTACATTTTCAGACGCCTTCTCTCCACTTTACTCAACCACCCCAGTTTTCTTCTCACAGTCCTTGACAATTCTTCTCTCTTTCTGGTACCAGTTGTAAATCTAACCGTGGGTTCAGAGTGTCGTTGATATATTCCCCTCCACCCGAGTAAAAATCCTTCCGAAACAGACGGAGCTTGCTCATTTAGTGCAGCCGTTTCTTTTAACTCATCCCAACTACTATTTCTTCTCAACAAGCTCATTTATAAAAAGCTTTTACCATACCAAGTGAAAAGAGCTATCATCATTTCTAGCTTCTTTCTTTTTTTCGTAAGAGAACTATGCAAAATTCACTCTACTGTAGGAGAAAATAACTCCTTTATGTCATGTTCAATTTTGATTTATACCTCAACTCTACTAGAAATGCAAGATTCCACTAGCTTCCAATACCATACGAGCTTAGAGATTCCATAATTAGAACATGTGATGGATTAGCGAACACAGAAATTAGAGCATTCCAAAATTAAACTTTAACTTTGGATCAATCTTATTAATTAAAGGAACATAGTAGCACATGAATCATTCAAAATTCATAAAAATTGGTTCCAGTAAAGTAATTTTTCGATGGAAGGATTGCAAAAATCAAAATCTAAAATGTCAACTTTGCAAGACTGACAGTCTGTAAACATCAATTTAACTACCTTTGTAACATAGTTTCAAACAAAATCCCTATAAAATTTATCTATCAAAAGATTACGAAGTCTCTCAAAACAGAAATATTCACCTGGGTTAAACATAATATTTATTTCACTTTACCTAAAGCACAAAAAAATTAATTATTATATAAATATTGTCTATACTGTCTAATTATTTATTGATATATTGCTATTTTCTGGGTATTGTATTGGTGTATTGATATTAATTGTTTTATTAGTATGTATTGGTCAAATTATTATTATATCCTGTTATTGTCTATGAGAAGATGAGATCTGTTTTTGTGACATGAAATGTTTCGTGTCATCCGAAAGCTATACATGTGTTGTATTTTTGTATTTTGTTTTTTGTATTTGTATGTCTATGATGAACTCGCAGCTGGCGCACAAGTGTTCACTTTGCTAGCTGTGCCAAGTATAAGATATAATGTACATTTAAATGTTTTCTTGTATCGTTTTTTTTTGGCAAATAAATATTATATTATTATATTATTATTATTATATTATATATTATATTGAAAAATGTTACCATTGATGGATTAGGGCTATGATTGATTGATAACAGATCAATTCAACTATTATCTGCAGAATTTGCAAATTGTTTTGATTATTATTGGTTAGGATGGGCCAAAAAAGTGATTTTTGCGTATCCAGTTCTAATATAAATTTTATGCAGTTCTAATCCAGTTTGAAATTCTATAAAAAAACAGAATATTTGAGAAGTTTCATGAGAATAATAACTCTCCGCTTGAAGCATTGAGTATCTAATTGAGCTCAAACAACGTATTTATATGATGATTAACGAAAGACAGTTAGAAATTTTCAACTTATATCTATCTTCATTTCGTGCAACTGGTGATATATGGAGATTTTGTAGTTTTTCGAGAATCATCACCTCTTGAACGAACTGGAGACTTCAAGTTATGCCATTTCTCAATTATTATGAAAAGGAATTTTTTTAATTATTTCTCCGTTAATCAGCACATAAATATCTATTTATCCAGCACAGCATAGTAGGTAAAAGCACAGGCAAAAGAATATTGTGGAGCAAACTCTACCTAATATCAAGAATAACTTGATACCATGCTATCTAATAGTACTCAATAGTACTTTCTTACAACCAAATAAAAATCACTACATACATTACATACAGAATCATTACATACGGTATCAGAAAAAGTAACAAATAATTCTAGTCACATTCCATCCGAGGAGAATATTCGCCTACTGAGTAATGCGCCTCCCTACTCAAGTACGTATATAATTCAAATTTAAACCTTTTTCACCAACAATACTTTTCAATTCGGTTGGAAGCCTAGAGAATAATTTCGGACCCTTGTTTCTAGACTTTCTCCTAAATATACTTGATCTGTGGCACTTAACTCCATAGAAACGAGATGGTTCAGACAATGATTTCAATATGACCTTCCAGAAATTCGGTAATAGTCCAGTCACGGGAGGCGAAAAAAAGGATATCGCGGAATATAATTAGTAATCCAGAAAACTTCTTGTATAATGGTTAAGGGGTCATCGTTGTCTAAATGTGAGGTGCCCAAAAAAATTCCGGCTCTGTTTCCAGCTTATAATCAACTTGAAATTTCAGATTTTTTTTGGAAGCACGCAACATTTTGTACAGCTCTGCATAAAAAAATACTAATGACAAAAAGGTGAAAGTACCCTGAGCAACATGTAACGATGACAGAAACAACATTCTTATGCTTCCAGTTCTCATTCAAGGTTCAAATAAGGCGTATATTTACTACTGTGGACTGTAGAGTATTTCAACACCGATAATCCTCAACTATTAGGACAAAATCTTTTTATTCCATCTCTCTAGCTGAAAATAAAACTTGAATACTCAATGGGATAGGTTCCAGTAGGACACAAATTTGGAACTCATATTATCTCAGAAATACTCTTTTTCGTAGGATAAAATTCAGATTACTGCGATCAAATATGTACCAAGAATAACTGTGATAAGATCAGTATTATCAAGTGGTAGCAAAATCTGTGCTCTAAGATATTTAGGTTTTTTTCGAAAAATCCAATCAAAGTTCATCAAATCATGTAGATGGTGATAAATTTCATTTAATTCAGTTCTATCAATAAAATAGCATTGAATGCTTTCGAATTACGAATATTTACAACAGTGAGAAATAGATATGCGAGAATTCGATGAAAGCTGTTATGTCAAAAATAATGCCACCGCCGGGAATTGGGCTCCGGAAATTCTCTTTCGCGGAGGAGAATGCTCTTACCAACTGAGGTACGGTGAATCCTCTAAATCGTAGCACTGATTTTTTTTTTTTTTTTTTCTGTAGATTACGTCTTGGGGACTCCAGTAAAGAAGTATAAGACAAGTCAGATTAACAACTAAACACTGGATACCATAATTAATTACTATATCAATTAGTTGAGGCGAGGCTTAATTTTTATGTGAAAGGAACTCTTGTACACTATAAAAAGCTCTATCAACTAAATATGTTTTCAATTGTTTTTTTAATATTCCTATATTTTCAAGACTCTTTGAAAACAGCGTAGCTTGTTGTACTGTTTCCTACCAGATTTTTGTTTGAATAAACTTCTATTGTGACTAACCAAGTGATAATCTCCTCGGCTTCTTGTATTATAATCGCGTACGTCAAGATTTTGGTTAATATCATTCGTTTTTACATATTAAGTAGCTTCATACACATATAAGCAGGGTACAGTTAGGAGACCCAGTCTCTTGAACAACGGCCTACATGAATCTAATATATTTACTCTTTCTATACACCTAACCACATTCTTTTGGATCTTAAACACCCTGTCGAGGTTTTGTTTTGATGAATTACCCCATACTAAGATAGCATACCTAATATGTGACAGTAAGAGCCCCTGGTAAGCTGTTAAAAGTAACTTTTTGTCATTCAATCTAGCGAGCTGTCATACCTAATATGTGACAGTAATGCAATAACTAATACATAACAGTAATAAATCCTAGAAATGCAATTTTTTCTTCCTGGTCTAATTGATTATCGTTTACAAACACGTTTATAGCCCTATCTTCATTTAAATTATGTTTGTTTTTGAATTGAAGGTATTGGCATTTTTTACTATTTATAGTTAATTTCAACTGGTTTAAAAATTGGACAATGGACTGCACACCTATATGGGCACTTATTTCTAAATGATCTAGAATGGAATTGCTGAAAATGAGTGATGTATCATCAGCAAATAAGAGGGCTCTACCACTAATTAATTCTTTAGGTAAACGGTTGACATATAACAAAAAAAGCAATGGACCTAGTATTGACCCCTGAGGCACTCCAGCTTGCACCTCTAATTTATTAGATTTATTCTTTACTATACTATTACCAACTACTGTAGTTAGTTCTACACATTGTTTTCTCCCAATAAGATATGATTCAAACCATTTCAGTTCAACCCCATTTACACCTACATTTTGCAGTATTTCCAATAAAGTTCTATGATTAACACAATCAAATGCCTTTGACAGATCTAAGAAGATTGCAGTAGCTTTATCACCTGAATCTAATATATCTATTAGTTTTTCAACTAGAGAAACTATGGCTGTTTTTGTTGATCTCCCTTTCTGGAAGCCATGCTGTTCATCACAGATAAAGTTAGCTTCTTGAAGGTACAGAAGTAACCTATTTAGAACTACTCTTTCAAAAATTTTACTTATTACATTGAAAATACTAATGGGCCTATAGTTTTCTACCTTTTCTCTATCACCACTTTTGAATATTGGCAAGATCTTCCCCTCTTTTAAATTATCTGGAAAAACACCTTGTTCTAATGAATGATTGATCAGATGAATCAAAGGGTCTAACAATTGATCTTTACATTCTTTCAGAATTTTACTGGATACCCCATCCATTCCTACAGTTTTTTTATTATTTAAACTATCAATGATATTTGACAACTCGTCTTGGCATACTGGGTGGAATTTTAATTCGTTCTGAATCCCCTCAGTATTCCTCATGTTTGCATCACTAATACCTGTATTAAGAGATTTTTGAAGATCCTTAGCAACCAGTTGATAATATCTGTTAAAGAAATTACAAATGTCTACACTATCATCAATATATTTGTTATTTTCGTTAATTATTCTGGGGACACTAGTATAAGCATCTACATGAGCTACTTGCCTATTTTTGTTTATTACATCCCACACTGCTGTGATAAAGTACACACTATTATTCAAAATTTCGGCTGTTTTCTTACATTTCGCTCTTTTCACTTCTCTTGTATAATTTTTCTTTAGAGCTTTGTAATTATCTTCACTTAACATATTTCTAGATAGTTTGAATTCATCATATGCATCTTTAACCCTATTTCTTTCTGCAAGGATATCATCAGTTATCCACTCTTCAATCTTGTCTAATTTGTTCTTTACAGGGACTTTTTTAACTGGACAACTCATAGTAATATGAAACCTTAAAATATTAATGAAACTATCATATTTGTCATTTAAACTATTGCTATTGTAAATCCTACTCCAGTTTTCTTGTAGCAGATTCTGCTTCAAACAATCGATATTCCCCTGTTCACATTGTTGAATTTCTTTCATTACTCTACTCTTTTTAATTGATTTATGACCTTGCAACCCCACCTCTAAGATTTGATAGTCATGATCAGATAGTTCCGAGCCGCCTAATCTTGTTTTAGAGTAATCTATATTAGTAAGGATGTTATCAATTATAGTTTGTGATGTTCTTGTGACTCTGGTATATTCATGAACTTTTATTTCCAAGTTATTCATGCATATAATATCCTTTAAATCTTCTGTCATTTTATTCTGTGTTGCAAAGTCTGTATTGAAATCTCCCGCTACAATAACGTTTGTAAAACGAGTAGTAGTAATCTCTAAAAGCCTATTGAATAGTTCACAAAAATTGTTCCATTCCCCATTTGGTGACCTGTAAATACCTAACACCGCTACTTCGAAATTATTGTCGATTTTTACTCTCAAACCAGTAACTTCTAAATCCATTTCCACAGCAAATTTCTCTGCATATTCTAAATTAAATGTTTGCATATTCTTAGCATTTTTAGTGAAGATAGCTACTCCCCCACTTCGATGAGATGTCCTGCAATACGACGTTTTCAATGAATAGTTTGGAATATTAAGTTGTGACAATTCATCTTCTTTTAAACCATGCTCTGTGAAAATAGCTATATCAGGAGCCTCTTCTTTAAAAAATACTTCGATTCTATCTATTTTGTTACGAATGTATTGAATATTCTGATGGAACACAGTGAGTACCGGTACTTCCCTATCATCCCTTATTACTTTATCGTTGCTTTTGCATATTGAAGTAGATTTACTTAATCTCTTAGAATCTTGAGAGCCTATCAGATTGCTACAAGAGTTCCTTCCACTAATGCTATCCTGATTTTTTGATCGATTAACGTCTTTTAATACAATTGAAGATATGAATTTATCATCTGAAACTAGTTTCCCTTCCCGGTTTTGAGCCACTTTACTAAAAAAGGTTCGTTAGATGATTGTTTAGGAGAATTATTGACAGTAGATTGCAAACGACTTTCAATCAGCTCTGCCAGCCTATTACAAAATATTACTTTGCCAGATTGATTTAGATGTAGACCATGATTAGTGAAGTTTTGTTTTTTCAGCCTTTCATTTAGAAAACAAATCCCCAACTGCTTAGAATTCTTATTTTTTAGGCTGTTGATTGTATTATGAATTGATTTATTTGTTGACTTAATGGCTTCATTTAGCTCTGGCCTATCAAACCTATACGGAATTGTACTTATTATTACATTAGTTTTTTGGCTGAGTGGCACAATCTCTTTAATTTTTTCATTTATTTCAGGAAGATGTTTTAGATTAGGTTCATTTATATTGTTTGAGCCACCCAGTACTATTAGAAAATCGTTTTTACCAAAATATTTAGTTTGTTCCTGTGCTGACTCTACGATAGCGTTTATAGGGGCACTTGGTTTGAAAAAGCTCTGAACTTCACACTTATTTTTTAATCTTTTATTTAGTAGGTCACTACAGTCTCGTCCATGACTGGATGTCAAGAGCAGTACTCTACCTTTCCTATCGTTATTTGCTCTTACTTTAGTTTTGGTTGCTGTTTGCAAAACCTGACTATACGTTTTTGTTTGACCATTTCTATTTAATTTTTCCCCATTTGATTTAGGTTCTACTTTTTTTGTATTGATCAGAGGTTCAGATCTTACATTAGCCAAGTTTATTTTTGATTTTAATATTTCGATTTCCTCTGACATAGACCTACATTGACTCGTGAGATTTAGTATTTCAGTTTTATGGTCTTCCTGCTGCAATTTTACAATAACTTCCAGAGATTTTATGTGATCCACTAACCCTATTCGTTCTTCCTCAGAATTCTTTAGTGATGTTTCTAATTTTGTTTTCAATTTGGTGTGATCACTCAATAGTTTAGCAACCTTTTCTTCTACATCTACAGTAGCTTTAAGAGCTGTTGGAGATTTTTTCGTTAATAATTGCTGAGATCGCGTAGCTACTTGAGTTTTAGTTGAACAATTAGATTTAGATGCCTTGTTTGGACTCATTTTCCTAGCTAAAAATTGTTTTCAATTGATTTTAGTTAAATGTTTAATGAATTATTACTTAATTTATTACAATTGTCAACTTGAGACTATTTAATTACAAGAAAATTTATCAATATCGGTGCACCTAACCTCGAAAATAGAATTTGACTTTTTATTTAAATACTTTAACTTATATTAGACAAGTTAATGATGTAAATTATTAAGATATTATAAATACTAATAATAATAAACAAAAATACTACTTATCCGTTCGAATTAAAATTCTATGCTTCAAGATTCGCAGAGCCTGTTCAGACAACGTATGCACAGTACCACTGCTACCTAGATTATCTCAATACTACAGTATTAAGGTGGACTATTGAATGTGCCCCTAATTACACAGTAATTCCATTACCCACCCACAAGTCTCAGACTCATGTGGGCTTCTTCCTTAGATAAAAAAGATTATTCAAAAGATATTAACATTCAAAATTCTCAAAACCCTAGAAAATTATTGTATGGTACCAAAATATGGCACCACTGGTTTATAAAAGTGTGATAAGGGTTACATGAAACATGAAAGAATGGATCAGGTGTCATTGTGATGTAACGAACAGTTTTCATACAGTGTTGTTTCAATTTATTGAAAATTAAAATTCAGACAAAAGACATATTTTGTTAGAGAGACAAAATATGCTATTCACTTGTATCTTATTGTATCCAGGGCCGTAGTAAGACCGGTTTTCTCGGGTCATTTGCAGAATTATCCGGGCCGGAAAAGGCAAGTGAAGTAGTAAAAATTCTATTTCTACTACAAAAAAATTGGAATTTTTTCAAGAATTGATTCGTAAAAAGATGATGAGATGACAAAACGTGTTGCAACTCAAACATCGATGTATCTGGACTAAAACATCGATGGTAGAAAAACATCGGTCCTCAAACATCGATGTGAAACATCGATGTTTTTTGTACAAAACATCGATGTTTTCTTGCCATCACTACCCACATCCTTTTCATTCTTCATCTTTCCATAATGTCTCCGTCTTCATCACTACGTCCAATCATTTCTCACTTCCCCATTTTCAGCTTCGGCACTATTTACAGACCTTCCCTCTGTTACACAGCCTTTATTATCCATATCTTTATAATTTGCAAACTTTCTAAAGAGCAAATAATTGCAGATTGATTTTTCTATTAAAGCGATTTTTGGTAACGCTTTGTTATGTTTCAAAATAATAATTGGGTTTAAAACATTTTCGGAGAATGTGTCATTCCTTATGTGTCCGAAAATGTTCTCTCAGTGTCCAAAAATGTTCTCTGTAATATCCCAATTTGAAATTCACTTGAATTGCTGAACTGAAACAAAAAAAATGTTTGCAGTTGTTTTCACACCTCTAATAGAAATATGTTAGTTCTATTACCTGTATTCCATTCTTCCACAGAAATAGCTATCAAGTGTTCCTCTAAACAAAAATCTTTGTCGCTATAGCCTATTGCCTAAATTATGATTGCTCACCTTTTTCAAGAACTGTTATGTATAGGCTATAGAATCTCTTCCCATGAATACTGGATAAAGACTCATTAAACGATTTGAGCTACTAGCTCATATTTGACGAATTTTTGCGAGCCATTTGTTGTTATTTCTGTCAGTTAATTTTTTCAACTAATATTTTCAATTTTCAACCAATACTCAAAATCAATTGAACTTTCGATATTCTTTTACTTTTTAAACAGAATTTATCAAGAAGCTGAAATTACATTTTTTCGAAATAGATAACCTCACCCCCCAATTGCTTAGAAAAATTGTAAGAAACAATTTAAAAAAACAAAAATTTGAAAGATTATTCATTTAATTTGAAGCTAGGGTGAAGAAACCGGCAGCTGACACCTTAGTGAGTCAATTCATGAAAATTATCTATTTACTTTTGAGCTATTGTACAGATTAATAAAAAAATGTTTACAACCAATTTATTCAAGTCTTTTAAATGGCTCATTGAAATTGGGAACAATTTAGATACTAATTTCAACAAGAAATTTTTATTTTAAAATCACTTGATATTGTGACGAAACGGCTTATTTGAAGCCAATTATCCAACAAAATTTGCTCAGAAGTCGATCGAAAACGACTTTCCTAGACCCAAGTTCAAAAAATCTTGATCAAGTAAAAAATCGGCTTATTGAAAGCTATAATATGCTCTGACTCACCTGAGTGTATATATTCTATGATCATTTCATCCATTTATCATATTATTCAGTGTTTGAAACACTTTGTTGTTAGTAGAGGCTATTCCCCAGTGGGTGGGGGTAGTAGAATTGCACCCACAGTATCCCTCAAACCCATCAGGATCCGCCCCATCGGGGCAGGTTCCTCAATCTGAAATGGGTTCATCAGGAACACAGGAGGTTCCGTTGCATTCTCATGTAGAGGCTATCAACATTGAGAAGGCTTCTATGGATATCAACATGGACGACATGAGCTCAATCGCATCAGCCCCACTGGAGGGGGAGGATGAGCTTCTCAGAAGTCCAGAAACACCAAAATCCGCCAGTATGCTTGAAGATGCCATAGAGCAACTGAGCAGCTTGCGGGTAAAGAAACCAAACCTCACCACTGCCCAAAGAAGGGCGGCCATTCAGGCAAAACTTCTTGAGAGAGGTGAAGCTTTTGACCCAGCAAAGTTTCGGAGGGGTAAAAAGAAAAAACCTAAGAGACCAGAGATGGGTGAAACTCCAGGCACAAATGTGGGTCTAGAGGCTGGGTCAAGGGTGGCCAAGCGCCCTAGAGGCAACATGGCCACCCCTCCCTCAGCGGAAGGACCTACAAAAAAGGCCAGGAGTGGAACTCATAGAGGTCATGATGTCCAACCCCTTAATCTAGGGACTTCTAGTAAAGGAGTCTCTTACAGGGACATTTCTGCCACCAAAATGGCCATTGTCTTGGAAAGCTATCCTGAGGCTAAGCTTTCAGCAGAGCAAGGAGAAGTCATTGAAGACGCCATTATGGATGAGCTCCTGGAGGACGGCTGCACTCCATCATTTGCAGGCACCTACATGGAAAAAGGTGTCTTGATTATATCCTGCATTAACGATGCTACTAAGCATTGGCTGGAGGTACTCATCCCCAGACTCAAACCACTTGGGGAGAAGAAACTCATTGTTGGTCTGAGGAAAGACATTATGAAGTCAATGAGGGTATTCTTTAGAGCTCATCCAAAGCTTCTGAAAAAGACTCCAGAAAAGGTCCTTGAGATGCTTGACAAGCAAAACCCCACCTTGAAGGTGAAGGAGTGGAAGGTCCTGCCAGCCAAGCCAGACCCAAAAGGTTATGGATTTGTCTGTTTCCTGGATGAGGCCTGCTTCAATGCTGTTAGGTCGGCCAACTCTAGAGCCAACCTAGGACTCTGGCAAGTCTCAATTGTCTCAACAACAGTCAAGGACAATGCCCAGGGTCCTCCAGATCAATCTACATCACAGTAAAGCAGCCTCAGCTGCTTTCTGCCAGTTCTTCCTCAGAGAGGGATTTGACCTGGCACTGATCCAGGAACCATGGCTTCACCAAGGAAGGGTTGCAGGCCTGGGTGATACCAAGGGTAGATTAATTTACTGTACCTCTCTCAAAAATGTGAGAACCTGCATACTTGTGAAGAGAGGTATGGACTGCCTAACACTCACTGAATTCTGTTCTAGAGATCTCACTGCGGTGTCTATAACCTGGAGCAATGAAGGCAAGGAATGGAGCACAATTGCAGGCTCGGTTTACTTGCCTTACGACTCCGGGGACCTTCCTCCATCAAGAGAACTCGAACTTCTGGTGGAGTCATCTTGCGCTGGTGGACAACAACTCCTTTTAGGTTGTGACGCCAATGCTCATCACACAATTGGATGGGGAAGCTCTGACACTAATCCAAGAGGTGAGGCTCTCCTTCAGTTTCTCATATCTAATAATCTTTATGTCTGTAATGCTGGAAACCGTCCGACGTTCGTTACACGAAATCGAAGTGAGGTTATTGACATTACACTTTGCTCAGAAGGACTCCTTAGTGCCATCGACAATTGGCACGTAAGTCATGAGGCCTCTTTGTCTGACCACAGGTTCATCTGTTTTAACCTGCAAAGTGAAGGCAGCTCATCCTGCTATCGAGATCCAAGGAGAACAGAATGGTCACTCTATAAGTCTGACCTCCTGTCTCAACTTGGATCATTAGGCAAGAGGGTCACCTGCTTTGCAGACATTGATCAGATTGCTTCCGATCTTCAGAATGCAATCATAAGCTGCTTTCAGGACAATTGTCCACTGCGGCGGGGAAAGAGTCGTACTAATACTAAATGGTGGACTGCTGACCTTGACCGCAGAAGGGCGGTTGTCAGGAAGCTTCATAACCATTGCAAACGGAGCCGTAACTGGGAACCATACCACAGGGCACTCACAGAATACAGCCTTGCAATCAAGAAAGCCAAAGAGAACTCTTGGAGACTGTTTACACAGGAGGTAAATAGTCTTAGGGCAGCAGCAAGACTGCAGCGTGTCTTAGCTTCAAGCCCAATTGGCCTCCTGGGAACTCTGAGGTTACCAGGGGGACAATATACCATTGGAACTGGTGGAAGTCTCAAACTTCTCCTTGAGACTCACTTTCCAGACTGTGTTTTTGAGGGTGCTTGCTCAGGCATGTCCGGCAACAGCGAAATGGGCTCACGGCCAAGAGCTGATCGTGGAAGCTGGACTTTAGCCAGACGTATTTTCACACTTTCCAAAGTTAAATGGGCCATCTCCAAGTTTGGCCCATTCAAATCTCCTGGGGGGGACGGTATCATACCGGCTATGTTGCAGCAAGGACCAGAAGCTCTCTTGGTCCTCCTGTGCAAACTCTTCAGAGCAAGTCTGGCTTATGGGTACATCCCTCAAGCTTGGCGCCTCAGTAGGGTGGTCTTCATTCCCAAGAGAGGAAGAGCAGACTACTCAACTGCAAAATCATTTCGCCCCATCAATCTTACATCGTTTCTCTTGAAGACACTGGAGAGACATCTAAGAAAGGGAGTGCTTTCAGGTACTCCTCTTCATCGGAATCAGCATGCCTATCAGCCTGGTAAGTCCGGTGAAACAGCCCTGCATCAACTTGTGAGCAGGGTGGAGGACAGCCTTGCTGCCAAGGAGATTGCTCTATGCACCTTCATGGACATTGAGGGTGCTTTTGACAATGTTACTTACACGGCCATGGTCCGGGCAGTGCATGGGCATGGTCTTGAGTCTGCTATATGTAGGTGGATTGAGGCCATGCTCCACTCCAGGCGGATCAGGGCTGATCTTCAAGACAAATCGATGGTGATCATACCTGCAAAAGGTTGTCCGCAGGGAGGTGTGCTTTCTCCTCTTCTGTGGAACCTTGTGGTGGATGGTCTCCTCTGTGAACTCACTAGTAGAGGTGTCTTTGTCCAGGGCTATGCAGATGACATAGTCCTCATGGTACAGGGAAGGTTCACAAATATTGTTGCTGATGTCATGAACGTCAACCTTCAATTTGTTAATGACTGGTGTCTTGGAGAGGGACTAAGTATAAATCCCTCAAAGACTGTAGTTGTTCCATTTACAAGGAAAAAGAACCTGGAGTCTCTCTCCCGGTTGAAACTTGGACCAACACAGCTCAAAGTATCAGGTATAGTCAAATACCTAGGGCTGACTATCGACTCCAAGCTGACTTGGAACAATCATTTGAATAATATACTGCACAAAGCAAAATGGGCGCTTATGACGTCCAGGAGATTTGCAGGCTCCATGTGGGGGATCAAGCCTCACATAGCGCTGTGGCTGTACAAGGCAGTAATAAGGCCTCAAGTCACATATGGATCACTAGTCTGGTGGACAAAGGTGAACCAGATTACAGCTACAGCCAAACTCACAAGTTTACAAAGGATGGGCACACTCCTAGTCACTGGAGCTTTCAGGAGCAGCCCATCAGCAACTCTTGAAGTTGCTCTTGGCTTGCTGCCCTTGGATATTTTTATCAAGGCAGAAGCACGAAAATCAGCCTATCGATTGAAAGTCACAGGCCAATGGAGGGAAGGCCTGTCTGGAACAGGCCATTGCACAATCACCAAAGCTGTTGCTCATAGCCCTGTGCTTGAAATGACTTCAGATGTCATGAGTATGGAGATGGTTTTCACTAAACCTTTTTCTGTTAAATTCTGCTCTAGAGAGGAGTGGAGGTCTGAGGAAGGGCCCTATATCAGGAGAGGTAGCCTTGTCTGGTACACAGACGGCTCTCTTATTGAAGGGAAATCTGGCTATGGGGTGTACAGTGAATCACCCAGAACAGAAATCTGTGCAAGTCTGGGACAATACTGTACTATCTTTCAAGCAGAAATTTGGGGCATCATGGCTTGTGCCAATATAGGCATTGCCAGACGCTATTGCGACAAGCATATAGTAATCTTGTCAGATTGTCAGGCAGCCCTCAAGGCTCTTGACTCTAATGAAATCAAGTCAAAATTGGTGTGGGAGTGTCACAAAACACTCAGCAAGCTCGCAACACACAACTCTGTGCATCTTGGTTGGGTACCTGGCCATGTAGGCATAGGTGGCAACGAGTGTGCAGATGGGCTTGCTAAGCAAGGTTCTAGTAGGTCATTCTTTGGCCCAGAGCCAAGCTGTGGCATAAGCAAAACTACTGCCTTCCACACAATAAACAAATGGTCCAGGGACTTACATCACCAGCAATGGCAAGGTCACTCAGGCCAAGCACTTGGCAAAAGGCTGCTAGCAGACACAAGCTCCTACTTCACCAACTGGCTGGTGAGGCTGGGTAGAGGTCAGGTTAAGCAGCTAATTGCTCTGATAACTGGACATGGCCACTTCAGGAAACATCTCCACACAATCGGACTCAGAAATGAAAATCAGATGTGTAGGCTTTGCAATCAGTCTGAAGAGACTGCCAAGCATATCATACTGGATTGCGAGAGACTCGGGGCAAGGAGAATGGCTCTGTTTGGCTTTAAGCAACCAGGTGATGAATGGGACGTTAGCATAGGGAAGAAACTCCTGGATCTTGTAAAGGGCACAGGTATTGGTTTGCCTAACTAACGTACTAGGGACACACAATAAGCTTCGGTTGACGTGTGAGGATCTTTGAATCTTCTGGATCTTTGAATCCGTCCCTTCAAACATAACATAACATAACATAGTAGAGGCTAGGAAAACATAACCTCATTTCCACTGTTGTGAAAAAATATCGTCTGACCAACTATCTATCGATGTCAGATATCAATACTTCAAATATCGTCGGCAGACGACAGATAAACAAATGTAAATCCCTATTATTTAAAATAAATTTAAGGATAGAAATCCACCAGAGCCATTCACCGGAGCTATTATAAGTCTGATTTAACAATCTTAAGAATTTCATATGTGTAAATCTTTGAAAGACAGGAGTAGACCTGTATCCTGTATAAAATGTCGACTTACGTATATCATTCTACCCATACGAGCGGCAAGATTTCAAATTGATTGTGTTATCAGTCTTCACATACGGTCGGAATTTCATTTTCTCATTATATAACATATCCTTTCCCATAGTCTATTCTATAGTTAGCAGGACAAATTAAATTTCATCTCAAGCTTGTTGCTGGTTCACCTGAGAAGTCCTCCTGACGTAATTTGTTTTCAATTTTCAACAAATAGGAGAGCTTTATTTTATAACTTTTGGGATCTGTTTCCGTTCTTTTGGGAGAAGGAGGAAGTGATGAATTTTCTAGAAATTCTTCTTCTCTTCTCTGGCCGAGTCTCCTAGGGCAGACATCCTCAATATCTTGATGTTATTTGTTTAATTGTTTTAATTGTTAAATGTAACAAAGTACCTGCAGTTCCCTAGAAATGTAACGTAGCACCTGAGTCTTTAAATTTTGAATCTTAAATTAAATTCGATACCAGTAAAAGCACAGTTAAACGACGAAAACATAAAGTATCCTGCATTGATGACCACATCGCCATATTCATGAAGGGGCATCAATAATTAAGAAGTTCATCTGTAACTATCCTGTGAGTAGACAGCCCTTTTCATAAATATTGAGCTCAATATAGGATCATGCGCATCGAATAAGTGATTTAAAAGGCAATATAGTGAAAAGTGAAATCACCAAAAATATATTTTGATCGACGCATCATTTATGCACATGTGCAAATTTTTTGTAGAAAATTCTCTACCATACTTTGATTTTCCACGCGAGCAGCCCTGAGATCCATGCTCTGGATTTCATTTTTTCTAAATACTTTCATTACATTTATTATCGAAAACAAAGTTCAAATTATAAGAACTAAAGACTTTAAAATCCATATTCTATTATCTGGTCTTATTGTAGCGTTGACCATACTGTTCATGGTGAACTACAAGTTTAATGTACAGAGATTTCCTAGCCTTAGTTTTGTTAATAAACCCAGCAAGAATTCTGATCAGATTTCAACTTATTATTTAAATCCCATACTTGGCCGACTCTCAAGGTATAGCTGTAAGTGGAACTGAGATTCCCTAGATTTTCCTTCGACCAGACCAGCCTGGGACAAGTAAGTTCACTGATATTATTGCATGGTCGTAACATACGGCAGGAGTCTACCAGAACGTCCAGATACGGCGGAGTGAGGATCTTATCCTCCAAATTTATATTTTTTTTTATGTATAAGAATTGTTGGTTTGAGAGTACTAAGGCGGTGTATGTGGTTTATTAATGCCAGGTGTGCCGGAAAAGTGTGTGGAGGTTTTATTAGTGAAGAGCGTCTAGGCCTTCTGATCTGCACCCCGACACGTAAATTGTCATAATTCAAAGATTATGTCAATTATTGGCGAAAAATCACATACCTCGACCTCACCTCAGAAAATAACCTTATACAACGTGTCACCCCAACGTGGGGCTAAGAAAATAACCTTATAATATCTATACCAATAGCTGACACCTCTATTTTTGGTCATCTCCAGTAGCTGACATACATTGACACCAGTAGCTGACATACCTTGAATGTGCTAATTTGATTTTATATATCAAATAGTAATCATACATATAAAACATACTAGAGATATTAACAATAATTTAAAAAAATGATAATGTCTAATATAGCCTATTTAATGATTAATAATGTACTAATAATTAATAAACATAGTGGAGAAGTTTGAAGATCAATATTAATAGCTTAAGAGTCCTCATTGTAATCAACTAGTTCGCTCATTTTCTTCTATATAAAACAGATCTAACATTCTAAATATATTCCAAGAATAAAAAACAAATAAATAAAATAATGAAATTTATCATAAATTCACTTAAATAAATTGCATAGACTTTAAATTCTCAAAGGTAATTTAAAGTGAATTAAATATGTTCATCTCATGAATAAGGGTTGGATAAAAATCAATTGAAGTAAAGACTATAAAAACTGTTAATTAAATCCAAATTCAAAATGCCTTCAAATATCATTTATCAGGAACACTAAATTTTCGATGGTCATTAACTGGAGTATGCTCAGCAAATATTTTTTTAATGACAACTTCTTTTGAATACCACATTTTCTCTTCATTGCAAACAATTGAAATCAATGAGTAAGCCTCAATCCATGGCCAAGGAAGAACTATTATTAACTAAGAAGAACTATCTTAAGATAGAAACTGCAAAACTAGAACAATGTGGAATGGCCATCATATATACATAGTGTTTACATTCACTACAATAGTACCTATTACATTATTAATTTATGTTTAAATGGAATCATTTGAGAAAGCAAAGCAATGTGTAATAGATGTGGAAATCAATTATATCCAATAGCCTTGCTATACTGAGCGACTGTAGTTGTGGTCGCGCGCCACAATTGAGGCTCAATTAAGTCAGCCAAGCGCTTTTGTCAGCGTTTGGTTCCTTTACCCTGTATGAATATTGTATAATATGTATTATATTTATATTCTGAGAAATTTTTTAAAGGGAGTAATATGTAAGAGTGATTGACCGTGGGAGGGGTTAGTTAATACATCCCCCCCCCCCCACACTGAGTCAACTCTATTTACTCCACTCTATTTTGACCACTGCTCCCAGATGACACACACAGATTCGTGTGAACCTGTTAATTTCATCAATTACAATCTAAAAACTCAAGGGTCTTTGGTGCGTTGTGCGATGAAATGGGAAGTGAGCCAGTGGCGCAGCCAAGGGAGGGGGATTAGGGGGCTTAAGCCCCCCCCTCAAGAACCCGAGCTCTTTGAAAAATTGATAATAATTTTCAAGAAAACTTATTATGGAGACTATGTGCTGTAGGCTGATTAGTGTTGGTACATGTCATGTATTCAGCTTTTTAAGTAGAATAATGTTCATAACAAGTGGCTTGACATGGGGGGCTTTGGGGCTCAAGCCTTCCCTCAGGTCCTGAAATCCTTATCAAAACGTTGATAATTTTCAAGCGAATTGGCTGTTTGTAATATGAACTCTAGGCTGTACATTTCAAACTTGTTTAAATAGGATAGTGTTAATAGCAATTAACAATATCGATATACTATTAAAAGGAATATTATGAGTGACTACCATAGGTGGAAATAGAGTTTGTAGCCTGGCAGAATTAGATTTGACCAGGCGGCTGGGTAAAGATAATTCGTCTCACTCATCTGGCAATCATTTAAACAATAAGTACAGGACCTCTAGCCTCTAGAACCTCCTAAACCTGTAATACAATTAACGTTACAGTAGATTAATAATATAATATTTTTCGGAAGGTGAAGCTCAGATAGCTCTGAGACCTGTGCGTGGGTAATGTAATGTGATGAATGTTAATGTTTGATGAGTGGGACCCAAAGTTTTAGTTGAGTTCCGTATCATCGGCAAGTTAATTTATAGCTGAGAACCCTCTTCTTTGGTGGCCGATCTATTCGGTCACCCTTACCCTAGGAATTTGCAGCTTATCTTATCTGACTGAACAGGTACCTGTTACGGTTCGCGACCAACAATTTCCTAAAAAAGGTTTACAGGTTTTTGTGAAAAAAATTCAATACCATTGCAAAAGTTTATTCCTTCGAAAACGCTTCAATACAGAAAGTAATACAGCATAAGAGTGAAGTTATCATTTTCAATAAGAGATCAATAAATTAGCACTCATTCAGAAAACTTTAGGCTTCTAAAGCCCTCATTTAGGTGGTGAATTGAATGCATTCGTTGTGAAATGGACTGTAAAATTATTTAAAACATTAAGTACTGCGATTATAAAGTTATATGAAATATGCAAAAAAGGGCCAAAAGAAGGCGTTTTTGAGATTGGAGGCTATGAACTTGGTTATTGATTGCGAATAAAGCACCCAGAGTTTACAAAACCAGAATTTAAATTGGATCAAAAACAGAAAATAGCAAGTGGAAAGCATCTGTGCAAAATCAGTATGCTTTGATTAAAAAAAACTCGACTTTATAAAATTTGGGACCGTTCTTGACTATTAAGTACATTCATATTTAATTTCAAAAAATGATTTGACAAGGTTTGATGGAGAAATTGAACAAAATGTTTGGTTCATTGGCAATTTAATTGGTTAACCACTAGGCCGACAATAAAAAAAACATCATTATATCATGTTAATTTTGTGAATTTTTGTAAAATATCAATTGAAAAATCAATATCAATAATTTGGTAATCTCGATTCGCGTTCAGACTGGCATTTTTCGTTCACTTTATTATCAACACAAAGGTCTCATATAAGCATCATAAAAATAAATAGTAGTGAATCTTGTAGCACGTTTCAGATAATTTTACACTGGTTCCATTTAATTCACGCCATCTATATAGTCCTTATATGACCTTAGTAATTTCTGAATGGATGATGGAATAGCTGTAATCTTTCGCCCTCTTTATTTCTGTAACAAAGCGTCCGGACCTACAGTAGAAACAATTAGTCTGGGCGCGTGGCCGTTTGGTAGTCAACCACAGCGAGGGGAGTGTTTATCGCTCATTTCTAAAAACATGTGGCCCGTGCGACGCTGCAAATGTCTTCAAGGTCAACAAGTCAAATTTTACAGGACGGCTAGTAGTGAAACCAGAGCCACGCGCCCAGACTAATTGTTTCTACTGTACATTCATTCTAATTTTTTTATCCTCATGAGAAGTTGCTCATGCAGTACGGCAGAATCATTTTAAACTCTTGAAACACTCTGTACAAATAAACTCATAATGGACACATTTTGTTTACCCATTGCTTATTTTGCTAATGCTATTTTAAAAAGTCAAGTAATGAATCAATAAGAGGTCACAATAAACTTTATTGCCCACACATAAACTTTATCAGGCAACATTCTTGTAAAAAGAGCTCTGGAAAATCCTAATTTTAACCCCCTCCCTTCACAAATTTTACCTGGTAGGACGGGTAAGACCCCCCCCCCCCCCGCAAACCGAAAGTCTGGGTGCGCCCCTGAAGTGAGCACAAGCAACTACTCCTGCATTGTGAAGTCCATTAACTATCCATAGGAAACAATCTTGCCATGAAGGTTGATTCAGGCTTTATGATAATGTACGGTTGTTCGTTCGTATCACAATTGCAAGTAGGAGAGTTGAGAGCTCTTTTCTTTTTTGACAAATGCCTTAATGATGAGGTTTGGTTAATAAAGTTAGCTTACTTAGCGTATATTTTTAGTTCTCTGAATACTCTCAATTTTACCTTAAGAAAAAGATATTCACAAATTATTTGTGCAAGACAAAATTAATGCTGCTATCAAAGAGATACAATGGTGGTCCGATAACATTTAAAAAAATGTATTATTTGGTGACTTACGACTTCTGAACGATTTTTTGGATGATAAAATTATTACAGAACTATCAAAGTAAATAAAGAAACTTCCAAAATGATCTATGATCATCTTAAAGCCTTGGCTTCTGAACTAAAACACTACTTTCCACTCATAGAAGAAGGAAAACAATGGATTGAAAATCCATTTGATGAGGACAACAAACTTAAATAATCTCAGCCTTACGACCTCCCAGTTACTCTTTTAAATCTTAAAATATTACAGTAACTGAACATTTCTTACACATTTTCTCTTAACAATTTGAGTTATTAAACTATTCACAATCGTAGTATGTAGATGCATCAATTTAAAATATTTTAACAAAATTAAATTCTTTCTAAAAATAATACTGTATTCATCAAATTTTTTATTGCAAAATAAGAAGTCTGTTCTGTGAAGTTTTATATTCAAATACTGAGTTTAAAATGTGTGGCTTTTTTAGGTTTCCCTTTAGTTTTTTGAAAAACAGTAATTAATTATTATTTTACAGGAAAAAGAGCTCATTGAACTGCCGCGATTCTATCATTTAATCAGGCTATAAGGTGCAAGATTTAACAACATTTCGGATGGTGACGAGGATAGAATATCCAACAATATCCGTAATTGCGATGAGATTTCTGATGGTATTCACCACCCAGGGGCGTATTCAAGGGGGGGTGGGGGTCCCCGGGTCCAGACCCCCCCCCCCCACATTTGAGATGACTAAGCACTATACAGTAATTGAATTTTTATTGGTGATAGTGATGTTATATGGTAGATATCCAGAACTAATAAGACTACTATAAAATAATATTGTCATCAGCCATATTTATTTAAAAAAAGTAGACATGATTATTTCGGCTGTTTCTCCACTTGGTGTACCCTCACCAGGGATGGATTTATAAATATGCCCCGGACTAAGGGCATAATAATGCTAGGGGGCGCAAAATTTATCCGCAATTTTTCATGATTTGTTAGAAAAAAATGTAAGTTTTGAATATTAACATCATTTTAATTTGAATGATCCACTATGCATAGTTGTAGGTTGTATGATGTAGTGTCTATGTATAACTAACTGTAAGTGAAAAATGAGTACTAATGGTTTATTTTTTTTTTGTAATGTTATGTTTTTTTTTGAGGATGAAACCCACATAGGTCTGAGACCTGTGCGTGGGTAATGAGTTGGATGATGGTGATTGATGAGATGGACCTACAGTTTTAGGTGGGTTCCGAACACTGAAAATCGATAGTATATAAAATGTTATCAGTTCTGAGCCGAGTAAAACTTCCTTAAAATTTTGTTTTTAAAAATCGATTAATTTTTAAGTGTTCATTGTTCATGTAACATCACAGTGGCGTAGCTATAAGTGAATCAGGTGAATAGATCTCCCAGAGACAATAGTTTTTTATGCATTAAGAGCGTGAAGCGCGACTTTATCGCTCGAGCCAAAACATTTACTGCGCGCCGCGTAGCGGAGCGCAGTAATTTTGCGAGAGCGATAAAGAAGCTTTACTTGCGAATTGTATACAATATTTTTCCTAAAACTGCAGTTCTGGATTCCAACACAATAAAAGCCTGTAGTTTGTAACATCACAGACCATGCGCGGATTTGGTTAGCATTCGCCATTGTTGAGGTTATGGAATTTCACGGATTCTGTGATCCACCAATGAGAAGGCATCAAAATCAAAACAGAAGCGTAATGAAAACAGCTGGCGAGCGTAAAGTACTTTACCGTTTGCTGAGCAGTTAAGAGGTATTTTACAATTAGTTTTCAGTACGTAAAGAACTACTTTACGAGCAGTTGTAGGAAAAATAAATTTTCAAATTTTAAGAAGCCTTTAGAGACAACATTTGACAAAAAAAGAAAGTCGATAAAAATGTGGTATTAGATGGATTATTTTTTTAACAAAAAAGAAACCAACTTCAATAAAATACTTGAAAACTTAAATATTTAAAAAATTAATAATATAGAGCAACCCCAAACTCTCCTTTTAGAATAAATTTTCAAGTATAGTTGAACGAGCGTAGCGAGTTCTTAGTTCATACTTGTGACCCGTGACTGGAGGCTCGCGGCTTTTTCTGTATGTTTGTGTGTTTATATGTTCGACGATAACTTTCGAACGCTTTGACCAATCAACTTACAATTTCAAACACATATTCTTGGAACCTTAATACAGATCAAGTTCGTTTGCCAATGAAATTGACTCACTCCTTCATCCTTTTTGAGGCAGAACAAAATAATAAGTCATTAATATAACTATATAATATACATTATTACTATATAGGAAATATTTGTTTCCACCATATGGAATTTGCAATAGATTTCAAAATAATTATAATTATTTTGAGTTATTATCAGCTGTAGGTGAATAAATGCGATCAGGATTTTTATAGAATCCCTATCAGCTGATATACAAATTCCATTGCCCTGATAGGTATATGGGTACAGTAGGTCTTTTGTATGGAAAATAAATCTGTATCCGTATTTTATTATTTTACATAAGAATTATTTGATCAAATTAGGGGAAAAGGTTTTAAAGCGAAAATAGAAGTAAATTGTTATATAGGAGGGTTGGTTAAAAAAATAACGAGGAATTTTCAGTGTTTAAAATTAATAAAAGTTATTGTGGGGGGGGGGGGGGTGATTTCAGTTGATTTAATAGCAACGATGAACTTTAACTTCAAGTGATAGATGTCTTGTGAATTTTATCTAAATCAGTATCTTCAAAACAGCCGTTTTTCGTTACTGCCTTCCCCAACGATAAGCTTCCCAAATGAGTTGTTTGAGTTGTTTGCAAACGAGTTCTCCAGCTTGTTGGGCTCACTAGTATGAACAGTACCAAAATCAAAAAGATGGGGGATCAAAAAGAGCAGAGTATGAATACCTGCATTCAATTGTTTTACTAAAATTATTAAAACAATGAGGGCCTGGATCACACTTTAACAATAACGCGAGACCTTTATGAAATGTACTTTGACACATAACGTGGGTTGAATTTTCAAAATAGATGAATATTCATATCTAGAATCGCTTAAAATGTGGTTACAGGGGAATTGTTTCATTTTTTAAAGTTACAGGGGGGTATCCCAAAACCCGTTTCAAGGGAAATTTTTAAGTACAGTGCCCTATTTGTACGGTAATCCAACTTAGGAAAGATAAATTATCAAACATAGGGGAATGGGAATAGTTTCAAGTGAGCCGGCTCTCATTTTCTTACTGAAATAATGAAGGTCCGGATAACCCACTGATAATGATGCAAGAGCTAGATGAAATTTACTTTAACTTGGCCTCCTGTTGTTTTGTGTTTATTATAAAATATACTTAAACTTCATGCTTTACTAATATTAATTTCAAATACCTGAAAGATATCTATGTTATTTACAATTATAAACTTGCATTAAACGTACTTACATTTTTGACAGTAGTAGCGCACGCGTTTCAAGACCCGAGCACCATCTTCAGCAAACAGAGAATACATAGGCCTACTCAGTTTCGCTCTGTATACTCTATGTAGTGTACTCTGTATAGCAGTTTCTATTCTCTATTCGATGAGAATAGGACTCAGGTCCTTAAACGCGTCTGATGCTACTTACAAAAGTTAAGTGCTGGTGTAAAATGCAAGTTCGTTATCGTCATTGACATCAATAGTACAAAAAGTTCATGCAAGGATGAAAACCACTGAGAAAATTAAAACATATATATATTATATCCCTTCTTACTGGCTCTACCCCCTTGAATAGAACAATTATTATTGTTTCTTACATTCAATATAAGATTTCAGGTCTGAACATGTATCAGATCATGATAATTTTCAATTAATTTTGCTATAATACAATAATCATTTTTGTACACAACTAACAGCAATTTTTTCAGTTTAAGTGCTTCAAAAAAGTAATCTCTTGGCATTTGAAATTAATTTGTTTTCCTGGGGAGATCCCCTGGACACCCTCTTCCATAACCACCTTACATAGATATTTCTAGCATTTAACATTAAAAAAAAAAAAATACGGGCGAGTACCCCGGACCCCCTTTTTGTGCAGGGTATTCCATACCCCCCTTACAAAAATCCTAAGGTGCGCCCCCCCTTAAAAAAATCCTGGATCCGCCCCTGCTAGAAAAAACGTATTATAGTAGCATAGCTCGCAAATGTTGACATTGTGAATTCTTTTTTCATGATAAAAATTATTTCATAATAACAAAATAATTTTATAGACTTCCGTTTGAGCTTTTCAACTGTCCAGAAGCTCAGTTTCCGCGTGAATCACGGTCGGTGTTGAAGTAAAATTAATAATTTCGTTCTCGGTCCTGGTACAATACCATACAATCTTGCATTTATACAAGTTTTAATAGAGAATAAAATAATTGCTGCCATTTAATATTAGTTTTTAATTTTTCAATTATTGGATTTTTGATTTTTCGTTTTAAGTTTGTTTTGGCTGAAAAAAGATAATATCCATTACTTTCACGCGAAAACAGCTAAGACATTAATAATTAAAGAATCATTGACTTCATCCTCAAACAGTAGTGGTGATAGTTCAGAAATCAATCAGGTGTGGTATTTCTTCATTTGTTGAAACAAATTAATTGAATCCAATCTCAGGGACTTGACTTATAATTTCTTTGAGAAGTTCATGAGTCGTACTGGTGAGATTTGATAAGTACATATAAATTTGAAGATTTAACACCATTTTCTGCAAATAATAAATTGAAAACGATATTGATTTTCCCAATATTGGATGGTGCACACACAATTCAAAAGTAAGTTACACTGTGTCTCATTTGTTGCTTTCTGTTCTTCTCATTTAAATACTTATCAAAGTTGATCAGTGTTAGTTTTGATATGTGCTGTTTCAAGTTCATTTTTCAATACAGAGACAATATGATTATTTTTTCAGACAACACTATTATTATCAATCCATGAATTGTATTTCGAATCAAAGCCCAACCATTTCACATACAATTTTGTTACCTTTCTTCTCTAGTACCCTCTCAATAAGATCAGGGTACTTGGTTTCTTCATTTCATACTCATAGAATGCACACTTTTAATGCATTGTTGTCTTCACCTATTCCCTTCACCTTTCATCTCACATGGGATGGGTGTCGAAAAAAATGTTTTCTTTTTAAAAACATGGAGTTTGGAAATTGTAAAATGGGTTTAGCAACTTTTTAATATCTTAAAAAAAAACATTAGTATATATGTATTGTGTAATAAGTAGTACAGTATAATACTTAATTAATAGATTGAAATAGGTTAAAATTGGTGAACTACGGCTGCTGTGATACTTGCTGTAGTTACAAAGTGAATAAAAGTTTTGGGATTTGATTGCCGGTTTAGGGGGGGGGGGGGAGGGTAGTCAAGGAGTGTTGTATGTAGGTAAAGTGGACACCCCCTGAAAAATTTCTGGATACGCTTATGTCACCACCATATGAAAGCCCTTTTTTTAATTTTCGCTTTCGTAAAAAACAAATACGGAAATCAACTCAAGGTTGAAAGTGACTCAAGATTAAAAATGCCTTCATTCAACCTTGACATTGACGTTTTAGTGCAAACGAAAAAGTCTCGAATACCTCATTCATCCTTACTCAAAAACAGCAATTTGACTTATTAAAAGATTGTGATATCAATTTTCTTAACTGTAATCATATCAAAGCCGTATTAATATACGTATTTTGATTAAAAAATTGAAATGGTCTTTGAGTAAGCCTACTTTTATAATATTCTAGTTCTTTTTCTCACCTATATAGGAACATTTGTTAGTGAATAAGAAATCACTTGTTGCATATATTGCAAGCATAGGGGAAAGTGGGAGAATACCGTGCAGTGGGGTAATACCGTACACTCCATTTTTGAATCTTCTGGTAGTAGTTAGTAGCACTTTATGACATTTCACAATAATTTCTCTAATGGGAGGGAGACGCTTCGATACGCAACACACATCACCACATACAGCAGCCGGCTGTGACGTCATATTACAAATAATCTAGAAAAATCGATCACTCCGTTGGGGTTGATGTATTTAATCAATTATTCAACTGGACACACAACTCAATATAATTGAATCTTATTATAGATACTACCAAGCAAATACATACCAAAGAGTAAGTTGAGTTACCCTTCCACTAGTAGTTCTGTGAAGAGTAGTCCTCACGCAATAAACCCTTCAAATATCTGAAAGATATTTCACGAAATTTCACCCATTGTCCACTTTATATTAGGGGGAGAACAGGACAGGGGGAGCTGATTTTTTTTTGGAGCATTTTGTTAGCTTTAACTTCGGTGAGAACAGAGTAATTGATGAATCTTAATTATCGTTTCCAATGTATAAGCGAAAAACCGAAAAATTGTACCCTTTTTAAACCTGACTTGAGTTTTGACTTTTGTAGTTATGGTTTCTAAGTTCTCTTCAAAATCGTTTAAAAACCTTATTTAAAAAAAACCTAAATCTTATTATCTTGTATATTATGTAATATAATAGGACTATGTGCATTAATAACCATGCTCAAATGCGTTTAGAATGCACAAATTCAAGTGTAACTTTCAAACATTTCCTGCGGGGGGGGGGGAGACCCCCGAACCCCGCTTTTGCTGGGAGGTAAACCATACCCCCAGACCCCCCAGTAAGTTACAGCTCAGGTACTTCTCAATTCAGAAATTAAGCCTTGCTCTGGCATGTATGTAAATTAGTAGTAACATTGTCTCAAATGACCGGTCTATGCTGATGTGTCATTAACCAAGTTACAGTCAATTAATTTTCGTTGACCCAAAATTTAATTGGCTATAACGTTTTTCTGAAAGCAGCAGAAACTTTACTTTTCATGGCATTGAGTAGCAGAAATTCAACTGAAGATCTTGACATATATTGAATTGAAATTTTTGAAGCGGGTGGGGCTGGTTAAACATAACATTGGTTTAAATGGCAAAATAGTTTTTGTTACATCTTTTTTGCTGGTGTAGCTGCGGCTATGCTGTTAGTGTCATTCGATCAGCGATCACATAAGACCAATAGATGGAGCACTCCCATACCTACAGCATTACGGGAGGTGAAGCCAAGTCGGCCATCTTGGTTGGACATAGAAACTCGAAACCGGGTGCAGAGAAGCTCAAAATATTAATGCACGCGCTTCAAATACATCATCGTCCAACACCCTTCAGATCAAGTTAAAATTTTGAAATTTGATGTACATATACTACATAAAACACCAATCCTAATGGTGTAACTCAAATTACCAATTTCGAGTTCTATTCAAGGTTAATGAGTAATAAAAGTCGAGAGCTTTATACAAATTTGAAATCGTGACATGAAAAAGTTGGTAAGCGAGGAAATTTTTTATCTTTAAGACAGGCAAGTTTCGTTATCGGGAAAGTTTTAGATAAAGAGTTGATTTTTATTTTTCATTCGAAGCTTTTTTCTCTAAGATCAGTCGTTCTCCTGATATTGTCGGCAGAACATAGGCGAAAAAACCAAGTGAAGCGCCCGGCCTGTTGCCGAGCGTCTCAACTGCTGGGCCGCTCTGGGCTCTTTCCCCATGTTAATAATAATGTAGGCTACCTTTTTCTCAGGTACCATTCAAGCCACAGATTTGCGGTTTGGCACACTGATTCTTTCTTATTTGATGAAGACTTTACTGAGATAATTTATTTTTATGTGACTTATAATCGAGGTATGATTTTTTTTAATACGTTTCTAAGAAGTCAACTTTTGTTAAAAAATTACAATAAAATGTGAAATTGAATTTTTTGTCGATAATATTCGAATGTTCCCTAACTGTGGTTTTAATGACATTCCTTTATCTTTGCCAGTGTTGAGCAGAATAACTGTACTTATACTTATAATTAATTTTTCAATAGTTCTCAAATTAAATCTCCAATGTAGTCTTTATTTAGAGGGAATCAGATAGAGTGATCTATTAAGTTCTAGCACTATTATTGATGACTTGCTGACTTTATTATTACGTGAAAATGATATAAATTCGGACCCTGTGGTCCGAAAGCATTGTTTCAGTCAGTAAGTTAATTAATATAAGTTCCACGTAATAATAATCTCTTCAAGTCGTCTTATTGGTAATATTGCAATTCATAATGAATCAAGAAATAGAAAAGTGATTTATGATACGATCATACTCCAGGCGGCTATATAACTTATAGGTAAAAAATGAGAGAAGAAAACGTCATATGAAAGTTATGAAAGAATGAAGGTGGTCGAGATTCAAATAAAAATCCCAAATAAATAGGAAATTTATTATTACATTTTTTAAGAATTATTACATTCCTAAAAAGTGATTTGCTTACAACTTATTTCGAATCACTATAACCACCTTCCATACAGTAGCATGGTTAACTTAGTATGTAGGTGATGACTTTAATTAGAGTTGTTAGGCTAATGATACGTTCTTCCTTGATAATTCTGTATTTGCAATGCTTTTTTAATGATGAATTGCAATAATATAACAAACCTACAATAAATTGGACATAAGATGTTTTTAATAATTAATATAATGGAGATTACACTATGAAAATAATTTCGTACAAAACATTAACGTACAAACGTAACTTGTATAATATCGTAGATGTACTATTAAACTTACACTATAAAAACAAGAAAGACATTAATGAAAACCAGAATTACCTGTAGTTTTAAAATGTCTCATATTGCAATTTTAATTTATCCTACACCATAGAAAGTAAGGGAACAATAAAAGAAAAAATATATTGCATACAGCATTGACAAGCTATCAAAATAACTACCTAATTAAATAATTATTTTTTAAAACTGGGAGAAAAATTAAATACAAACATTAACATACTAACAGACTGCGCTGTCTGAGGTCTGAGCGCTCGCTACTAGGGTGACTCATCCCAAGGCCGCCGCCATCTTACTTGGTCAGCGCGCCAGAGCTGGCTTCAACAGTCAGTCCTAGTGCTCCATCTATTGGTCTTATGTGATCGCTGCATTCGATAGCCACTGTTTAGCAGTAAAGATTGACACATAGCCCGTTATTGTAATGTGTATATTAACCGAGTTACAGCCAATTAATTTTCATTAACCCAAAACTTGAATGGGCTATAGCTTTTTTTTAAAAGCAGCAGAAACTTTATTTTTACGGCATTAAATAGCAGAAACTCAGCAGAAACTATTGATATGTGCTTTATTAAGTTTTGCGAAGTGGGTGGGGCAGCGTGATTCTGGCCCCACCCAGTAATTAACTTTTTAAAGTTATATAACTTTTTTCCTGAAAACAGCAGAAAATTTATTTTTGCGGCATTAAATAGCAGAAACTCTGAAGAATCTCATGATATACAACTTATAGTTTCTGCCACTTTGGGTGGGGCCAGCTTCACGACGGTTACAGCCAGTACAAAAACATAGGGGGGAAATCAGGAAGATTAGTATAAAGAAAAGTATATGTATTGAACATAACTTATGTACTTCCTGTTTATTAATTTAAACAGGGTTTTCACACCAAAGTTCATAGAAATGTGGATAGATATGTCTTTGCAATCACAATGAAAAATACAAGAGCAAATAGGTTGAGCGCACGCTCCACTTCATCAAGAAGCGAGTGATATGCTATAGGCTAGCTACACTGTTGAAGACAATAAATTCAAATATTGTTCAATCTAGCCATCCTACAAATAGTATTCAATTTTGAGAGTTACGAATGCTGTTTCAAACAGTGGAAATCATTTCAATATAATACTGATGGATGGAGGGGCGTGTGGCAACAGTACAGACATTTTGCTGGTATTCCAAGTCACGCATTTGAAGGAGATAGAAATTGCGTTTCATACTTGTCATCTCCCATTGATTTCCTTTGACGGAAACTAAGTTGGTTATTTATTAACCATAACATGGCTCTTTTCTTCAAGCCATCGGTTTCTTGAAGTTGGATTTTCAGTTTGAAACTTTGTTACAAACGTCCTATTCTAAGTCAAAGAATTAGCTTATGTTCTAAAATTTAATCGACTTTCTGACTTTTTCGTGAGTCTAGAGCCTCAAAAAAAACTCTTTGATCACTCACTGAACAATATCCATATTGATAGAATCAAGTTACAATACACACAATTTTGTAAATTAGTGCATGGTCACCTTGTCCATCAAAACGATGTGGGGAGGATTAGCAGCATTACTTAAGACAGGAGTATGAATTATTTAGTATTTGAGCAACTTTTTCAATTTTAATTCGTCAATAATTGAACGAGCGAAGCGAGTTCTTTCTTTTGACTTGAGGCACGAGGCGTTGTGTGTTTGTGGGTATGTTCCACGATAACTTTCGAACGCCTTTATCAATCAACTTCAAATTCAAAACACAGATTCTTGGTATCTTTAGACAGGTCAAGTTCGTTGGCCAATAAAATTAACCGACTCCTTCATCCTTTTTCAGGCGAATCAAATAGGCCCTTCATTGATATATTACTATATATAGAAAATAGTTGTTTCTACAATTCTACCATATGATGGTATTCGCAATAGATTTCAAAATATATTTTGAGTTATTATCAGCTGTAGGTGAATATTTAATGTGATCAGGTTTTTTATACAATCTCTATCTGATATACTAATTTCATTGCCCTGATATTTGGATATAATTATGAACAGCTGTTTTTTATGTGGTATATATATCTACTAAATATATTCCATTGCCCTGATATATAGGTATATGATTATGGTAGGTCTTTTTTGTGGAAAATAAATCTGTGTATCAGAGCAACGATGAACTTGAACTTAAAGTGATATGTCTTGTGAATTTTGAAATAAGTATTTTCAAAGCAACCGTTTTTGGTTACTACCTTACCCCTACGATAAGCTTTCCGAATGAGTTTCCCTTTCAAAAATTAATTGTTTGCAAGCGAGTTCTCCAGCCCGTTGGGCTCACTAGTATGTATAAGTTATAGGCCAGTAAGTGTAGCATTCTCTTTGTGTTTCTGAGAGCTTATGAAAATTTTTTAATCGAATAATTTCCTTTGCGGCTGCAGTTTCAATCAATTTATTTACATTTTTTTAAATTTTAACTATCTTAATTTTCTAGTCTTTATCTAGTTTGCTTATTTTTGTTCAGTATTCATCTTCCAACCAAACAAGTTTTGTAACCTATAGAGATATTGAAATATTATTGTATTATTACATTGTTGTATAGTGAAAATAGAATTTGAATTTGAAATTTGAGATCAGTGAATGGAGAAGTCATGATTGCAGTGACGTGTTCTAAGATTCCATTTTCCCCAAATAATGAGAATGATGAAGATGTCATCCCTTTCTCGTAGTGAAAGCCACAACAAGAAAATTGAGAGGGAAAATAATACCGGGGACAAATTAGCTTGTAGAGTAAGGAACAGGGGAAAATATCGTGATAATCGCTGTGGTGCGTTATACCGTACTGACATATTATGCCCAATAGTTTTTGTAAGGTATTTTCTGAGAAGCAGAAAGAGATTCTTGTTTCTATAGTAACGGCTGGGATCGATGCAGTACAATGTCGACGATGAACAGTAGCCGGTGCAGTTGCTGCGTCCTTTCAACTTCTGCTTAATCAACCTCGCAAGCCTTGATGTAGAAAGAGTGAGCAAGGAAGAGAGAGTGAGGGTGAGTGCGAAATTCATGTAAGACTGATGCCTTGATGAAGAGATAGAGAATGTATGAGTAAGTGAGTGGTAGGAGTTGATGGATCTAGCTTGATGGTGGAGAGGAATTTTGATCCTGGAATGGCAAGACACATTGCCATCCTTCGAGCCCGATTCGCTCTCAATGCTCTGTTTTTGTACATTTTCAATGCAAGGCATTTGAAGTCCATAAGAGAGATTGATATGGCAGAAGCACTACAAACGTTGCAATGATCCCTTGTCATGTCACAGGCAACTTGAGCTGATTCTAATAACGCAGATCGGTGTTCGTGTACATTTGCAATTTCTGAGAACAATGCCTTCTCAGATAACAAGACAACTGCCATAAATTTGCTGCAATCTGAAACAATACAGCTATTTGTTGCATCATCATACTCCGTTATTATATTATTCTTCTAGCGGAATATGACAGATAAACTACTGACAAGTTTGGAATTTGCCGACATTTTTTACTCCCAAAAAACTTTCGATCTTGGTGTAGATTATGACCCCCATCTCCCACAATGCATGAATTCACCCCCTGAGACCAACTTTTGTGGACATAGTGTGAATTTTTTTCCATAAAGTTGTATAACCTTTTTCAGATTTCACCTGAGGTGATTGCACATTGAAGTGTCTATGCAATATCATGGAGCGAAGACGATATCGATTATAGGCTAGATCCAGATTAGCTGAAGATTATCGCTTTCCATTCGCTACTCCCCTCTGTCTCACACTATTCCATAGAATTTATTAATTTGATCTCGCAGCTATCATCTTAGTTTTCTCCTCTGAATATGATATTTTAGTCATCATATTCATCTTCATTCCTTATTCTCTATCATCATTCATCACCATTCATCATTCTTCATCACCATTCAACATTTTTCATCAACATTCATCATTCGTTATCGTTATTCGTTGGTGTCATCATTCATTGTCATGCATCGTTCTTGTTCAAAACTACTTCTCTATTATTTATTTCTGTTATAAACTTTTGTCTAGTTAAAGTTCATTTATTTAGCTTAGTTTTAGTTAGTTTAGTCAATTTGCTTTCTCAATAATTGGTGCTATTGCTTTAGTATACTGTATATTTTGTGAATGGTATGCAATAGGTCTCTCAAGAACTTGCATCAAAATCAATCAATCAATCAATCTGTGCAATCACTGTACAGTACCTTCATCAACATCAGCGTTGATTAATGATTCCTTGCATACTCGCTAGCCTATCACAACTAGATTTGAAATGCCCGATTCTTTCCAAGGCTAGTTCTGGAAACTTTTCAGTTGGAATACATTTTTTACTGTTTGAAAAAAACCATCGACCAATCAGAGATTTAATTAAATAAAATGTTTGTCGAATCAGAAAAAAATATTGGAAATCGAAATATGGTGAGTTAATGATTAAGTAATAGAACTTCTAGTCCTATTGAATTGTGTTTCAAATGATTAAGATCATGCTTTATCGTGCTTTGAATTAGCCTGATTCCCGAAACCAGCATATCATGCTCATTCCTCTCGAATGTACAAATTCTCAACATCATGCTCAAGTTTTTCCTAGAAATTTTATAAAATTCAATATGAAAATCACCATAAAATTTTATTTATCCGTGAACTGAAGAGAAAAATGAACAACTCGTTCTTATACAATAATGTAATCGATTTCAATATGACGAGTATCTGAGTAGTGATTTGAAGCAGAGACAAAGAATAGGCTGAAAAGAACGTTTTCCCAATAACATCACAATTCAGTATCTCCAAGAAAGAGAAGAATGAAAACAGCTTTTCCCGCATCGAAGATCCCGTTGACCTGTAATATTGTACTCACACAGGAAGAAAATCTGAAACAATAAACGGGCGTAGCCGATATATTTTACAGATGTACATAAATATTATCTGTTTTGCTACTGTCAACGTGCGCCATGTGACATCGCATATGGCCTCGAAGCGTGTGGCATATGTGTGGGAGGGTACGAGCTGAGTTTTCATGAATCAGAAAGTCTAATGTATCGGATTTGCTACAGTGACGGGAACAACAAAATATAAATCGTATTGGAGTGCACCACAGGCATCGAATCCTGTAGCAGTGATTTCAAGTGATGTAAGTCGTTTACTTAGAACCAAACTAAACTCACTCTGATATTTGAAGATTTTCTAAAAAATATCTTCCGATTCAAATAAATTCATGGATTTTGAATTTCCATAATTTGGGTGTAGTTCAAAATATATACATGGGATTAGCCTATATTATCATGTTAGATAAAGAAGGGTTATCTAATGAAGTTTGATGTTTCTCAGGTCGAATAAACAGTGAATCGACTGTAGTCATAAAAATTTCATCACTTCATAGACTCCATAACAAGTTTAAGCCAGTCACTCGCCGAAGTTCTTATGAGTGATCGACGTTTGAGCAGTCTCATGCTATGAAAATCACTAACGTAAAAGCAAATATATGCTGTTAACATAATGGTGATATCTACTCTGCTCTAAACTGTCGAGAATATTATTTTGAGATATCGATGAGTGATTATCATCAAGTATAGGATACTTTACTGTGCAAGCACACCATTAACCAAACAGGTCACATGATCACTAGCAGAACCTGGCTTGATACAGTACAATGCTAGCTAGATATTTTTGGCCGTTTCTGTTTGCTTAGAAATTCACTGTTTTTTTAGCTACACGATTGGTCATGATATCCTTTCAACAGTTATCGCGTGAATCAGATAACAACAGTTTTTATTAACTCTGAAATGAATTTTTCAGCCCAGAATCGCAGCTTGAAAATGAAATTTATCTTTGAAATATTCCCTCTCTCATCCTGGAATGCCAGAAGCATTCCAAATTTTTTCTAATTATTCCACAGAAATACTATTGTGATCACATGAATCGTTTATATGATTTCATGACTTACATTCCAGGAAAGATTCCAATTACGCAAAAATGTTTTCTGAGAACTTTGTTCATTCGATGGAATTATTCTAGGAAACCACAAAAAGTTATTAATTTTTCTCTGGTGTGCAGGGTCTTTCAATTGGAACACAAATTCATACATATTGATTTAATACTTTTAGTATATTGACATTATTTTGTCAAGGAGCTACCCAAGAAATCAATACAAGACGAACTAAAAAGTTCATTTCTAGAGTTCATTAATTCAATTGTCTTCAAAAATGGAACAAAGAACTATACAATTCAGCCCTTAATGAAGGAAGTTTATAGTTAAACCAAAATATGAGCGATTTTCGCAAATTATAAACAAGATTCATGCTGACTAAGATTCAGCCTACAGCTTCATGCTGCACATTTTCAACCGACTTCCAACAAGGAGATAGCCTACTTTTTTTAATAAAAAAATTCTGAAATTCAAGTGGGGATCTGAGCTAAATATTCACATTAGTATTTTTTCTTGTAATACTATTTCTAAGACTCTATTCTATCAGAAACGTCATTTGTCGCCTTTAAATATAGCCAATTTATTTATTATTATTTTATCTTTATTTCTTCTATTATTATTATTTGATAACAATAATCCTATTACTGACCAAGTAATAATGTGGTGGAAAAATGTCAAGCCTGATGCAGAATCGCACCTTCGTCAAATGAGTCAATGTACTGGAACTCCCGTTGTCATTTATGCAACGGTATTTGGAGCCTACGGTCTCTCACACAATAATGAATGAAATTTGGTCATAACACATCTTTATCCGGTGCAAAAAGACACTCGTAGCTATAAACGAGTTATTATAGAAGAGGAATTCAATTTTAGGAAGAATGCTTCTTTCCTGCCACCAAAGGGGATGAGTCGTGTTTGTGCTTTCATCTTCTGATTTTTATATCAGCCATAAAACCTTTTATTGCACTTCAAACTATGGAAGTTGGTGTGGCATCATCAGCAAGAAAAACGCTCCAATATAAAAAGTATTCGAATATTACCGAACTTGGAATAGTTCTTGATTAAAATACGTGTATAAATTTCCCCAGGAATTTTAATTAAAGGGCTTGAGGGAAACTGCCTTGATCGTTCAAGAAAACGTTTTACAAGCGCTGCTGCCCTGTTAACTCTTAAAACACTTCTAACTTTTAAAAAACAAGGAAACACATGCACAGCTTAAACTCGTCTAGGGATCACTAACCGATATTTTGTTATAACATAGAATCATAATCTTTCTAGGAGATACTGTATATTTTTTCTGTTGACAAGTATACTTACTTAGAATTTGAGGAAACATTCCAAACCAATAGAATACCGAATAATAATGAGTGAAACTGCCTTGATCGCTCAAGAAAACGTTTTACAAGCGCTGCTGCCCTGTTATCTCTTCCCCCCCCCCCACCACATTTTATCACTTGCGATAGTAAACGAAAACTTCGAGAGCCCGTCAAAACATCATGCTAGCGAGCAAGGTTTGAGGAGTACCAATTTATTCTAGGCTATTTAAATATAAGTAGTATTGGAATAGGTTACGCCAAAAACTGGGAGTGAATGGCCGCTTGTCAGGGCGATCGTGATGCTCAGGGTGACCGGCGAAGAAACCATGGCCTTATGTGCTTTATTAAAACTAACTCCATGGTTTAGAGCTCACCTAGAAATGAATCCACTTAAAATCATTCATAACATTTTTGCAGCATCACCTACCTCATAAACAACGCACAAGTCTTAGGCTCATGTGGACTCCATCGGCAAGAATTTTTTTTTTATGATTGTTGATCAAAAATATGTGTTGATAACCAAAAATTTTCCATTTTTTGTACCATTTTGAATGTTTGAGCGACTGTGGAAGCTCAGACTTATCGGATGAAGAGATCGGCAGAAAAAATCATGTTTGATTCTCCGGTTGAGAGTCAACGAATTTCGCTTTCTTCCACCAGTTTGACACAGTGGACTCCGGCCCAATCCTCCAAGAAATATCTCTCGATGACGGAAACGACTATTCACAAGAGGATCACTGAGAGAGACACTCCAACACGCGTAATCCAGCCTACACTGACGTTTGGACCATGGGATGAACGTCATCCCATTGACTACCATGCCATGCAGTCTGTTCACTTTGTGTGGAGATGAATTACGAATTTCACAAAGAAGAAAAATGGAATAGGAGATCTACACTCATACTGTTATTATAAAATTTATAATGTCCCTCCAATTAGGAGTACCAACAATTAATGAAGCCGTAGATTTTATGCACCGCGTTTCCTGTCACATGTCAATAAACGCGGCGACTTAATTATTGTTGAGTTAAGTGTGTAGTTTTATGCATGTCACGCTTTTCAGGCGCGTTTTTTGTCGTTAAGCTTTTCAAAGATATAGCGGAAGGGAATTAAACGTGCAAGTCTAATTGAAAATTTGTAATCAAAATTGTCGCAGATAGGCTCAAATTCATCGAAACTGGATTGTAAGTTGTTTGTCCGGTTTTATGCAAAGGCGCGTTTTGTGTCGCTCGAGTCTAGCCCGGAAATGATCTAGGCTGTCTCAACCTAAAACAAAGTTTGTTGAAATTTCGGATATGTGGATATCTTCTTATATATTTTTTCAGATGATGAAGCACACATAGATGTGTGCGTGGGTAATGAGTTGGATAATGGTGATTGCTGAGCTGGAGCTACAGTTTTAGGTGGCTACTGAGCCACCGGGAAGTGATTGAGAACAGTGTCTTTTTTGTTGGCCGTTGTGATTGTAATTTGTAATCGTATTTATCATATTCACCTGAAGTAAACATAGTTTTGAAATTTTCTTCTATGAACAAAATTACGCTTTTTATTGGTCTCTGAATTTCACCATCTTTGATCCGCGTTTTCTAACGTGTGACCGATTTGTCACCGCGTTTGAAACGTGATGAAATTGCCACGCGTTTCTAACGCGTTTATTGTCGCGCTACAGGAAACGCGGTGTACAAAACCGGCCTAGTTTTACTTCACTCTCATGACCACATTATTTATCACGTTACGATTACTATACTTTTCAATAAATTATATATCTTCTTTGTATTAAACAAATGCCTTGCAAAATGTTGGACATTTCAAATGGGCTAAGCCATATTTACATCCTGATACTAATCTCTTTGTCAATTTGCAAATTTCAGGGTGTGATATTTTGATATTCAAAGGCAAAATGCTGTACAAAGATGATCCAGGGATCAGAATATTTACTTTTGAATAATTACTACGAATATTTCTGTTGGAATCGTAACTTATAAATTTGTTAATGTTGTCATTAATCGTAATTCGAAATTCTTAGTAGTACAGTTCCATTGATAGAACTAAATGAGAATTTAGAGTCTATTTGCATGGAACTTATTACCATTTTGATGATAAATATGGCTGATGAAAATGCACTATACATTTCTGGTCCATTCTGAGGAAAGTCTATGGCCCAGTATAGGTGGATGGCCATTGGCAAACAAAAAAGAATAGAAAGATCAGAAAAATTATCAAGGGTGTAAATATTTTACGCTCCATTAAGTCAAAAGAATTTAGGTGGCTGGGCCACGTGATGAGGATGAGAATACCGAAAATTGTGTTCGGATGTAGGCTACACTAGAGTCAAAAGTAGGGGCAGCTCAGGAACAGATGGATCGACCAAGTGTCAGAGAACCTGAAAAAGATGGCTTAGAAGATCAGTGGATGGAAAAAGATGGAGGCGCGTTGTATTGAAGATTGAAGTTTGCATTGATTCACAATTGTCAATAGTTGTAATATCCACGGATTATTCCCATCATTAATTCATTAGCCAGCGAGCTGTAATAACAACTATACTAAAGAAGTGAAAAGAGCCAAATATAAGAAAACAGCAGAAATTTTAATAATAGTGTGTACTTTAACACAGCAGTGTGGGATGTAATAAACAAAAATAGGCAAGTAGCTCATGTAGATGCTTATACTAGTGTCCCCAGAATAATTAACGAAACAAATAAAGAACAATAATATATTGATGATAGTGTAGACATTTGTAATTTCTCCAACAGATATTATCAACTGGTTGCTAAGAATCTTCAAAAATCTCTTAATATTGGTATTATTAATAAAAAATCTCTTAGTATTAGTGATTAAAACATTCCAAATTTTTACTGATGGGATTCAGAATGAATTAAAATTCCATCCAGTATCCCAAGACGAGTTGTCAAATATCATTGATAGTTTGAATAATAAAAACTGTGAGAATGGATGGGGTATCCAGTCAAATCCTGAAAGAATGTAGAGATCAATTGTTAGACCCTTTGATTCATCTGATCAATCATTCATTAGAACAAGGTGTTTTTCCAGATAATTTGAAAGAGGGGAAGATCTTTCCAATCTTCATAAGTGGTGATAGAGGAAAGGTGAAAAACTATAGTATTTTAAATGTAATAAGTAACATTTTTGAAAGAGTAGTTCTAAATAGGTTACTTCTGCACCTTCAAGAAGCTAACTTTATCTGTGATGAACAGCATAGCTTACAAAAAGGGAGAACAACAAAGACAGCCATAGTTTCTCTAGTTGAAAAACTAATAGATATAATCGATTCAGGTGATAAAGCTACTGCAATCTACGTAGATCTATCGAAGGCATTTGATTGTCTTAAACATAGAACTTCATTGGAAATACTGCAAAATGTAGGCGTAAATGGGGTTGAGCTGAAATGGTTTGAATCATAATTATCTTATTAGGAGAAAACAATGTGTAGAACTAACTACAGTAGTTGGGAGTAGTATAGTAAAGAATAAATCTAATAAGTTGGAGGTCCAAATTGGAGTGCCTCAGGGACCAATACTAGGTCCATTGCTTTTTTTGTTATATGTCAACCGTTTACCTAAAGAATTAATTAGTGGTAGAGCCCTCTTATTTGCTGATGATACATCACTCATTTTCAGCAATTCCATTCTAGATAATTTAGAAATAAGTGCCCATATAGGTGTGCAGTCCATTGTCCAATTTTTAAACCAGTTGAAATTAACTATAAATAGTAAAAAATGCCAATACCTTCAATTCAAAAACAAACATAATTTAAATGAAGATAGGGCTATAAACGTGTTTGTAAACGATAATCAATTAGACCAGGAAGAAAAAATTGCATTTCTAGGATTTATTACTGTTATGTATTAGTTATTGCATTACTGTCACATATTAGGTATGACAGCTCGCTAGATTGAATGACAAAAAGTTACTTTTAACAGCTTACCAGGGGCTCTTACTGTCACATATTAGGTATGCTATCTTAGTATGGGGTAATTCATCAAAACAAAACCTCGACAGGGTGTTTAAGATCCAAAAGAATGTGGTTAGGTGTATAGAAAGAGTAAATATATTAGATTCATGTAGGCCGTTGTTCAAGAGACTGGGTCTCCTAACTGTACCCTGCTTATATGTGTATGAAGCTACTTAATATGTAAAAACGAATGATATTAACCAAAATCTTGACGTACACGATTATAATACAAGAAGCCGAGGAGATTATCACTTGGTTAGTCACAATAGAAGTTTATTCAAACAAAAATCTGGTAGGAAACAGTACAACAAGCTACGCTGTTTTCAAAGAGTCTTGAAAATATAGGAATATTAAAAAAACAATTGAAAACATATTTAGTTGATAGAGCTTTTTATAGTGTACAAGAGTTCCTTTCACATAAAAATTAAGCCTCGCCTCAACTAATTGATATAGTAATTAATTATGGTATCCAGTGTTTAGTTGTTAATCTGACTTGTCTTATACTTCTTTACTGGAGTCCCCAAGACGTAATCTACAGAAAAAAAAAAAAAAAAAATCAGTGCTACGATTTAGAGGATTCACCGTACCTCAGTTGGTAAGAGCATTCTCCTCCGCGAAAGAGAATTTCCGGAGCCCAATTCCCGGCGGTGGCATTATTTTTGACATAACAGCTTTCATCGAATTCTCGCATATCTATTTCTCACTGTTGTAAATATTCGTAATTCGAAAGCATTCAATGCTATTTTATTGATAGAACTGAATTAAATGAAATTTATCACCATCTACATGATTTGATGAACTTTGATTGGATTTTTCGAAAAAAACCTAAATATCTTAGAGCACAGATTTTGCTACCACTTGATAATACTGATCTTATCACAGTTATTCTTGGTACATATTTGATCGCAGTAATCTGAATTTTATCCTACGAAAAAGAGTATTTCTGAGATAATATGAGTTCCAAATTTGTGTCCTACTGGAACCTATCCCATTGAGTATTCAAGTTTTATTTTCAGCTAGAGAGATGGAATAAAAAGATTTTGTCCTAATAGTTGAGGATTATCGGTGTTGAAATACTCTACAGTCCACAGTAGTAAATATACGCCTTATTTGAACCTTGAATGAGAACTGGAAGCATAAGAATGTTGTTTCTGTCATCGTTACATGTTGCTCAGGGTACTTTCACCTTTTTGTCATTAGTATTTTTTTATGCAGAGCTGTACAAAATGTTGCGTGCTTCCAAAAAAAATCTGAAATTTCAAGTTGATTATAAGCTGGAAACAGAGCCGGAATTTTTTTGGGCACCTCACATTTAGACAACGATGACCCCTTAACCATTATACAAGAAGTTTTCTGGATTACTAATTATATTCCGCGATATCCTTTTTTTCGCCTCCCGTGACTGGACTATTACCGAATTTCTGGAAGGTCATATTGAAATCATTGTCTGAACCATCTCGTTTCTATGGAGTTAAGTGCCACAGATCAAGTATATTTAGGAGAAAGTCTAGAAACAAGGGTCCGAAATTATTCTCTAGGCTTCCAACCGAATTGAAAAGTATTGTTGGTGAAAAAGGTTTAAATTTGAATTATATACGTACTTGAGTAGGGAGGCGCATTACTCAGTAGGCGAATATTCTCCTCGGATGGAATGTGACTAGAATTATTTGTTACTTTTTCTGATACCGTATGTAATGATTCTGTATGTAATGTATGTAGTGATTTTTATTTGGTTGTAAGAAAGTACTATTGAGTACTATTAGATAGCATGGTATCAAGTTATTCTTGATATTAGGTAGAGTTTGCTCCACAATATTCTTTTGCCTGTGCTTTTACCTACTATGCTGTGCTGGATAAATAGATATTTATGTGCTGATTAACGGAGAAATAATTAAAAAAATTCCTTTTCATAATAATTGAGAAATGGCATAACTTGAAGTCTCCAGTTCGTTCAAGAGGTGATGATTCTCGAAAAACTACAAAATCTCCATATATCACCAGTTGCACGAAATGAAGATAGATATAAGTTGAAAATTTCTAACTGTCTTTCGTTAATCATCATATAAATACGTTGTTTGAGCTCAATTAGATACTCAATGCTTCAAGCGGAGAGTTATTATTCTCATGAAACTTCTCAAATATTCTGTTTTTTTATAGAATTTCAAACTGGATTAGAACTGCATAAAATTTATATTAGAACTGGATACGCAAAAATCACTTTTTTGGCCCATCCTAACCAATAATAATCAAAACAATTTGCAAATTCTGCAGATAATAGTTGAATTGATCTGTTATCAATCAATCATAGCCCTAATCCATCAATGGTAACATTTTTCAATATAATATATAATATAATAATAATAATATAATAATATAATATTTATTTGCCAAAAAAAAACGATACAAGAAAACATTTAAATGTACATTATATCTTATACTTGGCACAGCTAGCAAAGTGAACACTTGTGCGCCAGCTGCGAGTTCATCATAGACATACAAATACAAAAAACAAAATACAAAAATACAACACATGTATAGCTTTCGGATGACACGAAACATTTCATGTCACAAAAACAGATCTCATCTTCTCATAGACAATAACAGGATATAATAATAATTTGACCAATACATACTAATAAAACAATTAATATCAATACACCAATACAATACCCAGAAAATAGCAATATATCAATAAATAATTAGACAGTATAGACAATATTTATATAATAATTAATTTTTTTGTGCTTTAGGTAAAGTGAAATAAATATTATGTTTAACCCAGGTGAATATTTCTGTTTTGAGAGACTTCGTAATCTTTTGATAGATAAATTTTATAGGGATTTTGTTTGAAACTATGTTACAAAGGTAGTTAAATTGATGTTTACAGACTGTCAGTCTTGCAAAGTTGACATTTTAGATTTTGATTTTTGCAATCCTTCCATCGAAAAATTACTTTACTGGAACCAATTTTTATGAATTTTGAATGATTCATGTGCTACTATGTTCCTTTAATTAATAAGATTGATCCAAAGTTAAAGTTTAATTTTGGAATGCTCTAATTTCTGTGTTCGCTAATCCATCACATGTTCTAATTATGGAATCTCTAAGCTCGTATGGTATTGGAAGCTAGTGGAATCTTGCATTTCTAGTAGAGTTGAGGTATAAATCAAAATTGAACATGACATAAAGGAGTTATTTTCTCCTACAGTAGAGTGAATTTTGCATAGTTCTCTTACGAAAAAAAGAAAGAAGCTAGAAATGATGATAGCTCTTTTCACTTGGTATGGTAAAAGCTTTTTATAAATGAGCTTGTTGAGAAGAAATAGTAGTTGGGATGAGTTAAAAGAAACGGCTGCACTAAATGAGCAAGCTCCGTCTGTTTCGGAAGGATTTTTACTCGGGTGGAGGGGAATATATCAACGACACTCTGAACCCACGGTTAGATTTACAACTGGTACCAGAAAGAGAGAAGAATTGTCAAGGACTGTGAGAAGAAAACTGGGGTGGTTGAGTAAAGTGGAGAGAAGGCGTCTGAAAATGTAAAAAGACAAAAGAATAGAGCTACGTGATTGGGAAACTTATATCGCATCAAAAAGAAGAAACAAAAATACCAAAAGCAAAAGACGGATGATAAGAGAGGCACTAGAAGCATGTGTGCAAGAGAACCTAGCAGAGCTAAACGATATCAAGGATATAAAAGGTGAGTTTGATGGTGGGGAGATCTTGAGCAAGAGGCTGTTGTCTGGAAGAAAGTGGAGAAAAGGGAAAAAGGGGTTGCGAAGGAGGAGAGGATGAGGAAAGAAGAAACTCAATGGGATCAACTTGTCTCTTTGACTGAAAAGCATGACCGAGTTTATAAACCCAAGCACGATTTCAGCCTATTTAAACAAGTTTGAAATGTACAGCCTAGAGTTCATATTACAAACAGCCAATTCGCTTGAAAATTATCAACGTTTTGATAAGGATTTCAGGACCTGAGGGAAGGCTTGAGCCCCAAAGCCCCCCATGTCAAGCCACTTGTTATGAACATTATTCTACTTAAAAAGCTGAATACATGACATGTACCAACACTAATCAGCCTACAGCACATAGTCTCCATAATAAGTTTTCTTGAAAATTATTATCAATTTTTCAAAGAGCTCGGGTTCTTGAGGGGGGGGCTTAAGCCCCCTAATCCCCCTCCCTTGGCTGCGCCACTGGCTCACTTCCCATTTCATCGCACAACGCACCAAAGACCCTTGAGTTTTTAGATTGTAATTGATGAAATTAACAGGTTCACACGAATCTGTGTGTGTCATCTGGGAGCAGTGGTCAAAATAGAGTGGAGTAAATAGAGTTGACTCAGTGTGGGGGGGGGGGGGATGTATTAACTAACCCCTCCCACGGTCAATCACTCTTACATATTACTCCCTTTAAAAAATTTCTCAGAATATAAATATAATACATATTATACAATATTCATACAGGGTAAAGGAACCAAACGCTGACAAAAGCGCTTGGCTGACTTAATTGAGCCTCAATTGTGGCGCGCGACCACAACTACAGTCGCTCAGTATAGCAAGGCTATTGGATATAATTGATTTCCACATCTATTACACATTGCTTTGCTTTCTCAAATGATTCCATTTAAACATAAATTAATAATGTAATAGGTACTATTGTAGTGAATGTAAACACTATGTATATATGATGGCCATTCCACATTGTTCTAGTTTTGCAGTTTCTATCTTAAGATAGTTCTTCTTAGTTAATAATAGTTCTTCCTTGGCCATGGATTGAGGCTTACTCATTGATTTCAATTGTTTGCAATGAAGAGAAAATGTGGTATTCAAAAGAAGTTGTCATTAAAAAAATATTTGCTGAGCATACTCCAGTTAATGACCATCGAAAATTTAGTGTTCCTGATAAATGATATTTGAAGGCATTTTGAATTTGGATTTAATTAACAGTTTTTATAGTCTTTACTTCAATTGATTTTTATCCAACCCTTATTCATGAGATGAACATATTTAATTCACTTTAAATTACCTTTGAGAATTTAAAGTCTATGCAATTTATTTAAGTGAATTTATGATAAATTTCATTATTTTATTTATTTGTTTTTTATTCTTGGAATATATTTAGAATGTTAGATCTGTTTTATATAGAAGAAAATGAGCGAACTAGTTGATTACAATGAGGACTCTTAAGCTATTAATATTGATCTTCAAACTTCTCCACTATGTTTATTAATTATTAGTACATTATTAATCATTAAATAGGCTATATTAGACATTATCATTTTTTTAAATTATTGTTAATATCTCTAGTATGTTTTATATGTATGATTACTATTTGATATATAAAATCAAATTAGCACATTCAAGGTATGTCAGCTACTGGTGTCAATGTATGTCAGCTACTGGAGATGACCAAAAATAGAGGTGTCAGCTATTGGTATAGATATTATAAGGTTATTTTCTTAGCCCCACGTTGGGGTGACACGTTGTATAAGGTTATTTTCTGAGGTGAGGTCGAGGTATGTGATTTTTCGCCAATAATTGACATAATCTTTGAATTATGACAATTTACGTGTCGGGGTGCAGATCAGAAGGCCTAGACGCTCTTCACTAATAAAACCTCCACACACTTTTCCGGCACACCTGGCATTAATAAACCACATACACCGCCTTAGTACTCTCAAACCAACAATTCTTATACATAAAAAAAAATATAAATTTGGAGGATAAGATCCTCACTCCGCCGTATCTGGACGTTCTGGTAGACTCCTGCCGTATGTTACGACCATGCAATAATATCAGTGAACTTACTTGTCCCAGGCTGGTCTGGTCGAAGGAAAATCTAGGGAATCTCAGTTCCACTTACAGCTATACCTTGAGAGTCGGCCAAGTATGGGATTTAAATAATAAGTTGAAATCTGATCAGAATTCTTGCTGGGTTTATTAACAAAACTAAGGCTAGGAAATCTCTGTACATTAAACTTGTAGTTCACCATGAACAGTATGGTCAACGCTACAATAAGACCAGATAATAGAATATGGATTTTAAAGTCTTTAGTTCTTATAATTTGAACTTTGTTTTCGATAATAAATGTAATGAAAGTATTTAGAAAAAATGAAATCCAGAGCATGGATCTCAGGGCTGCTCGCGTGGAAAATCAAAGTATGGTAGAGAATTTTCTACAAAAAATTTGCACATGTGCATAAATGATGCGTCGATCAAAATATATTTTTGGTGATTTCACTTTTCACTATATTGCCTTTTAAATCACTTATTCGATGCGCATGATCCTATATTGAGCTCAATATTTATGAAAAGGGCTGTCTACTCACAGGATAGTTACAGATGAACTTCTTAATTATTGATGCCCCTTCATGAATATGGCGATGTGGTCATCAATGCAGGATACTTTATGTTTTCGTCGTTTAACTGTGCTTTTACTGGTATCGAATTTAATTTAAGATTCAAAATTTAAAGACTCAGGTGCTACGTTACATTTCTAGGGAACTGCAGGTACTTTGTTACATTTAACAATTAAAACAATTAAACAAATAACATCAAGATATTGAGGATGTCTGCCCTAGGAGACTCGGCCAGAGAAGAGAAGAAGAATTTCTAGAAAATTCATCACTTCCTCCTTCTCCCAAAAGAACGGAAACAGATCCCAAAAGTTATAAAATAAAGCTCTCCTATTTGTTGAAAATTGAAAACAAATTACGTCAGGAGGACTTCTCAGGTGAACCAGCAACAAGCTTGAGATGAAATTTAATTTGTCCTGCTAACTATAGAATAGACTATGGGAAAGGATATGTTATATAATGAGAAAATGAAATTCCGACCGTATGTGAAGACTGATAACACAATCAATTTGAAATCTTGCCGCTCGTATGGGTAGAATGATATACGTAAGTCGACATTTTATACAGGATACAGGTCTACTCCTGTCTTTCAAAGATTTACACATATGAAATTCTTAAGATTGTTAAATCAGACTTATAATAGCTCCGGTGAATGGCTCTGGTGGATTTCTATCCTTAAATTTATTTTAAATAATAGGGATTTACATTTGTTTATCTGTCGTCTGCCGACGATATTTGAAGTATTGATATCTGACATCGATAGATAGTTGGTCAGACGATATTTTTTCACAACAGTGGAAATGAGGTTATGTTTTCCTAGCCTCTACTATGTTATGTTATGTTATGTTTGAAGGGACGGATTCAAAGATCCAGAAGATTCAAAGATCCTCACACGTCAACCGAAGCTTATTGTGTGTCCCTAGTACGTTAGTTAGGCAAACCAATACCTGTGCCCTTTACAAGATCCAGGAGTTTCTTCCCTATGCTAACGTCCCATTCATCACCTGGTTGCTTAAAGCCAAACAGAGCCATTCTCCTTGCCCCGAGTCTCTCGCAATCCAGTATGATATGCTTGGCAGTCTCTTCAGACTGATTGCAAAGCCTACACATCTGATTTTCATTTCTGAGTCCGATTGTGTGGAGATGTTTCCTGAAGTGGCCATGTCCAGTTATCAGAGCAATTAGCTGCTTAACCTGACCTCTACCCAGCCTCACCAGCCAGTTGGTGAAGTAGGAGCTTGTGTCTGCTAGCAGCCTTTTGCCAAGTGCTTGGCCTGAGTGACCTTGCCATTGCTGGTGATGTAAGTCCCTGGACCATTTGTTTATTGTGTGGAAGGCAGTAGTTTTGCTTATGCCACAGCTTGGCTCTGGGCCAAAGAATGACCTACTAGAACCTTGCTTAGCAAGCCCATCTGCACACTCGTTGCCACCTATGCCTACATGGCCAGGTACCCAACCAAGATGCACAGAGTTGTGTGTTGCGAGCTTGCTGAGTGTTTTGTGACACTCCCACACCAATTTTGACTTGATTTCATTAGAGTCAAGAGCCTTGAGGGCTGCCTGACAATCTGACAAGATTACTATATGCTTGTCGCAATAGCGTCTGGCAATGCCTATATTGGCACAAGCCATGATGCCCCAAATTTCTGCTTGAAAGATAGTACAGTATTGTCCCAGACTTGCACAGATTTCTGTTCTGGGTGATTCACTGTACACCCCATAGCCAGATTTCCCTTCAATAAGAGAGCCGTCTGTGTACCAGACAAGGCTACCTCTCCTGATATAGGGCCCTTCCTCAGACCTCCACTCCTCTCTAGAGCAGAATTTAACAGAAAAAGGTTTAGTGAAAACCATCTCCATACTCATGACATCTGAAGTCATTTCAAGCACAGGGCTATGAGCAACAGCTTTGGTGATTGTGCAATGGCCTGTTCCAGACAGGCCTTCCCTCCATTGGCCTGTGACTTTCAATCGATAGGCTGATTTTCGTGCTTCTGCCTTGATAAAAATATCCAAGGGCAGCAAGCCAAGAGCAACTTCAAGAGTTGCTGATGGGCTGCTCCTGAAAGCTCCAGTGACTAGGAGTGTGCCCATCCTTTGTAAACTTGTGAGTTTGGCTGTAGCTGTAATCTGGTTCACCTTTGTCCACCAGACTAGTGATCCATATGTGACTTGAGGCCTTATTACTGCCTTGTACAGCCACAGCGCTATGTGAGGCTTGATCCCCCACATGGAGCCTGCAAATCTCCTGGACGTCATAAGCGCCCATTTTGCTTTGTGCAGTATATTATTCAAATGATTGTTCCAAGTCAGCTTGGAGTCGATAGTCAGCCCTAGGTATTTGACTATACCTGATACTTTGAGCTGTGTTGGTCCAAGTTTCAACCGGGAGAGAGACTCCAGGTTCTTTTTCCTTGTAAATGGAACAACTACAGTCTTTGAGGGATTTATACTTAGTCCCTCTCCAAGACACCAGTCATTAACAAATTGAAGGTTGACGTTCATGACATCAGCAACAATATTTGTGAACCTTCCCTGTACCATGAGGACTATGTCATCTGCATAGCCCTGGACAAAGACACCTCTACTAGTGAGTTCACAGAGGAGACCATCCACCACAAGGTTCCACAGAAGAGGAGAAAGCACACCTCCCTGCGGACAACCTTTTGCAGGTATGATCACCATCGATTTGTCTTGAAGATCAGCCCTGATCCGCCTGGAGTGGAGCATGGCCTCAATCCACCTACATATAGCAGACTCAAGACCATGCCCATGCACTGCCCGGACCATGGCCGTGTAAGTAACATTGTCAAAAGCACCCTCAATGTCCATGAAGGTGCATAGAGCAATCTCCTTGGCAGCAAGGCTGTCCTCCACCCTGCTCACAAGTTGATGCAGGGCTGTTTCACCGGACTTACCAGGCTGATAGGCATGCTGATTCCGATGAAGAGGAGTACCTGAAAGCACTCCCTTTCTTAGATGTCTCTCCAGTGTCTTCAAGAGAAACGATGTAAGATTGATGGGGCGAAATGATTTTGCAGTTGAGTAGTCTGCTCTTCCTCTCTTGGGAATGAAGACCACCCTACTGAGGCGCCAAGCTTGAGGGATGTACCCATAAGCCAGACTTGCTCTGAAGAGTTTGCACAGGAGGACCAAGAGAGCTTCTGGTCCTTGCTGCAACATAGCCGGTATGATACCGTCCCCCCCAGGAGATTTGAATGGGCCAAACTTGGAGATGGCCCATTTAACTTTGGAAAGTGTGAAAATACGTCTGGCTAAAGTCCAGCTTCCACGATCAGCTCTTGGCCGTGAGCCCATTTCGCTGTTGCCGGACATGCCTGAGCAAGCACCCTCAAAAACACAGTCTGGAAAGTGAGTCTCAAGGAGAAGTTTGAGACTTCCACCAGTTCCAATGGTATATTGTCCCCCTGGTAACCTCAGAGTTCCCAGGAGGCCAATTGGGCTTGAAGCTAAGACACGCTGCAGTCTTGCTGCTGCCCTAAGACTATTTACCTCCTGTGTAAACAGTCTCCAAGAGTTCTCTTTGGCTTTCTTGATTGCAAGGCTGTATTCTGTGAGTGCCCTGTGGTATGGTTCCCAGTTACGGCTCCGTTTGCAATGGTTATGAAGCTTCCTGACAACCGCCCTTCTGCGGTCAAGGTCAGCAGTCCACCATTTAGTATTAGTACGACTCTTTCCCCGCCGCAGTGGACAATTGTCCTGAAAGCAGCTTATGATTGCATTCTGAAGATCGGAAGCAATCTGATCAATGTCTGCAAAGCAGGTGACCCTCTTGCCTAATGATCCAAGTTGAGACAGGAGGTCAGACTTATAGAGTGACCATTCTGTTCTCCTTGGATCTCGATAGCAGGATGAGCTGCCTTCACTTTGCAGGTTAAAACAGATGAACCTGTGGTCAGACAAAGAGGCCTCATGACTTACGTGCCAATTGTCGATGGCACTAAGGAGTCCTTCTGAGCAAAGTGTAATGTCAATAACCTCACTTCGATTTCGTGTAACGAACGTCGGACGGTTTCCAGCATTACAGACATAAAGATTATTAGATATGAGAAACTGAAGGAGAGCCTCACCTCTTGGATTAGTGTCAGAGCTTCCCCATCCAATTGTGTGATGAGCATTGGCGTCACAACCTAAAAGGAGTTGTTGTCCACCAGCGCAAGATGACTCCACCAGAAGTTCGAGTTCTCTTGATGGAGGAAGGTCCCCGGAGTCGTAAGGCAAGTAAACCGAGCCTGCAATTGTGCTCCATTCCTTGCCTTCATTGCTCCAGGTTATAGACACCGCAGTGAGATCTCTAGAACAGAATTCAGTGAGTGTTAGGCAGTCCATACCTCTCTTCACAAGTATGCAGGTTCTCACATTTTTGAGAGAGGTACAGTAAATTAATCTACCCTTGGTATCACCCAGGCCTGCAACCCTTCCTTGGTGAAGCCATGGTTCCTGGATCAGTGCCAGGTCAAATCCCTCTCTGAGGAAGAACTGGCAGAAAGCAGCTGAGGCTGCTTTACTGTGATGTAGATTGATCTGGAGGACCCTGGGCATTGTCCTTGACTGTTGTTGAGACAATTGAGACTTGCCAGAGTCCTAGGTTGGCTCTAGAGTTGGCCGACCTAACAGCATTGAAGCAGGCCTCATCCAGGAAACAGACAAATCCATAACCTTTTGGGTCTGGCTTGGCTGGCAGGACCTTCCACTCCTTCACCTTCAAGGTGGGGTTTTGCTTGTCAAGCATCTCAAGGACCTTTTCTGGAGTCTTTTTCAGAAGCTTTGGATGAGCTCTAAAGAATACCCTCATTGACTTCATAATGTCTTTCCTCAGACCAACAATGAGTTTCTTCTCCCCAAGTGGTTTGAGTCTGGGGATGAGTACCTCCAGCCAATGCTTAGTAGCATCGTTAATGCAGGATATAATCAAGACACCTTTTTCCATGTAGGTGCCTGCAAATGATGGAGTGCAGCCGTCCTCCAGGAGCTCATCCATAATGGCGTCTTCAATGACTTCTCCTTGCTCTGCTGAAAGCTTAGCCTCAGGATAGCTTTCCAAGACAATGGCCATTTTGGTGGCAGAAATGTCCCTGTAAGAGACTCCTTTACTAGAAGTCCCTAGATTAAGGGGTTGGACATCATGACCTCTATGAGTTCCACTCCTGGCCTTTTTTGTAGGTCCTTCCGCTGAGGGAGGGGTGGCCATGTTGCCTCTAGGGCGCTTGGCCACCCTTGACCCAGCCTCTAGACCCACATTTGTGCCTGGAGTTTCACCCATCTCTGGTCTCTTAGGTTTTTTCTTTTTACCCCTCCGAAACTTTGCTGGGTCAAAAGCTTCACCTCTCTCAAGAAGTTTTGCCTGAATGGCCGCCCTTCTTTGGGCAGTGGTGAGGTTTGGTTTCTTTACCCGCAAGCTGCTCAGTTGCTCTATGGCATCTTCAAGCATACTGGCGGATTTTGGTGTTTCTGGACTTCTGAGAAGCTCATCCTCCCCCTCCAGTGGGGCTGATGCGATTGAGCTCATGTCGTCCATGTTGATATCCATAGAAGCCTTCTCAATGTTGATAGCCTCTACATGAGAATGCAACGGAACCTCCTGTGTTCCTGATGAACCCATTTCAGATTGAGGAACCTGCCCCGATGGGGCGGATCCTGATGGGTTTGAGGGATACTGTGGGTGCAATTCTACTACCCCCACACACTGGGGAATAGCCTCTACTAACAACAAAGTGTTTCAAACACTGAATAATATGATAAATGGATGAAATGATCATAGAATATATACACTCAGGTGAGTCAGAGCATATTATAGCTTTCAATAAGCCGATTTTTTACTTGATCAAGATTTTTTGAACTTGGGTCTAGGAAAGTCGTTTTCGATCGACTTCTGAGCAAATTTTGTTGGATAATTGGCTTCAAATAAGCCGTTTCGTCACAATATCAAGTGATTTTAAAATAAAAATTTCTTGTTGAAATTAGTATCTAAATTGTTCCCAATTTCAATGAGCCATTTAAAAGACTTGAATAAATTGGTTGTAAACATTTTTTTATTAATCTGTACAATAGCTCAAAAGTAAATAGATAATTTTCATGAATTGACTCACTAAGGTGTCAGCTGCCGGTTTCTTCACCCTAGCTTCAAATTAAATGAATAATCTTTCAAATTTTTGTTTTTTTAAATTGTTTCTTACAATTTTTCTAAGCAATTGGGGGGTGAGGTTATCTATTTCGAAAAAATGTAATTTCAGCTTCTTGATAAATTCTGTTTAAAAAGTAAAAGAATATCGAAAGTTCAATTGATTTTGAGTATTGGTTGAAAATTGAAAATATTAGTTGAAAAAATTAACTGACAGAAATAACAACAAATGGCTCGCAAAAATTCGTCAAATATGAGCTAGTAGCTCAAATCGTTTAATGAGTCTTTATCCAGTATTCATGGGAAGAGATTCTATAGCCTATACATAACAGTTCTTGAAAAAGGTGAGCAATCATAATTTAGGCAATAGGCTATAGCGACAAAGATTTTTGTTTAGAGGAACACTTGATAGCTATTTCTGTGGAAGAATGGAATACAGGTAATAGAACTAACATATTTCTATTAGAGGTGTGAAAACAACTGCAAACATTTTTTTTGTTTCAGTTCAGCAATTCAAGTGAATTTCAAATTGGGATATTACAGAGAACATTTTTGGACACTGAGAGAACATTTTCGGACACATAAGGAATGACACATTCTCCGAAAATGTTTTAAACCCAATTATTATTTTGAAACATAACAAAGCGTTACCAAAAATCGCTTTAATAGAAAAATCAATCTGCAATTATTTGCTCTTTAGAAAGTTTGCAAATTATAAAGATATGGATAATAAAGGCTGTGTAACAGAGGGAAGGTCTGTAAATAGTGCCGAAGCTGAAAATGGGGAAGTGAGAAATGATTGGACGTAGTGATGAAGACGGAGACATTATGGAAAGATGAAGAATGAAAAGGATGTGGGTAGTGATGGCAAGAAAACATCGATGTTTTGTACAAAAAACATCGATGTTTCACATCGATGTTTGAGGACCGATGTTTTTCTACCATCGATGTTTTAGTCCAGATACATCGATGTTTGAGTTGCAACACGTTTTGTCATCTCATCATCTTTTTACGAATCAATTCTTGAAAAAATTCCAATTTTTTTGTAGTAGAAATAGAATTTTTACTACTTCACTTGCCTTTTCCGGCCCGGATAATTCTGCAAATGACCCGAGAAAACCGGTCTTACTACGGCCCTGGATACAATAAGATACAAGTGAATAGCATATTTTGTCTCTCTAACAAAATATGTCTTTTGTCTGAATTTTAATTTTCAATAAATTGAAACAACACTGTATGAAAACTGTTCGTTACATCACAATGACACCTGATCCATTCTTTCATGTTTCATGTAACCCTTATCACACTTTTATAAACCAGTGGTGCCATATTTTGGTACCATACAATAATTTTCTAGGGTTTTGAGAATTTTGAATGTTAATATCTTTTGAATAATCTTTTTTATCTAAGGAAGAAGCCCACATGAGTCTGAGACTTGTGGGTGGGTAATGGAATTACTGTGTAATTAGGGGCACATTCAATAGTCCACCTTAATACTGTAGTATTGAGATAATCTAGGTAGCAGTGGTACTGTGCATACGTTGTCTGAACAGGCTCTGCGAATCTTGAAGCATAGAATTTTAATTCGAACGGATAAGTAGTATTTTTGTTTATTATTATTAGTATTTATAATATCTTAATAATTTACATCATTAACTTGTCTAATATAAGTTAAAGTATTTAAATAAAAAGTCAAATTCTATTTTCGAGGTTAGGTGCACCGATATTGATAAATTTTCTTGTAATTAAATAGTCTCAAGTTGACAATTGTAATAAATTAAGTAATAATTCATTAAACATTTAACTAAAATCAATTGAAAACAATTTTTAGCTAGGAAAATGAGTCCAAACAAGGCATCTAAATCTAATTGTTCAACTAAAACTCAAGTAGCTACGCGATCTCAGCAATTATTAACGAAAAAATCTCCAACAGCTCTTAAAGCTACTGTAGATGTAGAAGAAAAGGTTGCTAAACTATTGAGTGATCACACCAAATTGAAAACAAAATTAGAAACATCACTAAAGAATTCTGAGGAAGAACGAATAGGGTTAGTGGATCACATAAAATCTCTGGAAGTTATTGTAAAATTGCAGCAGGAAGACCATAAAACTGAAATACTAAATCTCACGAGTCAATGTAGGTCTATGTCAGAGGAAATCGAAATATTAAAATCAAAAATAAACTTGGCTAATGTAAGATCTGAACCTCTGATCAATACAAAAAAAGTAGAACCTAAATCAAATGGGGAAAAATTAAATAGAAATGGTCAAACAAAAACGTATAGTCAGGTTTTGCAAACAGCAACCAAAACTAAAGTAAGAGCAAATAACGATAGGAAAGGTAGAGTACTGCTCTTGACATCCAGTCATGGACGAGACTGTAGTGACCTACTAAATAAAAGATTAAAAAATAAGTGTGAAGTTCAGAGCTTTTTCAAACCAAGTGCCCCTATAAACGCTATCGTAGAGTCAGCACAGGAACAAACTAAATATTTTGGTAAAAACGATTTTCTAATAGTACTGGGTGGCTCAAACAATATAAATGAACCTAATCTAAAACATCTTCCTGAAATAAATGAAAAAATTAAAGAGATTGTGCCACTCAGCCAAAAAACTAATGTAATAATAAGTACAATTCCGTATAGGTTTGATAGGCCAGAGCTAAATGAAGCCATTAAGTCAACAAATAAATCAATTCATAATACAATCAACAGCCTAAAAAATAAGAATTCTAAGCAGTTGGGGATTTGTTTTCTAAATGAAAGGCTGAAAAAACAAAACTTCACTAATCATGGTCTACATCTAAATCAATCTGGCAAAGTAATATTTTGTAATAGGCTGGCAGAGCTGATTGAAAGTCGTTTGCAATCTACTGTCAATAATTCTCCTAAACAATCATCTAACGAACCTTTTTTAGTAAAGTGGCTCAAAACCGGGAAGGGAAACTAGTTTCAGATGATAAATTCATATCTTCAATTGTATTAAAAGACGTTAATCGATCAAAAAATCAGGATAGCATTAGTGGAAGGAACTCTTGTAGCAATCTGATAGGCTCTCAAGATTCTAAGAGATTAAGTAAATCTACTTCAATATGCAAAAGCAACGATAAAGTAATAAGGGATGATAGGGAAGTACCGGTACTCACTGTGTTCCATCAGAATATTCAATACATTCGTAACAAAATAGATAGAATCGAAGTATTTTTTAAAGAAGAGGCTCCTGATATAGCTATTTTCACAGAGCATGGTTTAAAAGAAGATGAATTGTCACAACTTAATATTCCAAACTATTCATTGAAAACGTCGTATTGCAGGACATCTCATCGAAGTGGGGGAGTAGCTATCTTCACTAAAAATGCTAAGAATATGCAAACATTTAATTTAGAATATGCAGAGAAATTTGCTGTGGAAATGGATTTAGAAGTTACTGGTTTGAGAGTAAAAATCGACAATAATTTCGAAGTAGCGGTGTTAGGTATTTACAGGTCACCAAATGGGGAATGGAACAATTTTTGTGAACTATTCAATAGGCTTTTAGAGATTACTACTACTCGTTTTACAAACGTTATTGTAGCGGGAGATTTCAATACAGACTTTGCAACACAGAATAAAATGACAGAAGATTTAAAGGATATTATATGCATGAATAACTTGGAAATAAAAGTTCATGAATATACCAGAGTCACAAGAACATCACAAACTATAATTGATAACATCCTTACTAATATAGATTACTCTAAAACAAGATTAGGCGGCTCGGAACTATCTGATCATGACTATCAAATCTTAGAGGTGGGGTTGCAAGGTCATAAATCAATTAAAAAGAGTAGAGTAATGAAAGAAATTCAACAATGTGAACAGGGGAATATCGATTGTTTGAAGCAGAATCTGCTACAAGAAAACTGGAGTAGGATTTACAATAGCAATAGTTTAAATGACAAATATGATAGTTTCATTAATATTTTAAGGTTTCATATTACTATGAGTTGTCCAGTTAAAAAAGTCCCTGTAAAGAACAAATTAGACAAGATTGAAGAGTGGATAACTGATGATATCCTTGCAGAAAGAAATAGGGTTAAAGATGCATATGATGAATTCAAACTATCTAGAAATATGTTAAGTGAAGATAATTACAAAGCTCTAAAGAAAAATTATACAAGAGAAGTGAAAAGAGCGAAATGTAAGAAAACAGCCGAAATTTTGAATAATAGTGTGTACTTTATCACAGCAGTGTGGGATGTAATAAACAAAAATAGGCAAGTAGCTCATGTAGATGCTTATACTAGTGTCCCCAGAATAATTAACGAAAATAACAAATATATTGATGATAGTGTAGACATTTGTAATTTCTTTAACAGATATTATCAACTGGTTGCTAAGGATCTTCAAAAATCTCTTAATACAGGTATTAGTGATGCAAACATGAGGAATACTGAGGGGATTCAGAACGAATTAAAATTCCACCCAGTATGCCAAGACGAGTTGTCAAATATCATTGATAGTTTAAATAATAAAAAAACTGTAGGAATGGATGGGGTATCCAGTAAAATTCTGAAAGAATGTAAAGATCAATTGTTAGACCCTTTGATTCATCTGATCAATCATTCATTAGAACAAGGTGTTTTTCCAGATAATTTAAAAGAGGGGAAGATCTTGCCAATATTCAAAAGTGGTGATAGAGAAAAGGTAGAAAACTATAGGCCCATTAGTATTTTCAATGTAATAAGTAAAATTTTTGAAAGAGTAGTTCTAAATAGGTTACTTCTGTACCTTCAAGAAGCTAACTTTATCTGTGATGAACAGCATGGCTTCCAGAAAGGGAGATCAACAAAAACAGCCATAGTTTCTCTAGTTGAAAAACTAATAGATATATTAGATTCAGGTGATAAAGCTACTGCAATCTTCTTAGATCTGTCAAAGGCATTTGATTGTGTTAATCATAGAACTTTATTGGAAATACTGCAAAATGTAGGTGTAAATGGGGTTGAACTGAAATGGTTTGAATCATATCTTATTGGGAGAAAACAATGTGTAGAACTAACTACAGTAGTTGGTAATAGTATAGTAAAGAATAAATCTAATAAATTAGAGGTGCAAGCTGGAGTGCCTCAGGGGTCAATACTAGGTCCATTGCTTTTTTTGTTATATGTCAACCGTTTACCTAAAGAATTAATTAGTGGTAGAGCCCTCTTATTTGCTGATGATACATCACTCATTTTCAGCAATTCCATTCTAGATCATTTAGAAATAAGTGCCCATATAGGTGTGCAGTCCATTGTCCAATTTTTAAACCAGTTGAAATTAACTATAAATAGTAAAAAATGCCAATACCTTCAATTCAAAAACAAACATAATTTAAATGAAGATAGGGCTATAAACGTGTTTGTAAACGATAATCAATTAGACCAGGAAGAAAAAATTGCATTTCTAGGAGTTACGTTGGATAGACGATTGACCTGGACTCCATACATTGAGAAAATATGTAGTAAAATTTCATCTGGGGTATTTGTCCTGCGACAGCTCGCTAGGTTGAATGACAAAAAGTTACTTTTTACAGCTTACCATGGGCTCTTACTGTCACATATTAGGTGTGCTATCTTAGTATGGGGTAATTCATCAAAACAAAATCTTGATAGGGTGTTTAAGATCCAAAAGAAAGCGGTTAGGTGTATAGAAAGAGTAAATAGATTAGATTCATGTAGGCCGTTGTTCAAGAGACTTGGTCTCCTAACTGTACCCTGCTTATATGTGTATGAAGCTACTTTATATGTAAAAACGAATGATATTAACCAAAATCTTGATGTACATGATTATAATACAAGAAGCCGAGGAGATTATCACTTGGTGAGTCACAATAGTAGCCTATTCAATCAAAAACCTAGTTATATTGGTAGGAAATTCTACAACAAGCTACCGCAGTTTTTGAAGAGTCTTGAAAATATAGAAATATTTAAAAATCAATTGAAGAAATATTTAGTTGATAAAGCTTTTTATAGTGTACAAGAGTTCCTTTCACATCAAAATTAAGCCTCACCTCAACTAATTGAAGTAATTATGGTATCTAGTGTATAATATTGTTGATCTGACTTGACTTATACTCCTTAACTGGAGTCTCCAAGACGTAATCTACAAAAAAAAAAAAAAAAAAAAAAAGTAAATATAGCAATAGTTTGTAATGTTACCAAAACATCGATGTTTCAAAAACATCGATGTTCTGAGCTCGATGTTTCAATGCCATCGATGTTAAGCGTACGATATATCGATACATCGAAACATCGATGTTCTGAAAAAATTTGCCATCACTAGATGTGGGTGAGCGAGCGAGTGAATGAGAGAGAGAGAATGAATGAGAAAGACCTCCACAACAGACTGGAAATAATTATCAAGCTCTGTGTTGTGTTATCGATGGCTGGCAGCATGTGACGTCAACCAGCAGTTCTAGGCCTATAAGAATAAGATGCGATAATCAGCTGTTCTATGACGAATGAAAGTGAACATCTAAAAAAATTCAGTTGGTTTCAGAAACAGTTGGTTTCGTACGGTAGCCATGGCTTCATAGTAAAGATTGACACTTAGCCCGTAATTGTAACGTGTATATTAACCGAGTTACAACGAAATAAGTTTCATTAACCCAAAAATCAAATTGGCAATAACTTTTTTTCTGAAAGCAGCAGAAATTTTATTTTTGTGGCATTTAATAGCAGAAACTCATCAGAAATTATTGATATGTGTTTCATTTAGTTTTGCAAAGTGGGTGGGACCAGCATCACGCGGCAGTAATTAATTTTTTTAACTGAAATAACTTTTTTAATAACTTTTTTCCTGAAAACAGCAGAAAATTTATTTTTGCGGCATTAAATAGTAGAAACTCTGAAGTATCTCATGATATACAACTTATAGTTTCTGCCGTTTTGGGTGGGGCCAGCTTCACGAAGGTGCTGAACGCTACAAGTAGCCTAACTCATGCGAGTGTTGCCAAGCAGTCGATACCCTTAATACATTGCAGACCCTTCCACTCTACGGACGAAATGCTGGTTGATGAAATTCTCTTTTTTCATATTTTCAAATTTTCACTTCTATTCCTCCCTCATAAAAATTTGAAGTTCAATGCAAACAAAGTATGCTCTCCATACTGTTTCGTGTGACAAATTATCATTTTTTTTTTTGTTATATTGAATCTTTATTATAGCTTTTATATCCCAGAAACATGATAGCTCACGTTGATGAGTTCTAACTATACTGTATTCCAATTCCTTCTGAAGAAAGAGTTGTCTTAAAACGATTGCATAACTACCTCCAAGTCACAAGTGAGATGTACGTTGGGGCGAAGCAAGTGTGCTAAACATTTCATGAATGGCTTGAAGACTGAATAGAATTCATCATTGCATACACTATTCCATCTATGACTACCAATATACAGATTTAATAACTACCAAAGATTTTGAATAACTTTATCAAGCCAACATAACCTAGAGCTTGATCAATTCTTGGCGATCAGTTAAGATCAAAGAAGACAATATAAACAAAATTATTTTGTTTGCAAAAAGTTCAAAGCTCAATCAGTTTTTGATTATTTTCATTATGGGACCGATTCTTGTGGATTCTGAATTCTCATCACTTAAAAGCCTGTAACGGTCAAGATCTATTCTGCAACGATTTTGATAAAGCATGAATAAAATAATATTTTTATTAATAATATTTTTAAAATAATTTTATTTGAAAGAACTCCATGGAGTTTTTATTATTGGAGTATTATTCAATAATAAAAACTCCATGGAGTTCTTTCAAATAAAATTTATAATATAGAACAAAGTTAAATATTGTCAATTTTACTGTTTATTTTAAGTACTGGAACATGGTTTCGTGGCTTTACATGTCAAATTTTCAATAGTACTAAATGAAGTTCATTCTACCTGTAAACAGAAGATTATTCAAGTAGCTAAACTAAATTATGTGACCATATTAATAACCTTGTACCAAAATTTAATTCATTCTTCTTTCTTATTTTATTTTTCTTTTTTATTACAAATCATAGATATTCGTTAGTAATTTTAATTAAATTCATGATTAGTAAGTATGTTGGTAAAATGTAAGTATTCAGTTTGGTTACGTTGATAGTTCTGTTCTGACTGCTACAACCGACATTTTATACCGTTTCTACATATTCCTATTGATTGATAGATCTTGTTCAACCTTGTGAATCTTTGTGATAGTTCATTTCAATTGTTAATTTTGCTGTTCTTTTGATTAATTATTTCTGCGAACGTTCTGATCCTTCTGAACTAGTTTTCTTTTAGTCATTGTTAAATTCACTTAACCTTACTCAGATTAATTTCTTTCTGAATACGCAAGTTCTCTTGTAACTTTCCTATAAATTCGTTTTCCGTAATTTATTTCTTTTCATGAATGTAATACTATCTTATCTCTCTTGTTCAACTTTCTTGACTATAATATCATTCTTTCTTGAACTGAATTTCACAACCTTTTTGATATGTAACCTAGGCAATTTGAGTTGATTTTTGTCTAGATCAACTACGATTTTAATTTCAAATCGATTTAGATAATATTGTATTTCATTCTTCCTACAGGTTTTTTTTATAATGTACTCAATAACCAAAAGATGATGTTTACTGCATAACTTGGACAAATATTCGGATCAAAGTTAAGATTCCTAAAAGACAGTATTAAAAACCTAATTGGATAAACTGGACTAACTGAAAATATAATCTCCTAAAACATAAGTTATTTGCTAGTAGGCCTACTAAGCTAATTTTCGTCGATAAATTAAATAGTCATGACTTTAAACTTTTGTAACTAAAATTTAATTCTGAATTTTCATATCTTTGTATTTCTTTTACTTCTAATATATATCGAGTACTGGTGACTTTATCATTCGAAAATCTTCTTTTTATTTTGAATTACCTGCTCTTGAATAACCTATTATCAACTCATTATGATTCGCCGCCTCTAGGCGCAACACCCTTCTTTTGTGCCTTATCATTTTTGACCTTGGTCAAAACGGGATGTGTTGCAACCTATATTTTGAACAATAAATAATTTGGCATAGGGAAGTCAGTCACAATTTTATATGATAACGTATATTTTTTCACAAATTAGATCATTTTCACACCTCGCCCTTAGTTCATACATAGTTCACCCTTAATCATAGTTAGAATTGTCATCAATTTTACCTTTTCTCTTTATTGACAAAATTCGAATTCCATATTTGATTCAAATATTCCAAATTATTATAATGTAGGCCTTCCTATATAATTTGGAATTGGAGATAAAATAATCTATATATCAAAGTAGTCTGTTACAAATATCGAAACTCATCCATGAAAATATGGGTTGAAGAATTAGTCATTTAATACTGTTGAAAATGAGACATGTAAGGCCACGAGACCATGGTTCAGTACTGAAAATAAACAGTGGAAATGACAACATTCACCTTTGTTCTATTTTGCTATGGAGTTCCACAACATCAAAAAAAATCTACATATAAATTTAAAATTATAAGTTTTAGATTCCATTCATGCTTTCACTTTCAATCAATCCATCTTGTGTGTTCCAGCCCTCTCTCATACTATTCTTCTCTATTTCTATTTCATTCAAAAACAGACTTACTTATTGTCTCTCTATCTCATGAAATCTCCACTCATTCACAGAGTGCTTCCAGCAGTTCACGCCAACAACTATTTGGGGAGAGTGGGAATGCGTTCGCAAATTATTCAGGATTTCAGAATTCTGAGACCGAGTGTCCCATCTCTATACGAATTCGCGTAAAGCAGAAAGCTCCTTGAAACACCAGTAAACTGTAGATTATTCAAGTAGCTCAAATTATGTGACCATATTTATAAATATAATAGTTCTCACGTGAAGCCAGAAAACCAGTGACTTCTGTTGAAAAATAAAATACTGTATTCTTAGACAAAACTCCTACATACAACTTAAGAGAAGCTGTAAGAAACTAGATAATTTCAGTGAGTTGAAATAGTTAAATTAGAGCAAAAGCCAACGTTGATTAACTCTAATTGTTTGTCATAGCAATAGCCATCTAGAATAACAGCACTCATCGAATTTTCGCATATCTATTTGTTAGTGTTGTCAATATTCGTGAAACAAAAGTCTTCGATTATTTCTGCAATTAATATCCTTTGGCAGCCGACCCAAATATAAAGTTAATGCTATGATTCAAAGAACTCACCGAAGAACCTTCGCGAAAGAGAAAAATCTGGGTTTAATTCCTGGCGGTGGTAGAATTCTTTTGATAATAGCATCCATCGAGTTATCGCATATAAATTTGTTACTATTGTCAATATTATTTGTGGATAGAAAGTATTAAGTGCAATTGATCGTGTTTCTTTAAACAGACTGGTTTCTACTAACTTGCAGATTCTCTTGTGAGATCGAGCTCATGTATAGCACTGAAATGCCGTATATAATATCATAATTTGCATATATATTGGAAATTATCCAATTCTCATCTATATAGATATTCATATAATTTATATTATCGCTTACTGACTAACAAATTTATTAACCCTAGAAGGGTATCGCACGTATAACTGACGTGTAACAGGTTATTTTTGGTGCGCCACTCCTTACCCCCTCATTCCAGCAGTGTTCTCGGCAGACCACATTTATTACTAAGACCACATTTTGAGCGATTCTAGACATAAATTGAAGTCACATTTTGTGTCAAATAATTTTCATCTAGTTTTTGAAAATAGTCCCTCTAAAGCCACATTTTAAGCGATTCTAGACATGAATTTGTCCATTGTAAGCCACATTGTATCGAAGTGATTTTATCTAGATTTAGTAAAATAATCCCTCTAAAACCACATTTTAAGCGATTCTAGACATGAATTCAACAATTGTAAGCCACATTGTGTGTCAAAGTGACTTTTATCTAGCTTTTGCATCATTGCCAATAGGAGATCAAAACAAGTAGACAAACTTGAAACAGGCCTGTAGGGTGATCGCCCTAGAATGGCATCAGCTAGCATGTATTCTTATGGGGGGCAATGGCATTTCGCCCCTTGCCTATACCTATACCTATACTACGATCCACCTATACCTGAACTATTTTCACTCTGCTATTTTTCCCCCCTCCCCCCACCCCTGATTCCCTGATTGGGTTAATGTAGGGTACTGTATTTAAAAACAATTTAAATACATATATAGTATGCAAAGGTTATTCACAAAAAAATTCTTAATTATAATTATGGCTAAAAAAAACTAAATACGTCAAATTTATGTATCCATACCTTTAGCGTCATACTGTGACATGATACCTATCTAGGGTTAATAACATTTTCCAAAGGACCACGCGACTAGAGAAATACGTAAAACACACATGTTTAGTAAAGAACCTTGACGTGTAGTAAGAGAGAGTTTTATAAATCCTCTATCTCCCTCAAAATAGCCCCTACTTTCACTGGAATACTGGAAGAATAATAATTATTGTTTCACGCCCTGTGAATTTATAGGGGTTCAGAGAAGGAGAAGTCGAATCAATAGAGAACGCTCTCTGGCTAGCAACTTATCCAGAGGAATCTAATCGTGATTAATAGGTTCATTGATGATATGAAGCGAACGGCACTATCTGCTGTTCCAGCTGCTCTGGCTGGATGACATAATTATTGATCAAGCCACAGATGGTATGAGATCATCCCCCGAAAATCTCATTAGCAGAATGTGCTTATCTTTTTATACTACCTCGCTTGAGACTACACTTATTATTTGATTAAGAAAATTGAATTTGATTTATTCGACTAGAGCATACTTTCATACAGTATTTTATGTTTGAGTCTTGATAAAGTCTGTACAGTCCTACCTACATTCACCTATATTTCTGTTGTCTATTATTGAACTAATCTATAATAATGAGGTATCAATAAGGCTTCTATACATATTACCGCAGATCCAATGTTTCAATGGACTATTCTTAAAAATTTCAGATTGAATTACAAAAAAACTTCGCATTGTTATCAGATGAAAGCTTTAATCCTCCAATGTAATTGAGAACGGAGCGGAATGATCGAACAAGTGAACTATGAACTAGAAGAAGTAGTACCATCTGAGACAATCGATTGACAGAATAGTTTAGTTGAAGAAAATCTATTCTAGACACAAGTTATCAGTAATCCTAGTTGTCTATTCCAGAATTGATCTTCGAAATTCGCTCAGTTCCAATTAACTTTAAAATGGAGCAGTTCATTCAACTTTACGGTTGACAGAATGCAATGGAACCAATAATTGAGAGGATTACTTGAGAAAATGCAGTCTAGGCTAACTGGAACCGATGATGTGTGATAACCAGGAGATTGAAAAGAATTTCGATAATTGAGACTTCTACACCCAAACACAAACTACTACTAACTTGAACTCACATAGTATTACTACTCGAATTACCTGAACATATTGGATCTCTGAAGACAATTGGAAGTTTTTTCAAAATATGTATACAAATTATGTAAATATCATCTTGAAACAATCAGAGAATATTTTTATACATTGTAATGTATTGTTATGGGTTGTTCTCAAACGAAAGTAATGCTGGCAATACTTTAAAACAAGATTAGAACTTCATTCACACAATCGACTCAACAGCAGACACTAATAAGCAATTATCACACAAGAAGATCAATAAAAAAAGACAAACAGTTGAATAACTTTCGACTAACAATAAATATGTCTATAAAAAAATTCATCAACTTTCAAAACTAGTGGATAACACCATCAATAGGCAGATCAATTTCTCAGTGATTAATTTCTAATAAACCGTTTAATAACTCAATCATAAACTAAGCACTGAATTACATTGGCCCAAAAGAAGTTTAACTATCACTGAATATTTCATAACAATCATTACTGTCACAAAAATCCTTGGGCTATCACCAAGATGCAATGTATACACTTGTGCGAATAATGAAGAGAGCGATTATATGTTAGCTTTAGCGCCGTTTCATCATTAACCCTTTAGCGCCGTGCGTGATCATTTATGATCACAGGCATTCATGTCAAGTAAATTTATTTTTAATGAAGGGATATTGATAATTTTATGGTTGGCATGTGTGCCATGACATTCATAATGATAAATGTTATGCTATGAGTCCATGTCCGACTTCTGTTGAGTGAGCATTCTTTCACAATGAGCAAAGACATTTGATTCTATCATCAATCAATTCGCAATGGTATGCGGTTGGCAAAAGTGATCATTTCTTCATATTATTCATCTCATATAACTAGATAATGCTGTCATTGACTTCTAATAATGCTATTCTTAGTTTCTTACAACTTTGTGACAAAAGACACTCTCATTACTAATTGCAAAATGGCTGTGTCTGTTGCTGTGATCATATGGACACGCTAGGCGCCTGCAGGTTCAATGATGTATTCCCTTTTATCCAATTTTCAATAGCAATATACCTGTTTCTGGGACTTATCCTTGCAAGAAGTCATTGATTTATTGGAATTTGAAGTCCAATAGCGGCTCCAGGGTGGTCATGAGGTTATGACCCCCCCCCCCCCCAAAAAATCGGAAATTCACTGAAGGGATAGGAGGGGGAGGGGTGATCTTGCAAAAAAAGGTCTGAAAACCGTCAGTCTTGCGCAAAATTTGGGTAAAAATGTAAGAATCTTTTATCACGTGTCTAGGTCCTGAACCAAATATGTATACAAAACTTCAAGTTTTTTTGTTCATGTATTACTTGAGAAAAGCAGAAAAATTATAGCTCAGTTTTCAAAAATGTCAATATTGGGCGTTTTTTGGAAAATTTTTGAAACCCGTTGTGTATGTGTACCAAATTTCAACTTTTTTGGGCTAGTAGCTCTCGACAATTGTGTGATGAGTCTGTGGTATTTGGCTATCATATATAGGCTATTAGGCTATATAAATTTGGCTTATAAAACTCGCGGTTTATTAGTTATAATGGATAATAAGACAAAGTTGTTACAACCACGTTTATAAAAAAATAGTGAGATACTAGTTTCGCTTGTTACACCATTATCAATCTCACACAAACTCGTTTGTTTGAGATTGATAATGGTGTGACAACCGAAACTAGTATTTCACTATTTTTTATAATCGTGGTTGTTACAACTTCGTCTTATCATTCATCGTGGATATCTTCCACAATATCACTTTCGCCACTACAATAATAAAGTTATCAGTTATATGATGTTGAAGATCCATCTTGTTTCCACTAATATGTAATATAAACTTAAAAAAACTACTTTTAAATGGAAATTACCTCACGTTATGGCGTGACGGCCGTTTCGCTCTATGGATCAATGTTGTCCTCTCGGCGAAATTAGAGTGTACTGTGGGTCGTCTGACGATGCTCTAGACAACAGAGCGAAACGGCCGTCACGCCATAACGTGAGTTAATTTCCATTTAAAAGTAGTTTTTTAGTTTATATTATCAGTTATAACTAATATGAGTGATAGTGTGAGATTGTAGTAAACGTGGCCTATGTATAATTATTGTTTTTCATAAAAGAGATGGTAAACATAATCATGAAAGTTCAATATTTCTGCTCTGTATTTGTGCGTGTAATGGGGAACTTTTATATTTTTTAATGATTTGTGTTATTCAATAGCCTTATAAAGAAGTAATATATTAATAGAATTTGTCATTAATACTCTTAAAAGGATGTGTCATTTAATACTGGATACTTCATTGAGCAATAGTTCTCAGAATTTATTGAAGCTATTTTGTTAATCTGTATGTGCTTGCAATAACCATTGAATATGGTAGCGCCTAGCGTGTCCATATGATCACGGGCCATATCTCAAAACTCATTGAATGTAATTATGTGATTTTCTGTGAATAGTCTTCCTTTTAAACGTTCATTAAACTCTGAGAATATTATTAGCATTGAAAAAGAAAAAAAAACTTCGGCGTTAAAGGGCTAATTATCAGCAAGAAGCCCTGGCATTGACAGAAAAACAGTTCTCAATGTTTTTATAGACATTTATGGAAAAACAGTTTTTACTGTTTCTCGAGTCATCGTAAATATCTGTTTACACAACACCTTCCATAACAAACTAGAATGAAAGATTCATAACTAACATATACCATGAGAATGAGCAAAAGCAAAGAGACAAAGAGAGAAACAATAAACGTCGATTGTTAGCTCCACGAACATTAGACCCTTGTGCGAACAAAGCTCTGCCATGCTTGTCCAAACACAGTTATTCGTACAAGCTATTCATCAGCATCTTCTGTTTGAAGTTTCACAAGTATCATAACTGATTTCGACTGAAGGTGACTTCAGACCTCAACATAATGTTTCGCGTAGAACACAAACGAGGATTGAGTAAGATTGCAATTACTTTCCTCAATCCATTGTTATACTGCCTTCTATTTTAAATTGTGCTCAGTCGGTTCCCTGTCTTCTTAATCACTGGAATCTTATCATTCCAATGCATCACTCAATTGATTTTGATATTGTGGTAGAAGAAACAGGTCGGCTGCAGTATACAGAGAATTATTTACACCCGAGTTCCTTACACTGAGATCCAGAAGGTAACTGAAATATCCTTCTGCTCCAAAACCACCTTCTACTAATTCCAATATGGATTTTTGCCACAGATGCACTACAATGATGATCAGATAGAGCATAAATATGGATTTATTTTTTGCAAAATCACCACAAATTTATAGTAAAGATAGAATTCAAGAGCAGAATAATGGAAGTAATGATATTTGTTTTAAATTATTGATTTTTAAATTAATCTGTCAGGTGTTGGTTTCACGCTAGCACAGCTGTGCCCTGAGCGTGAGTTTGTCTGTGGAGGGATCTTTGCAATATTAGCCTGCATGGATTTTACTGAGGGCTGAATGGGCACAGTTGATTTGAAATTTATTTTCTTAGTACTTTTGAGCAATATCAGTTGTTACGATACAAAGAAAAAATAGATAATTGTAGCCTAGACATTTATTCTGCAAACCCTTCTGAGGTATGGCCGTCTTTGCCTCCGTGGATTAAACTTTTTCAATTTTCACGAATTGTACTTAACCTCACCACTCACCACTTTTCACTTGACACAAACTTGGGACTTCATTACTGTACAGAATAACATTGAAAGCTCTATCAACAAAGTAGTCTTAATTATTAAGTATTGTTTGTGAGCGACATCTAATTATTCTTCAGTTAACATGAAACACACGTCCGATACTACAGGGAGTTAAGAATCAAGCTCCAGACAGAATTCAGAAGCACATTGCCCAAAAATAACATTCAAATTTTGCAAAGGTTCTAAATGATCAAATTATAATAACTTAAATAAAACGTTGTCAAATTAGTATTGAGGACCCGACGACGCGGGTTTTGAAATTGCGTCATTGTGCATCCGTCCGTCCATCTGTGCCCTGAAGCTTACAAAAAATCCAATCTCTTAGAGCTTGGTATATAGCTTCCTCATACTCTAAGTGAGATCGTTATTGATTTTGGAATTTGGGGATCCAATAAAAAAAATATGATGTAGAACACATCGGAATTACATCTAGGTTCTAGATTAGTTTTGGCGAGGAATATCAAAACATTGAGCAACTTGTGCTGAAAAAGATATGCATCACTGAAGTTATGAACAACATTGAAAAAAGCTTTATCTGTATCTTCCATGGGGTGTAAGGACTGAGCATTGTCTTTCTTCTGGTGCTATCTTTCCTGGAATATTTTCTCAAGTAAAATATTATCAATCCCTTCCCCCTTCCCCCTCCCCCAAAGAAACATAGGTTTATCCATGGAGGTAGGTGAGAACAGGATGGAGGTAGAAATAGAAGGCGATCCTTACTGTTTCACAAAATGGACGGAATTACCAATGAATGAAAACTCACAATATTCGTGTTCGAATCAAGCGACGTGTTTTATTTTTGTGAGCTGTGTAAGGAGCAACCGACCGATTATCTTCAGCTGCAGCTTTCATTATCAAGACACTGTTGCCGATAAAAGGTAAAAGGTTTTCTGGAAGACTGAAATGATTGGTGGCGCGCCGGTAAAAAAGATTAATGATTGTGGAGATCTGTCGGCTAGGTCTTTAACTACTCTTAGCCGTCATCACCATCTGTGCGTAAAACGAAACCGCAATTATAGTAGTTCACTGGTTTACTGCATGCAACACATCATTCCTCACCAGTGGCTTATGACTGCTTCAAGTCAAGCTAAAAGCGGAAAAATTCCATTGAATTTACGGTCAACAAAATCTGAAGCAGAAAAGAGCGAAAGGAGTGGAAATCGAGTCTGTTACTTTTTTCAAGAGAAATCTTCACTGATAAGAGCGGAGAATAACACATGGTAAATTTTCAAGAGAAAAGTTTTTAAATACACTCAAGTGAATGTGTGTGAGTTCGAATGAATTTGGAGGATTTTGAAAGTACTTCAAAGTCTTTGAGAGTACTTATCAAAAACTAGAGAATTTCAGCAGAATTCGCTCTAGCACATCTTTGATCTATATTGATGAACAATCCGCCTGCACTACAGATCAGACTCAGTCATGGACAGGATTAGTCTAATTGGGGAAATATAATGAAGTGAAAGTTCGTATTATTTGTAAACCAAAAAAAATACTTATTTACACACTGATACTGTTGGCAATAAAATAAGGTGAAAAGACTAGAATGAACAAAATTATAGAAAAGCTCCTGAAACTTGAGAGGAAAAATGCAAATTAATTTCATGAGTACATTTCTGAAAAAAAAAATAGAATAACTAAAATTATAGAAAAAGCTTCTTGAGCCTGAGAGGAAGAATATATAGTATGGAGAATACATTTATTTATTCTATGAATACATTTCTGAGGAAAAGTCTGATATTTTGCAAAACTTAGTACAGTATATTACAATATAATATATAATCACACTATGAAAAATAATAATAGTGTGCATACTTGATCACTGATCCGTATGCATATTAAACCACTAACCCTTGTTGTAAATTCAGGAAACAAAAATAATTATTGTGATAAAGTATACTTCCACATTTTTCTACATTCTTGAATGTTGAAAAACTATGATTTTATAATGCAGTCGTGGATAAAATATACTTTTACTCCAACTCTACATACTTATGCTCAAACTCAGTGTTCTAGGAAATGGGTAATCAATTTTCTAAATCCTAAATCTCAGTATATGGTACCTTACCTCTAGCGCACCTTACTGGAAACTCAAAAGATTCTTTCGAAAAAAGTTAAAGAGCCCATTTGATTAAATTTTTGTTGCTCAGACGAATTTCAACAATAATGTTAGGCACTCAACGGTAGAGTAGTTCATGCGTTGACAGTTACTTCCGGGATTGATAAGGGGCGAGTCCTTATTTTTTCTCCATCTACACCTCAAAAACGCTCTCTTTCACTTCTATTTTTCAAATGGCTCCTAGTATTTTTAAAATAACATCTCATCTGTTTCGACAATATAATGTATATTTATTGTTTCGACAGAGAGGCTTGGAATATAACTTTCCGGAGCAATAAAAATCTATGAAAGGGAGTTAGTTTTTATTCAGATCTCAAGTTCGAATGTGAGTGGCACGTCGTGATACACGTTGCTATTGTGACAGCATTTCAAGTGTGATAGTAGCCATGACAATCGATGTGTTTCGTAAGTGCTTGGTTTATTGAGTTTATTAGACAATTCTTATTTACTCATTGAACAATTTATTGACAACTTTTTGAAAATATTGATTGGCCCATTGTCAGTTATTAGACAGATTGACAATTATTAGTGTATCAGTTTTGATCGGTTATTAATCTTTTTATAGAAATATTCATTGTTAGTTGTGAGCCATTGGACTGTTGTATCTTTCATTCTGTCCGTTGTGAATTAATTGTGTAAATGAAGTTCAGGTGCTTCTTTTAAACTTTGTCAGCATTATTTTAGTGATAGAACCCGTAAGAATGATAGTCGAACACTCTACAAAAACTCTACAAAACGCTTTTCTTAGACGGTACTTTAAAAAGAGTTATCATGCTTTTTCAAATTCAATCTGATTTTATATCGACCTTCAATCATAAAAGTCTAAATTCTCAATGTAAAACAAATCCAACATTTTCTATATCTCGATATTTGAGTCCTTACAAATTTTCCTTCCCGCTATTTAATAAACAGATCAATTTAAACTCGGCATCAATTTTCTTTAGAGATACATCTTTCCCTAATCGGAAACTCCAGGGAGGAAGAGTGAGTGAGAGATTTTTGATATTCATTTATTATAACTTACGTTGCTAGGTCTTAAGAGACCTTTGGAGAACACTAGTGCACATGAAAATGTTGAGGAGAATTTTTTTAATGCTGGAGAAAGAGTGTGTGAGCGAGAGAGAGAAACATACATTTTTTGAAGGCTCCTTCTTTGCTTCTCTTTGTTACAGAAGCTTTTCTTTTATGTCCGAGTCCGGGTCATCAAGAATAGTTCCCAAGAGACCCTGTCCTAGTTCAGGCTCCACCTTTTTGATTTCTTCACTGTTATTTCCTACTTCCTGATCATATATCGTAATGGATATTCATTCTGATACGAATCAATTACTCATGTACTGTTCACAAAAAAATCAGCTAATGTCAACAGAATCAGTTATTGTCATATTTAAAAATGCGATATGAAAGTAAAAAAAAAAAAAATTATTTATTCCGAATTCCTTAATTTCTATCAATTTATACTCAAGACTTCCGCAATGGCGTATATTGACAACAGTATCGAATAACTGATGAAAATCGATAAATGCCACTGTAAAAAAATATCATTCATCACCGGGAATCGAACCACGGACCTCCCAATTGCCGGTCGGGCACCTCAACAACTAGACTATGATGACTTTCCTGCACAGCAGGATTCATTTTGAAATTGGCAATATCGGCTCGTATCTCACAAGTTAGTTTGAAGTAACTGTCACTTTAAATTATTGTAAGTCACTTCAAACTAACTTGTGAGAAACGAGCGGATATGGCCAAATTTAAAATGAATGCTGCTGTGCAGAAAGGTCAAACTAACTTGAAAAAGGAACTTTAATGAGTGGACTTAAAACTGTCAAGTCTTCTCCAGCATGAAATATTACTATTTTCAATTGTGATTTACTGTAAATTTTTTATTCTTAATTACTACGCATGAGACTTTTTACCTGCTTTGTTTGATTTTTCTGTTATTCAATCTTAAAAAAGTGCAAATCACGCAATTAGTAGCAATAAGTCTCATGTCTGTTTTTTGATAGATCAGCAGTAAAATTTTATTCGCAGTTCAAGTACACATTTCTGTAATAGCGGAAGTGAATATCCTGCAAGAGGATTCATGATGACCATATAACTTATCGTATAAGTACACTAGGGCTTTGCTCTGAAGTTGATTCAGAAAGTAATGGATGCTAGCTTAATAATGATGATCTTTTTTCCATTCGAAATCTGCCAATAAACGCTATTATGTGTGAAATTATTATTATTATTTTTTTTTTTGTAGATTACGTCTTGGAGACTCCAGTTAAGGAGTATAAGACAAGTCAGATCAACAATATTATACACTAGATACCATAATTACTTCAATTAGTTGAGGTGAGGCTTAATTTTGATGTGGAAGGAACTCTTGTACACTATAAAAAGCTTTATCAACTAAATATTTCTTCAATTGTTTTTTAAATATTCCTATATTTTCAAGACTCTTCAAAAATTGCGGTAGCTTGTTGTAGAACTTCCTACCAATATAACTAGGGTTTTGTTTGAATAAGCTACTATTGTGACTCACCAAGTGATAATCTCCTCGGCTTCTTGTATTATAATCATGTACATCAAGATTTTGGATAATATCATTCGTTTTTACATATAGAGTAGCTTAATACACATATAAGCAGGGTACAGTTAGGAGACCAAGTCTCTTGAACAACGGCCTACATGAATCTAATCTATTTACTCTTTCTATACACCTAACCGCTTTCTTTTGGATCTTAAACACCCTATCAAGATTTTGTTTTGATGAATTACCCCATACTAAGATAGCACACCTAATATGTGACAGTAAGAGCCCATGGTAAGCTGTAAAAAGTAACTTTTTGTCATTCAACCTAGCGAGCTGTCGCAGGACAAATACCCCAGATGAAATTTTACAACATATTTTCTCAATGTATGGAGTCCAGGTCAATCGTCTATCCAACATAACTCCTAGAAACGCAATTTTTTCTTCCTGGTCTAATTGATTATCGTTTACAAACACGTTTATAGCCCTATCTTCATTTAAATTATGTTTGTTTTTGAATTGAAGGTATTGACATTTTTACTATTTATAGTTAATTTCAACTGATTTAAAAATTGGACAATGGACTGCACACCTATATGGGCACTTATTTCTAAATTATCTAGAATGAAATTGCTGAAAATGAGTGATGTATCGTCAGCAAATAAGAGGGCTCTACCACTAATTAATTCTTTAGGTAAACGGTTGACATATAACAAAAAAAGCAATGGACCTAGTATTGATCCCTGAGGCACTCCAGCTTGCACCTCTAATTTATTAAATTTATTCTTTACTATACTATTACCAACTACTGTAGTTAGTTCTACACATTGTTTTCTCCCAATAAGATATTATTCAAACCATTTCAGTTCAACCCCATTTACACCTACATTTTGCAGTATTTCCAATAAAGTTCTATGATTAATACAATCAAATGTCTTTGACAGATCTAAGAAGATTGCAGTAGCTTTATCACCTGAATCTATTATATCTATTAGTTTTTCAACTAGAGAAACTATGGCTGTCTTTGTTGATCTCCCTTTCTGGAAGCCATGCTGTTCATCACAGATAAAGTTAGCTTCTTGAAGGTGCAGAAGTAACATATTTAGAACTACTCTTTCAAAAATTTTACTTATTACATTTGAAATACTGATGGGCCTATGGTTTTCTACCTTTTCCATATCACCACTTTTGAAGATTGGCAAGATCTTTCCCTCTTTTAAATTATCTGGAAAAACACCTTGTTCTAATGAATGATTGATCAGATGAATCAAAGGGTCTAACAATTGATCTTTACATTCTTTCAGAATTTTACTGGATACCCCATCCATTCCTACAGTTTTTTTATTATTTAAACTATCAATGATATTTGACAACTTGTCTTGGGATACTGGGTAGAATTTTAATTCGTTCTGAATCCCCTCAGTATTCCTCATGTCACTAATACCTGTATTAAGAGATTTTTGAAGATTCTTTGCAACCAGTTGATAATATCTGTTAAAGAAATCACAAATGTCTACACTATCATCAATATATTTGTTATTTTCGTTAATTATTCTGGGGACACTAGTATAAGCATCTACATGCGCTACTTGCCTATTTTTGTTTATTACATCCCACACTGCTGTGTTAAAGAACACACTATTATTCAAAATTTCAGCTGTTTTCTTACATTTCGCTCTTTTCACTTCTTTCGTATTGTTTTTCTTTAGAGCTTTGTAATTATCTTCACTTAACATATTTCTAGATAGTTTGAATTCATCATATTATGCATCTTTAACCCTATTTCTTTCTGCAAGGATATCATCAGTTATCCACTCTTCAATGTTGTATAATTTGTTTTTTACAGGGACTTTTATAACTGGACAACTCATAGTAATATGAAACCTTAAAATATTAATGAAACTATCATATTTGTTATTCAAACTATTGCTATTGTAAACCCTACTCCAGCTTTCTTGTAGCAGATTCTGCTTCAAACAATCGATATTCCCCTGTTCACATTGTTGAATTTCTTTCATTACTCTACACTTTTTAATTGATTTATGACCTTGCAACCTCACCTCTAAGATTTGATAGTCATGATCAGATAGTTCCGAGCCGCCTAATCTTGTTTTAGAGTAATCTATATTAGTAAGGATGTTATCAATTATTGTTTGTGATGTTCTTGTGACTCTGGTATATTCATGAACTTTTATTTCCAAGTTATTCATGTATATAATATCCCTTAAATCTTCTGTCATTTTATTCTGTGTTGCAAAGTCTGTATTGAAATCTTCCGCTACAATAACGTTTGTAAAACGAGTAGTAGTAGTAATCTCTAAAATGCTATTGAATAGTTCACAAAAATTGTTCCATTCCCATTTAGTGACCTATAAATACCTAACACCGCTACTTCGAAATTATCGTCGATTTTTACTCTTAACCCAGAAACTTCTAAATCCATTTCCACAGCAAATTTCTCTACATATTCTAAATTAAATGTTTGCATATTCTTAGCATTTTTAGTAAAGATAGCTACTCCCCCACTTCGATGAGATGTCCTGCAATACGACGTTTTCAATGAATAGTTTGGAATATTAAGTTGTGACAATTCATCTTCTTTTAAACCATGCTCTGTGCAAATAGCTATATCAGGAGCCTCTTCTTTCGAAAATACTTCGATTCTATCTATTTTGTTACGAATGTATTGATTATTCTGATGGAACACAGTGAGTACCGGTACTTCCCTATCATACCTTATTACTTTATCGTTGCTTTTGCATATTGAAGTAGATTTACTTAATCTCTTAGAATCTTGAGAGCCTATCAGATTGCTACAAGAGTTCCTTCCACTAATGCTATCCTGATTTTTTGATCGATTAACGTCTTTTAATACAATTGAAGATATGTGTTTATAATTTGAAACTAGTTTCCCTTCCCGGTTTTGAGCCACTTTACTAAAAAATGTTCGTTAGATGATTGTTTAGGAGAATTATTGACAGTAGATTGCAAACGACATTCAATCAGCTCTGCCAGCCTATTACAAAATATTACTTTGCCATATTAATTTAGATGTAGACCATGATTGGTGAAATTTTGTTTTTCAGCCTTTCATTTAGAAAACAAATCCCCAATTGCTTAGAATTCTTATTTTTTAGGCTGTTGATTGTATTATGAATTGATTTATTTGTTGACTTAATGGCTCCATTTAGCTCTGGCCTATCAAACCTATACGGAATTGTACTTGTTATTACATTAGTTTTTTGGCTGAGTGGCACAATCTCTTTAATTTTTTAATTTATTTCAGGAAGATTTTTTAGATTAGGTTCATTTATATTGTTTGAGCCACCCAGTACTATTAGAAAATCGTTTTTACCAAAATCTTTAGTTTGTTCCTGTGCTACTCTACGATTGCGTTTATAGGGGCACTTGGTTTGAAAAAGCTCTGAACTTCATACTCATTTTCTAATCTTTTATTTAGTAGGTCACTACAGTCTCGTCCATGACTGGATGTCAAGAGCAGTACTCTACCTTTCCAATCGTTATTTGCCCTTACTTTAGTTTTGGTTGCTGTTTGCAAAACCTGACTATACGTTTTTGTTTGACCATTTCTATTAATTTTTTCCTCATTTGATTTCGGTTCTACTTTTTTTTCATTGATCAGAGGTTCAGATCTTACATTAGCCAAGTTTATTTTTGATTTTAATATTTCGATTTCCTCTGACATAGACCTACATTGACTCGTGAGATTTAGTATTTCAGTTTTATGGTCTTCCTGCTGCAATTTTATAATAACTTCCAGAGATTTTATGTGATCCACCAACCCTATTCGTTCTTCCTCAGAATTTTTTAGTGATGTTTCTAATTTTGTTTTCAATTCGGTGTGATCACTCAATAGTTCAGCTCAATCTACAGTAGCTTTAAGAGCTGTTGGAGATTTTTTGTTACTAATTGCTGAGATCGCGTAGCTACCTGAGTTCTAGTTAAACAATTAGATTTAGATGCCTTGTTTGGACTCATTTTCCTAGCTAAAAATTGTTTTCAATCGATTTTAGTTAAATGTTTAATGAAATATTACTTGATTTATTACAATTGTCAACTTGAGACTATTTAATTACATGAAAATTTATCAATATCGGTACACCTAACCTCGAAAATAGAATTTGACTTTTTATTAAGATACTTTAAATTATAATAGACAAATTAATAACGGAGATTATTAAGATATTATAAATACTAATAATAATAAACAAAAATACTACTTATCCGTTCGAATTAATATTCTATTCCTCAAAATTCGCAGAGCCTGTTCTGAAAACGTATGCACAGCACACTGCTACCTCGATATCTCCATCATATCGATATTATCATATCACCATCGACAAACATTTTCTCTCGATTACGCATTGTTAATGATAACTGGGTCACACAAATTTATTGAAATTAAATCTTTAGTATATCGAACTTGATAGCTATTCATGATTTTTTTTCTCTTGCCACTTCTAGTATTTTTATAATTTTCATCTTCATGAAATAAATTGATTTATTCCTCCATGTAAAATAAGTATAAATTATTATTATTAAAAAAGAAGAAAAAATTAATAGCTTCATGGAATTTTTATCTGGCTATTTTAGTAGATCGAATATTATTCCAGATCATTATAATTTCTGTGGAATAGATGCAACTTTTCAATCATTTAAATAACTCTGATTTATTTGAAATAAGCCTGTTCAAATCCAAACTACTCTAGAATTAGCTAAGTTTGAAAAAACATTTTTACTTTTAGTTTATAACATATAAATTTATTTATTTTAACAATTCAAGTGCATTTCAACTTTAATTGATTTAAATTTATTCCATCGAATGACGTTATGGTATCGATCAACTTCCATTGATACTAATAAAGAATAATAATTCCAATAATAATTTTTAAATATCAATTTTAAGTATCATATTCTATTGTATATCATCAACTTCTTATTCGTGATGAAAAGCTCTACTCGAATTAAATTAAATTGATAATTTGAATCAGTTTTTCTATTTTATCAATGCAATATTCTAATCAATTTTATCAATAATTGAATGTACTTCGATTTCTAATTTCAAATCAAGTAGCTAAGTTTCATTGAATATATTTATTCTAGTGAATTTTAACTCAAGTGCAGATTCATTCATATCAGTCTGATGAATTTAGAAAAAATATTTTCCAAATACAGAATTCAGGACAGATAATAAGGAAAGAATATAAGAAATAGAATTATTTCATCCAAATTTGCCTTTAAAAATAAGAGATTATTCCTTTGAATTTGGAATCATGAACAAAACCATTTACGCCGATCCTGAGTTTCAGCTCAAGGCATCTGTGTGATAGCTCAGCACTCTACCAATGAGACTAGGGCGGATTCACAAAACATGAAGCAATTAGAAGCATTCTAATACCAGCGGTTTATCACTGCTGGTTTAATGACATCAGGCCTATCTTTTAGCGTAATCTTAGCGAACTTTGGTGTTCATCGAATACTTGGAGTTTCTGTGTGGAATTCACAAGACACACTCACAATGAAAAATAAATAGAAATAATATTATTGCTTTATGAACAACAATTAAAAAATTGTTGGTTGTGTTATATTCTGAAGATTCCGGGAAACAGTAGTTGTGAATTACCATAAATGTTTAGAGTGAAAAACTAAATGCAGTGAATCATTTAGATGCTGGATGGCGCAATACGTTTTTCCAGTTCATGGAACTCATTTGACCAGAAAATATTTGATAAATCCTTCAAATAATTGCATTATTATTAAATTAAATCAATAATCGTTCCATGACGCCGAATATTTTCATCGTTTTTGGAACGGGCTTAATTAATTTATAATTTAGATTAGGTGGCTCTTTGCATTTTATTAGTGCACTGTGGGCAACTGAAAAATCTTTTATTTAGATTCTTCTAAAATATATACTTATTTTATGCATTTTCAAGAGAAAAAAAAACACAAATCAAGAATCTATAATACCTGCAAGGCGAATCCTGTGCGTAGGTATGAGTTGCAATACTATACTGGGCATGCTATACTTCTTTTATCAAGTGTGAAGCAGAAAACCAATCGGTTCATATTATAAGAGATAACTTACTTCAGGATAGGAGTGATCTTGTCTTAATCATTTTCAGTATAAAAACATGAGATACTATCATTGTATCGACTGTCATTCTATTTTCAATCTCAATCCCACTAAAACGAAAATAAAGTGTGACTCCACATGGATTTTTCATGCACAAATAAAATGATGATTAATGGTTGAATGGTATGATAATGGATAGTTCGCTAATGGATTATACTCGACCATGAAGGGTATATTATGTGAGAACTTCTGTTTGATAGTTTTTGTCTGATTGAGTTTGAAAATGACGCGACCGTAGTCGATTCAAGATTTAATAGTTGAAGCAAGCAATTGAGACAAAATCAGTCTCATTCATAATGGATATCTACCCCTAATCACCATCAACGATACATTCAAGTCATATTGTATCAACTCGAGCTTGCATTTTTGACGCAAATGATGGCTGCAGAGTGAAGTGAGCTCCATTGTACAAATTTTCAATGGAGTCACAATGAAGACATGAAGTGACAATAAAGCATCCATCAAGCATTTTCAATTCGTATCGTGTGAATTCTGCAAGAGGAAATAGTCACGTGTGTCATGTCTGCGTGCGTGTAGGCTGTCTAGTGATTGATGCCGGGGAGACGAAGATTTGTAGATGATCCCTGCCAGACGAGCATGAAGCGCTCTTCTATCAATCCTTGAGACCTGAACATCAGCAACACTGGAACAAGTAGATGTGATGGTCTTTTTCCCTGTCAGAGCGCAATCTTCGATCGTTATTCAAAAACTCCCCTCATTGACGGCAACATGAATAGCGAATATTTTGGAGTTCTTTGTATATTTGCTCCATCCTTTTCATGAACTTTTCGAAAATGATACGGAGGTGAAGTTGGATGTAACTGGGAGATCGAAAGAAACAAATGATATCAATAGTTGATGAATATCGTCCATAACAGATGCATACTCTGAGAAATTTTGACAGATTTCATTTTCGTAGTCATTCTAGCTAGTAGCGCTGCATTGACAAAAATATCATTTTTCGTCTGATTGAAAGTCATTTAATAGATAAATACTTCATTCTGTGCAAACCTCAAAATGCAGAGCGGCGTCTTTTGGAAATACTATTTTATATGAGAATATGAGCGCTGTTATTAATCTATTGTTTGAAGAAATGACTGTTTGACTAGGCTTGCTCGACTACTGTGCAACTTGGCAGCTTTGTACCCACATTAGCGTGATACTTTGCACAGACTATAGTCAGAAACCAAGCTTAGTAGTTATCTACACTATGTCATTAACAAGGGCTATGAGTCATCAAACAGATATATGATTTTCATAAACAGCTGTACTCTATTGGTCTATATAATAATATCTATGCATTGTTCAACATTTTGTCTACCCACAGATGAGAGTGTAATAAATTATATTCTATTGGTAATTGAAAGAACTTTATTCATTCATCAGAATTTTGCTCCCAAGATTTACTGCCATGTGAATAGACAGTAGCCTACAAAGGCATTCTGATTGATTTTTGGAAGTGATTCGTGTGGACTTCATTCAGCATCTTGAATTAGAAATATTTATGATCAGTAATTTTAAATTGGTTGATGTTGATTATATAAGATCTTGTCACAAGAGATGGCACATGTGCAAGTGCATTCGCCAGTTTTTCGTTGTTTCCGCATGCTGGAACAAGTAGGTCTATAATTCCACAATTTCTATAAGTCGAGCAAACACGATTCTGCATTGGATTGGAGACCAATGTCCCATTGTGTATCAGAGTGATGCGGAAAGCAAAAAGGGACCAGTTGTCTCAAATTATATTCAAATTCGAGTTATTATTTTTTCTTAATAAAGTATTCAATTATGAATATTTTTGTTTCAAAACAAATTTGATATCTTAAGAGATTTTTCTCAGTTATTGCTTTTTAGTGTAACGGGTCAAAAAAGGTTGTTTGAGAAAAACGCGTTTAAAGTTTTCGTTCAATCACACTGACTTGTATCAGTACAGACCCTTGTCGGGTCATGTTATAACTCCATAATGACAACTAGTCCCTCTTCTCAAACCAAACGTGGGTTGACATAATTAATATTATCGAGTATTTCCTCACTAAAGTCGACTTTACAATCGACTTGGCCTTGTAGATGAAGATTTTTATTTAAGTAATCGACTAAGAACTCAAAGTCGATATTTTCGACCCTAATCTCTTCTTTCGGTTGTACTGGAAAATTTAGGCTACTCTGCCGACAACTGGTCCCTTCTCGCTTTCCGCATCCATATCTGATATTGAAAATTGGAGCACATATGTATAGTTGAATGGACTATTCTGAAGCAGGAATAATAGTCTTCTACCCCCTTAATGCTTATCAGTACTGTATATAGTTTAATGTCTTATATTCTTATGTACAGATTCGAGTAATAAGTCATACACATTGATTATTTCTGGCAATCAAGTAGAAAATATCAATATCATCTTGCATTTTGAGAGAGACGAATGAAGTTCTCTGAATAATTAAAGATATTATTTCAGTTTGGTTTTAAATTCAAGAGCATGCTGTGAATCCAAATGCTAGTATTGATGTACAGTTTTTATTCCAAAAACGAAATTCATATCTATCAGCCGAGCCTATGTGTTGAGTATTTGTCTCCCTCCTTTTTCTTTTCAAATGTTTCTGACATCGTTTCAGGTTTTTGCTGGGTCATAAGAAAAATAAATTAATAACCGAACCCATTCGCTGATACCAATGTCGAATAAGTTCGGAAGATACATATCAATTTTGGTTAGTTTTCAATACTGAGTTCTACTAATACTTCTCACTAATGAGGTTTCCATTGTGGAATGGTCATATAATTGGAATTCAACATAATTGGTTAGTTTTGCATATTATGGAATTTTCATTGAGTCATAGAAATGAAACTCATCAGGATGACAGAAAATATTCTCCATCAGTTTGTCAGAATAATGGAACAATTCGACACAAAATAGCCGACTGTTGGAAATAATGACGTCTCGGAGGGATGATACCCTCCAGAGATCAATTAATGGAGAACGTGGCTCAGAAAAATTACGGGAGAGAGATCGAGAGTGGTGTCGGTCTGTTACTGTGCTCTCTGGTCCTGTAAACTGTTGTGATAGGTTCTATTGTATTTATTAATAAGAGTCAATGTTGCTTGAGGGTGGCGAAGCGAAATGAGGTAGCCGTGGTTGTGAGGAGGGAAAAAGGGGTGTCAGGTGATGACGGAGATCGTTGCAAGCGAGGTGGGTAGTAGTTGGCGTGGTGGGGGCAGGCGAATGTTATCAGGCGGGGTAGTAGGGGTCCAGGGGCTTCCTAGTGGGGATGCTGGCTCACTCCGCGAGGGACATCCCTAAGATCCGGGTCAACATGTACCCGGCAAGCTTATGAGCCAGCCGCCATGGAGGCAGCTACCAGCCTCATTGTGTTAGTCGCCTGCATAGCTTCTCTACCGCACGGTCAGTCAAATTTTATACCTTATATTTATTTCACTTATCTGTCATTTTACTTGCGCGCTGTGGATCGATAAAGCCACAGCCAGCGTTAATGTGGCCGTCTGTCAAGTGCCATTACATCACCTACGCACGGCCATTACCCTACTCTCTGTACCTTCACATTTCCAACCCGTGAACACAAGCACACACACAAACACACACACACACACACACACACACACACACACACACACACACACACACACACATCTCATCATCACTCAATACTACTCGTGACATCATTTCCATGTACGTTTATGCTAAATATTAGTGTTCGTCATTGGAGTGAAACTCAATTCCATCTCAAGTCTCGATTTTAATTTGTGTAATTACTTCAATGTCAGTTAACTAGTAATTTTATTATTATAATTATTACATCAAATTTCATAGTCTCGAATGATGGTAGAGCTGTGATGTGGAAAGATGAAAAGAACTGTGAAATAGCTCAACTGTATAACATCATTTCTACTAGCTCCTTGTATAGAATACATTCTTCATCTAAATTTCAGTGGTGTTACAAATACATTGTCAATTATTGTCATTCATTTGTCATTCTATCATAAATAATAATATTCCACTCTTAAAAGTAGTCTATAATATCTTTTCTACAAACTATTGGAATAGAATGCTCCAGAATCTCCAAGTTATAGGATCCAAGCAGGATACTCCAGTTTATTATTATTATTCGTTTCTATTTTTTACCCTTTCGATATGATCGAACTGTCAATATTATTATGGATATTGCATGAATAAAGTTGACGTTCGTAGAAGCAGCAATTCGAAATAATCATCAAGCTTGATATTTTCGCTTGAAATGAATGCAAGTTTATTTTGGAATGAAAACAATATTCTCAATCTTGTTGAAGCATCAAGGATTCTGAAATGTTTGTAAGACTTATATGAATAATCCTCCAGTATGGTCTCTAGTATATAATCTCAAACCAAGTTCAGCTTTTATCGGTGCCAAAGTTAGTGAAAAGACTAATCTGTAGAATTGCTTATCATTGCCGGTTTTTCATTAACAAAAGTCTGTTATTTCACGTACTCCTGACTCAGCCTACACTCAGGCTAAATTTATAGTTTGTATCGGATGAATAGTGCATGGATTGTCACTTTCTCTGCTCAATTTTTGAAATGACAATTTTTTCAAGAACACTTCTCTGCTTTGTTCAAAAGCCTGATCTGATTATAAGATTTTTGAAATGTCTTCAATACAAGATAATCTTGTCTATTTCTGCTAGAGAAGTAGAACATCATCTATTTATCCCTTTTACATAATAGCTCCTACCCATTCGAGAGAAAAATGAGTAAGTGAACTATGAGTTGGAAAATGCTTATAATTTTGAGTTTAATTCTCAAGGTTCCTAGGGAGCACAATTATTCCAAAGTAGTATAGACAAGCCATAAAAATGAAAATCAAATACATATCAGCACACACATTCTATCATTTAAATGAATTCCAGTAGGGGGATATACTGTGAAATCCAGCAATCAATTGATTATAATTATTCTTTCGAATGGATTCCAATAAAATAAGTATTTTATTGTTGGTAGACTACCAATATTAGATTTACTGATATATTTACAATATTAGATTTACAATATCATATTTTATTAGATTTACTTTACTTCAATTTCAACATAATTTCCGTACATTATTGAGATATTTTACAAAAAAGGTAATCTATACTTAACTCTTTAGCAGACTTATGTTTCCCTTTTTTAGAGACCCATAAATTATCAAATATGAAATTTCCAAATAGGTAGGCTTTAAAAAATGTATTATTATTATTAGATCTTGTGCCGTTTTCCGCCAAAATTACCTGAAGTTGATATGATCAATTTCATTGCTTCAGAGAACGCCAAATATTTCCAGTGCTTTGTACTCCAATCGACACTCGTGTGATAAATAACTTGAATTATGTAGTAAAGTTTGAGGAACAGTATAAAAGGAAGAAAATATTATCGCTTAAGCCGAGCGGTTAACAGTCAACATGCAAATGGCTCCCGTGAGTCTCACTGCAAGGCCAACAACAATCAATTCATCAATCCATGGTCGATCAAAATATTATATTTTATATATAAGATATTATAGTATGTTTTCTTAATAGGACTATAAATTTTCTATCATCCACTCACTAGGAAAATAACAGATAAAACTATTTTCGAAGTTAATTTGATACTCCATTAAAGGAGCTAAATTCAAGTTCACAAACGGAATAGTTGAATCGAAATCAAAGTAACAGAATGGTGCTCATGATTTTGACAATCATTATAATTAGAATTTGACTTCAAAAGTTTAATAATTATAGTTCTATGGATAGATCAAAGTACTGACGAATATGAATTTGGACCCCACTATATTTCCATGAAGAAAAATTGATTCTCCCCGATTTCCTCATGATTTTTGTGAACAATAATCAAATATTTTTCGCCGAATATTGGGCCTAACTAACACAGTTCTACTAAAACTCAGTTCTGCAAAACTCAGTTCTACTAAGTACTCCGAAATTCAATATCAACATATCAAAATCTTTCACATTCTCATGAAACATACGTTCTCAAGAGTTTATCCGAATTCTATGATTATTATTTATGGTTCATTTTTGTAACTCAATCAGAAACTCCTGTGACGCTTATGATAAGTTCAATTTCAAACATGCACCTCCATTATTTACAAACTCGGCACAATTGCTCTGCCGTTACTCCGTCGAAATATATGATTATTGTAAGAAATGTATGATTATATAACCTGAATATCTCCAAGAAGTTTATTAGAAATAACAAACTACTATTGTACGAAAGGGCATGAAAAAGCTATAAATCCATACTCTCCACCCTCATGAATGAATGCGATGTGGAAAGCATTTGAAACAAAGCATCAAAGTTACTAAAGCAATGATTGTCATGAGAATTCTATTGATTCTAGTCCACTAATCTAAATTCAAATTTCAAATTCAATTTCCTGTCAATCGATGTGAATTCCATTAATTTCGTCAACTGTAGAATGTTCAACGATTAGGCCTAATCGTTCTTAACTTCTTAACTGATTAGGCCTATAGCGATCAAGATTGAAAACTCGGTCATTGCTGAACATTTTGTTCTAGGTTCAGGATTTCACATTTAAAAAAGAATCATGTTCGAAAAATTGACTAGATTTTTGACATAATATCCAGTGCCAACAATTTCTATTTGTTTCTTTCTCCATCAAAGACGTTTTATATGAGGTGTCAGACATCTCTTGAAATTCTCAGTAGCTGACGTATACCTGTATAATGTATCTACTTCTACCCTTTTTTCTTAATTTCCTCCGATTTTATCTCGTTATCGAGAATGTGTGCCCAATACAAAGTAAGAGGTAATATCTGCTTACTTACTTCATCTACAACATAACTCCATTGTGATGTGTATGAGTATTCCTAGCCGCTTGGATTCATCAAACTTCCTATTTCCTCTTAGTAGTTAACTATAGTTAATAATTATCTAAAGTAACTGAGCTCTTAGCTGTCTGAATCATAAATTTTCAATAAAAGTTTCATCTGGTGAGTCATTTCACGTACTCCTGACTCAGCCTACACTCAGGCTAAATTTATAGTTTGTATCGAATGAATAGTGCATGGATTGTCACTTTCTCTGCTCATTTTTGAAATGACAATTTCCACTGTTTCCATTTGAAAATTAAAATATTGGGCATTACGAAATTTAATGCTTTGCTAAATTATCAACTCAATTTTTCACAGTGCAAGCGTTGACGTTTTGAATTTCCAATGTGTTGGAATCTTTTCTAAAATGTTTCCATTTTCAAAACTGAAAAAAAGCAAAGAGAAAATATTGAGGCATGATATATTGTGAGAACTGTTCAAGAAGTAGAAACAAACAGTTTTTTAAGAAATACCGATGTGCATTTTTTGTGAATCGGGAGCCATATTAAGTTTAATAATATAAAGGAGTTTAATGGTGCATATACGTTCAGCTGATAATAATGATCATTATCTTATGCAAACTAGTCGGGTCCTTGTATTGGTTCCTTGCAACTCTATTGTATTGGTTCATTGGAGAAACCAAGAGAGGTCTCAGTTTAGCATTTTTTTGTCTGTGTTTGTTTATTGGCAGAACACCTGAACCAAATTCTATGAAGTTTTTCATAAATTAAGCACAGCATTGATTAATAAATGAATAAAACGATTTAATTTGTAATGAAACGAAAATTTGCTTCGTATATGAAGGATTTTCAAAATGGAAAGAGAGAGGCACTTTGTCCTTCTGTAGGAAACATATAATTTAAAAAAATGAGTTTCTCCATCATATGAAATTGGATTTCAAGGTGATTTTAAGGCAGTTTTATTCATCTGGCTCTTACCTAATTCATAGGAATCGTAATACTATTCATAAGAACAACATTTGTTCAAGGGAAACCATTCATTTCTAATATTTCAATTGTGATAACAACTGATTACTGAGTAGAATAAACAAGAATAAACATTTTATTCATATTGTTCTATTGTTCATTCATCAGGCATGTCAAGTCTGAGCTGGTTTAAGCAATCAGCTGTCTGGAACAACATAGACAGGCTGGATGAAAATAGAAACACATCCTACGTGACGTGATACAGAGTGACTTAGTGGAAAACAGACATGAAATAGACTACGCAAATTGAATCAAGGGCTATGTCTAATGATCATGTTCAGTTTTGACGTCACCCAGTGACCTTTGCCAAAATTCTCGCATTCTCCTTGAACAGTAATTTATTATTGTCTTGTAATGGGGTGTGCTTTTCTATTTTTACTGTTGGTGATATGTGATGGCTAAGCTGTGATTTAAATATACGTTTGGTAAATTTTGACAATCAAACTTAGAAATTCAAATCTTTGAATTTCGATTGAAATTTCATTGCATTGCTCAATAATGTATATGCCTAACGCCGTCGCTGGTCACAAGATAAAGTCACAATAAGGTGACTTAACAAAAATGATCACGAAATTGACTCGATGCGTCAACCTTTCTCTCTACTAACCTTGCCTTTGGTTCCTGTATGCTCCTACGTGCAAGCGTGGGGTCTACTGCCCATAGCATTACCAGTTTTATACTAAAGATTATATTCTTCATATACAATTTATCAGTGTGTGATTCAACAGCATCGGGCCATATAATTGATAACGTATGATCAGCCAAAAAACTTAAAAATAGTGTAGTTTAATTCTATGTGAAAACTCGACCCATTGAAACATGAACAGAAGAAATTATTCATTGGACGAAATAAATATTACGGTAACTTGAATATCATACAATTTCTCTGTTCAACGATAACCAACTCTTTATTGATCAACAAACTATGGAAGTGAATAATATTTTTGATTATGAAAACCTGAAAAAGAACAGCTAAAAACGTATCTAGTGTCAGCTATCGTTCAGCATCACTGAGAAGCATCATGAGTGAGCTCATGCTCAAAGAAAACAATCAATGTCATCTTATGCGAGTCTGGATCAATATTGTAGCAGTCTAATAACAACAATTATCGATAATAATTTTCCCCCATTGAAAACTATGTTCTCATATTGAACAGTTGAACCACTCAGTTGGATTATTCAATCAAACTTCCACTTTATCATTTTTCCTATAAGCAATAAGACAAGCAGGGATGCACTGATGGGAGGGGGAACGATCGAGACCATACCAAGGACGTTTTATGAGGCAAAGTAAGGGCTACAGATCTTGTTCTCTTTCAATCTACAATTCATTTAAAAAAAGTTTGTACCAACTTGCACGAGAAGTATTCAATATACAACATTTTAAATAACAATTCAGTGCAGTAGAAGCTTTGCAAGCATGTTATATACAAAAAGTACCATTCTATAAAAGGACTCCTCTAAATTTTGGCCATACTGTCAGTAACTTCGTGTACCATACTGCTGAACGGTAGTTTTTTTTTAATTTTAAATATTTTAAATCTCACTTGAGGAGCTATCAGAAATTATTCCAGCTACTCGACTTTGTTGTGTGTGCATAAGGACTTACCGGTCAATAGTAGAGAGGTTTTAAAGGATTTTCTTGGGTTCAGACTTGTAGATTAAGCAACACGTTACGAGTAGTATTGGGAGTAGTATTGGCAATTTGTGCATTCAGCTAGGTGATTCTCTACCATCAGCTGCGGGCGTTGTCTCCTACCTGGCAACACCACAATTTTTCAGAGCCGCCTAATTTTGTGGCGTAAACTATAGCGCTTAATATGGCACTGGCATTGCCAAGGATGAGGTCCGGACTACCCCTCCACGACTTCTCATTCTTTTCCAATCACCCCACACCCTAAAAAAAATGCATGGGTGCACCACTGAATACAAGCCATGAAATTGAAAATAATTCATGTTTCCACTCCATCGATTAAACTAACTTTTTAGTTTTACTCATTCCAATTTCGGTGCATACTTGTGATTTTTGGTGATATACTGAACTTTATTCATCGCAATGGAAGGCGGTTATAAGAGATTCGTCTATTGCTCCATATTATCTTGAATAATTTATTAACTTTATAAATGGCGACCCATTTTCAATTTTCAAATACGAATAATTTGAGACATAATCGTTGCAGCTAGATCGTTCAAACTTGAAGCCGATGACAATACAGCCCTCAATTGCTAAATTTTTCCAGTTATGTGATTTTTCTCAAGACGCCTCTGAACAATAATAATAACCGATACAACGGATTATCCTTTTCTCGACAAATTAAATAATGATAATTAATTATCATTAACATTGTAAGTTGTATTATTATAGTGGTATGTAACACATAATATGATGTAATTGGAATATTTCAAAAATTTACATTTTTCAAAGTTCTGTTAAACTTGAATAGTTCAAGACTCATCTTGTGAGAATTAAAGAAGTTGAACATTTTCTAGTACAGTCAGTGGTAGTAAAGGGATTCTATTCTTGGACCTTCTCTATCTCTGCTGTATATAAATGATTCACAACAGTTTTTGATATCGAGTGATAAGGTTTTAATGTATGCTGATTATACATCCTACTTTTGTGGTGCACGAAACGAGGATCTCTTGAATACTTTTGTGAATGCACATTCCATAGCACAATCTCTAAAACATAAAAAATTTGAAATAATGTTTTGAAAAGTCAGTTGAACTATAGGGAAACAAGAGATATAAACGGTCTGATAAACTTAGTAGTGTAAATTATATTATCTGAATAAGAAATTCCATTTGGCTATGAAGAAAGGATAGGCCCTACAATGAGACACTTAAAAGCGGGTTGCCTACTCTTCGCCTTTCCAAGGCAGGGCCATTCCAAGTCAAATAAACACACTTCTTCGTTCACCATCTAAGACTGACGAAATTTGGTGAACGCAGTGAGTGACGAGACTAACAAAATACATGATATTAGATTTTTATCCCTATCTGTTTATGAGCTACATCCATTCAAAATTTCAAAAAAATCGCAAAAAATCGGAAATCCGACATTTTCTGAACTGCTCTAGTAGCTGATGTAATCAAGCAAGAGGGCTGTAAGTTCTACGAGCAAGGAAACTCAAAATTTGTATTCAGTGCCTCAAAATACATGAGAATACCAATCAACAGTACACTTTCTCCTTTATTATTATTACTAGCCGGCAGACTCGCTTCGCTCACCTTAACCGTCTAGCCAGGGGGCTCCGCCCCCTGAACCCCCGGGGGGGTCCAACTAATTTCCATTGTGATTAGATACATTTACAGAAATAGGTGATTTTGGGGAGAATTTTGATACCATTACTTAGTATGCATCTAGGGTCTTAATCAAACATATACTTTTCATAAACGTTGGCTTTTAGCTTTGTTTGAAACAAATTATTATTCATTAATAGACCTAACCTACTGAACTTGCCAGCCAAACAGCTTAAAGGAACAGCTGATAGAAGTCAACCGTTTTTAATCATATGGCAGACCCCTTAGCAGCGTTATCTACACTGTCTTTGAACAGCAAAACACTTTGCACTTTGCATGTAGGCTACCATACAGTCGGAGCCTTGCAATATGTGGGAAACATATGACTGGGTATGATGAAATGTTATTATGCCAGGTTGATGACATCTGTTAAGTGCAAATTTCAAAATATTTTCCATATGATTGAAAGATCCCAATAAGCTAGCTAGCCATGTACCCGTGCTTTGCATAGGCAAAACTTTAACCCCCTAAAAACACCCCTAAAATTGCGAATTTTGAAAAATCCTTTCTTAGCACGCGTCTAGTCCCCCTACTGAATACGTGTACCAAATTTTATCGTTTTTGGTCGAGTGGTTCCTGAGAAACTGTGATGAATGAGTGAGTCAGTCAGTGGTATTTCGATTATATATATTTCGATTGATTCTACTTGGGCAATAGCCCATGACGGCCAGAAGAACTATGATGAGGGGCGGCAGCGCTATAGCGTAGCGCGTCGCTAATCCTCCTCCCGCAGCATCATCCTTGACCGTCAGTATGCAACTATGCCCATCATTATATTCAGAAAGGAACTTACTACTACTCCTGTTTGATGTCTTGTGAAATAACGTGCAACCTAGTCCCTCCAAAAACAACAAGAGTTCAAGTCTAAAAAATTCGAATTTTCGGGGAATTTCAATTTCAATTAGTATAACGATTAGGTTTATCTTAGAAATGAATGAGACCATCATTGTAGCACATTATAAGAGTAATACAATGAGAGAAAATCAACCTCATCGAATTATCTGTTACTGACTTATCAAGTATAAAGGATTACCTACTTTTTTAATTTTTGATGGAGTTGTTTTATGTAAGTTTCAAATATGCCCTAAAGAGCTGACAAAAACTGACAATCATTAAGAGACCTAGTGTTTTTTAATGTTTTTGCTAAGAATTATTAATGATTTTCGAAGATTCAGTTAATGACTGTTTCTCAAGAGCCACGTGGCCTGGAAATTTTAGTATTCAGGATCATTTAAGACCAAGTTTAGTGTAACTTTCAAAAATTTCCCCAAAAACAACAAAAATTAACATAATTGATGCAACATTAAATAAGTATATCAGCATAACCCTTGACAGGTCCTATAAAATTTTGCCTGTAATCAAGTCAAATCCGGGAGCTTTTCTGGTATTTAGATTTGCTTTTATTAAATCTATCTCCGTTTATCTCCGGAAGGACCTTTATTCCGGTAGGATTTCTGACTCTAAGCCACCTATTATTATCTTCATCAGTGTTAACTTCAGCCTGTACAATATTTGGTTAGAAAATTTAAGATGAATGATTTCCAAAAGTTTTTGCTTTCTCTCTATCGTCTCCTGCTCATAATGCTCAAGTTCGACCAAATTTTTTGATTGCGAAGGGTGGAATTATTGGTCATTTCAATTTCAATATTCTTGTTGCTTTCGATATTGAATAATCTGTTCTAGCATTAGCTGTTTTAATTTAAAAAGTAGTTATTGATAGATTTTTCATCATTTCGTTCATCTATCTATTCAGTTGCTGTGTTTTGTTATTGAAATTATTTTTATCTTCAGATTAACGAGTCTGTTGGCATTTTTTTTTTGTCCACCTTTTCTCTGAAACAAGCTTTCGCAACCCTATAGAATAATTGAATCTTCTCGTTCTTCAGGTTTGTTGCCGTGTATTTTTCCAGGATGACTTCTTTATATGACTCATAAAATCCTCTGCTGCCGTATCTAACTGATCAGTTGATATAATATTCCAGTTGAAGAAGGGAATTTCTATTTCATTATAATAAAGCGCAATTCATTTTTCACATACATATATAGGTTCAGACTGATCTTCAATGAAGATTGTTACTCTGAGCGGCTCTTCCACTTGAGTCAAGGACTACGCCCACGAATGTACTGGATTCTCTGTGGTTGTATCAATTGTAGCTCTTGTCAGTTGAAAATCGTAGATATGCGACGCAGGCGACCTATTTACATGCTTCACAGTGTTGAGAAAAGCGTGTGTAAGAGAGAGAAAGAATGATGGTCGAGTTCTGAGAAAGGCAGTCGTCGATAATACAAATGAGAGCGAGTGGAGAACAGCACATTGCTTTCGGGTTCGGGCCAGGCTGCTTGTGTTTGTAGCGGCTGGTTGGCACTCGACTTACATATGCAACGCAGCGAACACTCACAGACACAATGAGCTCAGGCTCGTGGGAGCTAGAGCGAGTTCGAACCACACACTCAGAAACACGCCAAACGACATATTGAATCCCAATGAACGTTCAATTCATTCGCAATGTATGCTTGTTTATATGCCGTTACGCCATTTTAGTGCAATTTATGCTTCGCTAGGACGCCTCCAATCCGCCATTAGCAGGGCACTATGCACGAATCGTCCCCGTCTTACATGATAAAGTGCGTCACACGTCTGCGAACTATTCCACGCAACAGTATTGGTTCAGTTTCAACCAATGAATGGTGATGAGTGCGGTTGGTATGCGCTGATAATCTGGTTCGATCGACCTCCACAATTATGCACGACCGAAAGGGTTCAATTTATAGTGGCGGTTCGATATTACCAACTAGCAATAGCGAGGTCACTACCCGTGAGGCTCTATTGATGACCGCGAGAACACCAATATTGATCAACTTCAAGAAGCTACTCTCAAATATGAAGAAAAACTAGGTTCATGTCTTCTGTAGGAATTATAGTTGCAGACATTTTGAAATTACAAAGAGACAGTAGCGATGTCACCAACTGTGAAATAAATGAATAATTCATAAGAGAGTTGCACAAAACTAAGTTGGAGAAAGCATAATATTAACCTCAACACTTTATGCATCTGTTTGTTCTGAATTCAAGGCAAATGCATACAGTGTTGGGGTTGGCATCATCGTTATTTTTAACGTAGTTTTGCGCAAACTCTCTATCTATGAAGACCCTATGTAAATGTCCTCATATGCTTTTTATGAGTTTCGATATACTCAATATAATTGATAATATCATTGACAAAAGAGAAAAAAGTTGAAAAACAGTAGAATAAGAAAGCAATCAAGATTTCTATCAGAAAATCCAATAAAATAGAAATGAAAAAGATACATTAGAAAAAAATATAAGATATGACAAACATAAATTATTAAAGGCAGAGGTATAAACTGCATGTACAGCAGAACGAAAAATTTCAAATTATTTCCCATCTATATAAATAAAATTAGAGTTTTGTCTGTACATTTATCAGAATTGTATATTTTTTGTTATTTTTACGTTTTATACATTAAATAAGCCGAAAATAGTCTTATCTCACTTTATGTCTGTCTGTCTGTCTGTCACGGCCGCAAAGGCATTTTTCGCGGCCTTCTCCTCAAAAACGAGAGCATCGATCGGGATTTTAGTTATTGAACAGTATTGAAAACATTATTCACAATGTCTTCAGCTATAAAAAACTTAATTAACTTCTATTTTAACAGAGTAATAAACGTTTAAAAACCAAGTATTGTGCGATTTTGGATACATTTTACGCGGCCTTCTCCTGAAAAACGATCATTATCATATTATTCTAGTATTCTAAATTAACCTAACTAGGTCCAAAAGAAATGGAGTATAAAACATCATGAAATTATGAACAAATATCGTACAGCGGTACTTGAGTATGATATCTCGATTCGCGATTCCATACAGTACAGTTTCAGAACGATCACATGAATAATAATAAAAATATTTTATTTTTTTTATTTTTCAATTTCAATTCATTCATCTCAAATACAAACAGTTTCATATACACACAGTGCAATTTATTAATAATCATAATAATAATAATAATGAGAAAAACTGTGTTGAGAGTTGAAAAGGTATGTAAAACAGAACTCAGCTCAAGGAATAAAATATCAGCAGTAAACTCTTGGGCTGTACCAGTAGCAATGTATACCTTTGGTGTGGTGGAGTGACCAAACACTGCCCTTCAGGAATTTGATAGAAAGGTCAGAACAACTCTCACACGGTATATTTATTTATTTATTTATTTGATGAAATTATCACAATCAAGTAAAAAACTACAGGCATTTGCCCAAAACAGTTCAAATTACAAATTTGTCACATAAATAGTCCAAATTAGGTTATGTCTATAGGTTGTGTTCAAATTTCTGTTTCCATCAAATATTTTCACTAAAAAAAGTAGTCCGACAGTAAATGATCAATTTGAATGGTTGATAAAACCGAAAAACACTACATAACACAAATATTTCAAGAATATTGAAATTAAATTGATAATTTTGAGCCGGAAATTCTCACAACCTCTAGGAGCTACTACAGCTGTTTAAATAGATTGCATCACCCCCGGAGCTCTAGCCAGCGGCTCTATCTCCCAAGGAATATGGGTGGCAGAGGTCTACTCAGTTTTGAAAATATGTGCAGACAACAGGGAAGGAAATTGCGCCAGTACTTCCAGAGTAGTGATAGTCAACTGCTGAATGCCATCTGTGCAGTGGATAAGGAGTACAGCCCATTAAACCTGGCTCAGCAGGCCCAGCAGTTGGAGGTTACCTCATTGGAGGAGAGAGTAGAGAATTGGAGACAAAAAGAGCTTCATGGAAGATTTGCTGCTGCAATTAGTAAAGATGTTATTGATAAGAGGAGTTCCACAGAATGGCTACAGACTGGGAATCTGTTTGGTGAAACTGAGGGGTTTCTGTTTGCTATTCAGGACCAGGTGATTGCAACACGGTCTTACAGGAGGTTCATCATGAGTCAGGCAGTCGACAGCCGTTGTCGCCTGTGCAGAGGGACAACAGAGTCAATTCAGCACATCTGTGGTGGCTGCTCTGCACTGGCTGGAACTGAATATCTTCAGCGGCATAACAATGTTGCCAAAGTAGTCCATCAGGCTCTGGCAAAAAGCTATGGACTCATAAATAACGAGGCTCCTTATTACAAGTGTAGGCCTGACCAGGTTCTGCGAAGTGATACAGCAAGGCTTCTGTGGGACAGTGACATCATAACTGACAGGGCAGTAGAAGCTAATCGTCCAGATATTGTGCTGTTTGATAGAGTGTGTAAGAAGGCCTACATTATAGATGTTGCAGTGCCCCTAGATGACAATCTAGTAAGTACCATAGCTGAGAAGAAAAGAAAATATCAGCCACTCTCTGTTGAATTGAAAGATATATACAGATTTGAAAATGTTGAAGTGGTACCAATCGTTATATCCACAAATGGGCTCGTAACAAAGGAGTGGACAGAAGCAAAAGAAAAGCTGGGCTTGAACAACTGGCACTTCAGAATTATGTAGAAAGCAGCTCTGCTAGGTACAGCAAATATTGTACGCAAATTTCTGAGTCTGTAGGTGAGGAATAAATTATAAGCCTGTGTCTCTGCTCCTGGTGCTGGCTCTGTAGCCTTGGGTCTCAAGTTACCCTGGCTGCTGTAGTTTATAACTCAGATGAAAAATAAAAAAAAAATAATAATAATAATAATGATGATAATTTTTTTTTTTTTTTTTTTTAGTGAGATATTATTGGAAGAATTCCATTTCGATTTTACAGTGGCTACCCCATGAAGCTTATATTGGGGTGTTGTTAATCAAATTGTTTAAGCTATTTAATGTTAATGTTATGTGGTGATTGATATATTTTATTGTTTTGCTTTCAATATGTAAGTAGATTGTGTTAATATTTAAATTAGTCTGGTCTTTTGGTTTGAGATATAATAGTTTCTTATTTCTCTTTTTATTTCAGTGTATGTATTTAAGTTTCTTAGGTGATATGGAATGCTGTTTAGAGTGTGTGGTATGAAATATTCCGGAATTGCTTTTCCTATTTCTGTGTAGTATCCTGGTATTATGTATTATATATTTCTGGTGTTGTATCTGTTTTCATTTGTCCGTCTGTATTCGTCTTCAAAATAGTGTCTTAGCAATATTGTATATTTGAATAAGTTTCTAAAATTGAGTATATTTAATGTGTTTGTATCTATTCCGTGGAAAAAATTTCTTCTTATTCTGTTTATTAGTTGTGCTATTGGATTTTATATATAGTTTGGTGCATGGCCGTAAACTGTTATTCCATATCTTATTTGTGACTCAACTAGACTGAAGTACACAGCTCGTTTCGTTTTCGGTGGTAGTGTTTCTCTTAGTTGATAGCATCTATGTGCTATACTCCTAAGTTTTTTTGTCAGCATAATAATAATAATAATAATAATAATAATAATAATAAAAATAATAGTAATAATTTTAATTTCTTTTATTAAGGCGTTTTGCCATTTGACATGTACATGAGCATGAACTATTGGCTAAAACCACCTCCAAACCTAGAGACCGCCTGGAACTGTTTATCACATTACTTCAGAACGGCCTCTCATTCCTTTAGCTTATTCAAGCTACCCTGCTGCAACAAGATCTCTCTAATAATAGTAATAATAATAATAATAATAACAATAATAATAATAATAATAATAATAATAATAATAATAATATTAATAATAATAATGATAATAATAATAATAATAATATTAATAATAATTATAATTATAATAATAATTCAATTCAATTCAATTCAATTTATTTATAACTCAAATTTTTACAAAATAAAGATTTTATCATTCTTAAATAATTCTCCCAAGCTAATGAAAGCTTTTTGGAGATGTTTTTTATAAACACGTATTATTCCTACTACATTGGTTCATACGACAATCATAATATTTTTGTAGGTTACACATAATAATATTTAATAATAATATTTTTGTAGGTTACACACAATTACAATACTGCAATAACAGTTTTTCTCCACAGACCAACAAAAGAAAACATCAACTCAACAATTCAAACGATTCAATCAAATCTAATATCCACTTGTTCAATGATCCACGTTCCACTGACGAACTATATTATCATAACCTAATTTTATATTTTACTAGCTGGCCCGACGCGCGTTGCTGCGTTCTCATAAAAATTCTCGATTTTATTATTTGTCACCTCCCACTGAGGTTACATTTCAAATTTCAACCTTCTAGGACTATTAGGGAAGAAGTTAGTCCAAGGGCTCTTCCAGCTGATCAGAGAGGCCTCCTTTGTTGTTTTCTTACACAGTAAAACCTTACTCACCACCTCTCAATGAACATTTCAAATTTAAACCTTCCACAACTATTAGGGTAGGAGCTAGGTTTATCATTTTATTATTCGCCACCTACTGATAATTCATTTCAAATTTCTAGCTGCATTGGTTAACAGATGTTATCAACCCGGCATAATTACATTTCATCATACCCAGTCATATGTTTCCTACATACCGCAAGGCTCCGACTACACGGTACATGCAAAGTCTTTGCGTTCCAGACAGCGTAAATAACGCCGCTAAGGGGCCTGCCATATGATTAAAATCTGTTGACTTCTATCAGCTGTTCCTTTAAGCTGTTTGGCCGGCAAGTTCAGTAGGTTAGGTGAATGATGATTTGCAAAACACACAAACAGCTTGTCCATTGAATCTGCGTGTACAGCAGAACGAAAAATTTCAAATTATTTCCCATCTATATAAATAAAATTAGAGGTTTGTCTGTACATTTATCAGAATTGTATATTTTTTGGTTATTTTTACGTTTTATACATTAAATAAGCCGAAAATAGTCTTATCTCACTTTCTGTCTGTCTGTCTGTCTGTCTGTCTGTCTGTCACGGCCGCAAAGGCATTTTTCGCGGCCATCTCCTCAAAAACGAGAGCATCGATCGGGATTTTAGTTATTGAACAGTATTGAAAACATTATTCACAATGTCTATAGCTATAAAAAACTTAATTAACTTTTATTTCAACAGAGTAATAAACGTTTAAAAACCAAGTATTGTGCGATTTTGGATAAATTTTACGCGGCCTTCTCCTGAAAAACGAGAGCATCGATCGGGATTAAAGTTATTTATCAGTATTGAAAACCTTTTTGACAATGTCTTTAGCTATAAAAAACTAAATTTGACTTTTTTTTAACAGAATAATAAACGTTTAAAAACCAAGTATTGTGAGATTTTGGATACATTTCTCCCAAGTTTTATTACCACATAAGAATAAGAACAAATCATGTAATTTATCATGATATATCAATCAGCTGTTCTCAAATATAAATGGTGGGCCCTTCGCGGCGTTATTTACGCTGTCTACAGACTTGTGTAGTCGGAGCATTGCAGTCTTTTGGGAAACATATGTCTAGTGAATCAAAGCTCATCTTATGTTTCATCAATTATTATTTCTTTGTTGAAAAAAAAACAAAATTTTCTAATTTAAATTTATCAAAACAAAAATTAACATTTTAGGAAGGTGCGGTTTGTGCTGGGCTCTTGGGAATTCGCCAGGTAGCACTATTATTACCACATAAGAACAAATCACGTAATTTATCATGATATATCAATCAGCTGTTCTCAAATATTCTCTCTGATAACTGTCACTGAATTGTTTACATTCAAAGTCGTTTACTAAGCTGCTAACAACTTCATGATCGTTGCTATCAAAAAAGCTGAAACATATTTCGTCTTATTTCTAAACATAATCCGTACGAAGGACGGGCACAATAGCTAGTATGATTAAAAGATCCCAGTAAGCTAGCTAGCCATGTACCCGTACTTTGCATAGGCAAAATTTAACCCCCTAAAAACACCCCTAAAATTGCGAATTTTGAAAAATCCTTTCTTATTGCACGGTGAAATCCTATAAGGATTGTTCATACGAAATTTCAAGTTCATAGGCCTAGCAGTTTTGGTTCTGCGTTGATGAGTGAGTCAGGGTATCATCCTTTTATAGATAGAGATTGAATGCTCATGTTTATTTTTTAGCTTGGGTTATACTGTTGTCTTTAGTTAATTCACCTCCTTCCTCCTTATTACTTGTTTGAATTCCATTCATGAAAGAAAGAATTTCACAGTCTCTTCATTTTTTATTTGTACCCTATCTCTACTTATTCATGTTTTAAAGTTATAATTATTTTTAGTAGTCATTATTCTAGCCTAGTGACTAACCTTAACATCAAAACTGGGAAGTTTTTCCTTAGATCTTAATAATATTATTTCTATGTTATGTTACCATAATATCTGAAATAAAAATTACTCTATAATTTCAAAAATCGAAGGTAAGTAAATGATAAAGAACAACAGCATTGACATCCTAGGAGACTATCAAGGTAATGATTCAATGAAACTATTTATTCTGCTCTGAAATGAAATTTGAGTATGTTTTTTAAGCTGTTGAAAGTCCTCGTGTTTCTTATTTCTCTGGGCAATCTATTAAAAGTATCTGGCACAAAGTATTCTGGAATTCCCTTTCCATAGTTATTGCTGAATCGTATCATTTCATATCTTTGAGTTGCTTCTCTAACATTTTATTGACCTATCCCAGTTACACAATACCGATTAAATTCATTCGAAAAGCAATACCTGAGTGCCACCATATAATCTTTGAGTTGATCAAATGTTAAAATCTGTGAGCTGATATTTCTTAGGAATAATATTAATTTGATTTTTCTTACTAAGTTTTTAACTGGATTGAGGATATAGTTCGGTGAATTTGAATACATAATCATTCCATATCTGAGCAATGATTCTACTAAACTAAAATAAATTATCTCTGACTTTAACAGCCAAAGCTGCATTAAATCGTGTGTATTGATATGCTTGAACTCTCAACTTACTTACTAAGTGTTTGACATGATTTCCCCATTTCAAATCGTTGTCCATATGCGATCCGAGGTATTTCACAGTTCTGGATTGTTTAATTGGTGAAGAGCTACACATATTTGGATCTCTGAGGCATCTATAACTATGACATAAAATTTCCAGATTCCTATTCATTATACCCAGTCTTTGTTGAGGCACAGAAAAAAAATTATATTGGTTTTTTTTGTGTTAATAAAAATCTTGTTCTTCTGAAAATATTCTACAAGCTTATTTAAATCCCCTTGGAGTCTATTACACGAGACTCTTGGATCTTTATGGATGTCCATCACTGCGGTGTGATCTGCATAAAGATAAGGTGTGCCGGTTAACTTTAATTCCTTTATATCAAGAATAAAAATGTTGTATAAAATTGGGCTGATCAAGCTTCCCTGAACTACACCTGATAACTGTGTCAAATCTCTGCTCACAATATTTCCAATTTTGACTCTGACTGTTCTATCTTTAAAATAGTTTTGCATTAATGATTATAGTTTTCTCTTTATTCCTATGTTATGTAGCTTCTCCATTAGAATATTGTAGTCTAGAGTGTCGAAGGCTCTTGTGAAATCCAGATAAACCACTGTTTTTATCTAGTGATATATAATAATATAATATATATAAATATATAATAATAATAATAATAATAATAATAATAATAATAATAATAATGATAATAATAATAATAATATTTATATTAATAATGATGATGATGATAATAATAATGTTCAATAATAATAATCTTCTCTTCTTCTTTTTCTTTTTCTATTCTGCCGCTACAGCGTAGAGGTTCCAGCCTTGGTCCATCTTCTCCATTCGGTTCTTCTTCCAGCTAGCCTCCTCATATCCCTCAGGGTTCTTCCTCTTTCATGTCCTAAACCTTCCAGATAGCCCTCCCAATTCATTCTTGGTCTACCTCTTCTTCTTCCCTCTCTTCTGGCCTCCACCACCTCCTCCACCACTCTACTTTCTGGCATTCTAACAACATGCCCAAACCACTTGAGCTGCCTTTCCTTTATGTCCTCACTCAGTGCTTTACTTCCCACTACCTTTCTGACCTTCTCATTTCGCCATCTATCTCTTCTGGTCTTGCCCACCGATCTTCTCAGGTACCGCATTCCTGCTGCAGTTACCTTACTCCAGTGCTTTTTGAGGGTAACCCAGCTCTCACTTCCATGGAGAAGAGTTGGTGCAAAGACACAATTGAAAATTCTTCTCTTTGTTTTCATTCTTTTTTCCCCACCACTGTGCTGTTTAACTGGAAATAAACCTGCATTGCTTTCTTCACTCTGTTCAGTATCTCTCTATCGATCTTCCCATCATTGTTGATGATGGCACCAAGATACTCATATTGATCCACCTCTTCCAGGGCCTGTCCTTTACATGTTAGTGTTACTCCCTTTCCACCTCCAACTGCCACCCTCATGATCTTGGCAGAATTCACTTCCATAGATCTCCTTGATAAAACCTTTACCCATACACCCATTGCCTTCTGGAGTTTTCTAGGACTATCTTCCATCAGAACTATATCATCTGCAAATACCAAGGCTTGCACAAATACTGGACTAAGATTTTTATACCCTTCTTTCATCTTAGGGGTGCTCCTTTTGCAGTACTTCAGTATGCTGTTCATGAATATAATGAAAAGCAGCGGACTTGAGCTATCTCCTTGCCTCATACCCTTTTTCATTTCAAATTCTTGAGAGACCTCTTCAAAGCCTAGCCTCTCTAGCCTCACCACTCCCACTGTATTTTCATACAACACCTGTACAGCCTTTATCAACCTACCACTAACTTCCATTTCTCTCATATCACTCCATATCTCCCTTCTTGGCACTGAGTCAAATGTGGCTTTAAGATCTATAAAAGCCATGTAGAAGTCTTTTCCTTCCTCCAGGCTCTTGTACTTTCCCCCTCCTATGGAGTACAAGACCTTGTCGTTGGTGGAGGGGCTTGCGTGTTTCGATGACCCTGAGAGCTATGCCGGCGGTAGTCCAACTACTGGTAGGGCCACCCGAGCCGGACAGGTCAAAGGGTAGGAGCCAGATGAAGAAGTACTTCCAACCCGGCGTCGTTGGGCTAATCCCCCACACGCTGGTTTACACTGGATTCAGAGAAATCAAACTAGCCTCGGAACAAATAATGATAATATTGAGAATAATAGCCTGCTAAGTGAATATTTTCAAAAGTTTTAGAACTAAACGTAATCAAACTAGCAGGAGTAAAAATTCGTTTGATCTAAATCATTGGTTATGCACATTTATCATGAGCATGAATATTGCAATTCAGTCTGCGTACGTTAAAAAATAACATATTGCTTCTATTAATATATGGGATATCTCTACGGAAATGAGAATTATAATTCCATATTGTAAAATTGAATCACGATTATGAACATTACAAATAAACTTTAATTTGAATGAAGTAATCAGTTGGAGCATTGGACTGGAATAGAAACATTCTCTTATAAACTATTCGAATACTCTACAATAATCTATTGCAATAATCAAAATAATTAAGAATGCCAGCATAGCTTACGTACTTCAAAACAAAATAAATTCTTCATGTTGCGAACAGATTTTTAGTGTCTGGTTTTGTAGAAGAAATTGATGGTGACCAGACCATTTAGAACATATCTTATTATGGTGAGTTTTTCTAGAAAAATTGAGTATGACAATAGAACTCTACAGAAAAGAGTTTATATATAATATGACGTCACTCTAAAGCCGGAATTGGCAGCTTAAAGCTGAATAGAACTTTTTGCAGAGGCATAGACTCATCCCCAATGGCGGAAGCATTCATCTTTTTCCGCACAATAAGGCCTTCTCAAAAGAATAGTTCCAAGACATGCTCTAGTCGCATTACAGGACACGCCCTATAACAAAACTCTCAAACGCTGAGCATATAGAATGCATTTCACTTGCCTTCATGAACATGCTTATATTTTTTGGTGAAATCGAATTTGTGATGATAATATTAATATTGAAGTTGTCCAAAGACATCCCTACTTCAAAGCTGGTTATAGTGGAATGCAATCCACAAGTGCATTTTTTATTTAAAATGGTATAATTAACTATATTTTCAAGGTTGAATAAACAAGGAAAAGGAGGATGTTGAAGTTATTGAATGCACCTGTAGCAACATGCTGGATCCATAGAAAATTTTCCTGGTCGAGCAAAGACTTATATATAATTTTCTAGATGAACCTGAAAAGGAACAAGATAAGCTTTTTGATTATTGATCATTCAACATCAAGCTGATGACACATCTGTTGAAACTTCCTATTGAAAATCAGAGAAAACACTAAATATAACAAAGTTTGCTATGGATACTGCTTTTTTGAAAATTAATAATTTGAAAAATATCACTTGCATATGAAAATATTTTATACTACTGATATTTAAATAGAGACTACAAACAAGGGAAATATATGTTGATGTTTCAAGTGATGTGTATTTTCAGAAGACGGCTATAGGTTATTGCGAGCCGTTTGAATTCATCAAAAATTGCAATTTCCTTGAGAAAATGTCTGACCTGTATTCAACATACATTCTGTGTAGCTCATTTCTGGAAACTACTTCAAATTGATTGAAAAATCATTGCAAATATAATTATGGAAACATCACTAAGTCCTGCCTATATTAAAATGTTATATTTTGCTTCGATTTGAAAAAAAGGAAGATTTTGTATGACATCACTGGTAGTTCTCATTTAATCGATTTAGAAAAAAACAGATTGGAAAAGTAAGGTGATTGTGAAGTGATAGTAGCTCTCACTTATCGATTTAGAATAAACGGATTCTAAAACAGCGAAAAGATCGTTTCCACTATCACTCATCAAACACTTCAAAGGATCGATCAAGCAGCTTACAATAGAGTGTTATTCAAACTGCATTACGAAGTAGCTGTACTGTTTGTACATGCTATCTTCAACGCTTGCTAGTCGGATCTACTAGGGCTGCCGTAATGCTTTTCTAAGGCTTTTCTTCTAGTGTTTGGTGTCGCCTTAGTTTCAAATACAAAGCTCCGACCACTTACGAAGGTATCAAGTATTTGTCGGGAATTCATCCCACTATTGTACTTCCACTTTTTGCAGCGACAAATTAATGTACAAGTCTATTTTGATATAAGGCTAAGCAATATGTACTGTAGGAACTGAAGTTCATTTTCCTAATAGGAAGTGAATATCTTTGCAAATTGTATTATTCTCTCTTTTCCTTGTGGATCTTGAATGATGATACTATGTTGTGTCGACAAGGCTCTTCATAGTTCGTAAGTCTCCATAATATTATGTAAGCAAATAAATGAAATAAAAAAAAACGCTTAGACTGGTAATTCTGAGAACAGTAGACCACACTCGCCCTACACTTCTCAGGCGATTATATTCTACAAAAAAGGTTCAAGAGGACTTTCGACTCAATTTTCATTCCTCAATCTTTCATTGATGATAGAAACTGCAAAAATCAATATTTGAAAAGTCCAGAAATTTGTACGCTCCCCTGATACCTAATAAAAAGTGATAATAGCTGGAATGGGAATTATTTTTACAATTTTTTTTCGAATAGAAGTCTCCAGAGTTTCTACGCACCACCTAATTAGAGGAGTTTCCCAATTTTCTCATTATTTTTTTTTTCAATTTTTCTTATTCTCATACCTAGTACTCAACCTTCCTAGGTATTTTCTTACCTAGTATTCAAAACGTATTTCAGTGTCAACCTTATTCTTATAAATTTATTCCCCACATCTAATCGACAAAAGCAGAAATTAACTACAAAAGGCGTTTTTAAAAAAAAGTAAATTCCCTCCACCACCACTCGCAAATACTCATTTTATCAAAACTTCAAGAAAAGTTATCCTTCTCCGCTTAAAACGCCCCATTAAAACATAAAATAAATTTGAAAAATTTTAATATTGAAGATTTTTAATATTTTGAACCCTCTCTAACGCCTCCCGTCTGTTTCAACAGATTTTTGTCACGGATTGAAAGCCTTCTCTCAAATCGTCTCTATTTCAATTCAAAACCACCCAAATAAGACACTCCATTAATCAGAAGTGAATTCAGCCACCTTGAAAAAATAGGTCGACTCGGCTGAGGAATAAAAAACGAAATTTGCAGTATTTCATGACAGCCGGTCAAAGCGTTTGGCCATAATCGTGTAACATAAATACATACAGACAGACAGAAGGACAGATGAAATGCCGAGCGGTCGAGTTAAAACTGAAACGTCACTACGTTTGGTCAATTATTCAAATTCATATACGTCGATAATCTAAATATTGAAAATGGACTCTATTACCTAACGCAAGAATATTGATAGCTGCAAGCTTTGACTAATGACTTATGATTGCTAAGCTTTCAGATCTGTGAGAAATCAGAATAGATAAGGCGTTTCAAGAGAATTACGGGTTTAATGGTGACGTGAATTGCAAGATAATTAGTTTGATGATTTCATGATAGGATTACACTATACAATTATTATCATTGAAAACTCACCCACAATAATTGAAATAATAGTAAATGAATTATTAGCAGATATCAGTTTCAAAACTGTACTAACAAAGTTCTTAATAATATATTGACCGGCTCAACAGGTTTGAAAGCTTCCCAATATGGAAAACGTATTGATTAAAACATAGTGTGATTTTCCAACAACAAGGCTATTTTAGAAATAGCTAACATGCTGTAGATAAATTAATGTAGGATTTAATCAAAATATCACATTCGCTCAGAATTCAGCCCACATGTGGGCTGAATGCAAGATTTATGATCCACTACTAGAGTTTGACACTTCTAAAGACAAAGTGCATAGATTTTTATAACGATGAGGAGAGTTATTCAGGACATTTTCCAGGTAGGAAGTCAGGTGCGGAGATAACAATTCAAAAAATTACACTTCAAAGAATAAGCCAAGATTATTCTGGCTTATCCCTGAAAACACTCAGAACAGCAAAGCGGGGTTCCGTTCGATATTGTTTTGTTTCAAGAAACGAACATAAGTCCTTCAACTTTGGATGGATTGTGATGTGAGTAGGCAATTTAAAATTTTTTCAACTTGAAAAAAAACTTCAGGTGATCATAATGACTGCTACAGTGATAATACAATTTATCAATGGAGATTATTGAAAATAAAATATATATTGATGAGATTCATCAATAGAGATCAATTGAAAAAAAGAATGAATATAAAACAGCACAGGTGCATCGCAGAGAGAAAAAATACCGAAATTTGAATGAGAGTGAGGAATACTCTCCATGAGGTTTTCATACGCAAATGAATATCATTTTTTTGAATTGTTTTTAATGAATGAAGTAAAAGAGAGACCGGTAAAACATGATTCCAAGTCTGCTATATAAGAATGAATCAAAGAATGAGTCATAAACTGATTATTAATCAATTATCAATTATCATCAACTTATCATTGACATAAAAAATAAGTAGCTGGAATAATAAATTCGAGGTGAAATAGAGATTTATTTCGTTATGGATTAATTGAGAGCAACAAAGCTCTCAATTTTCACGCTATATGTAAATTCGAAAATGAAGATTCTTTCCTCACTGCTCTCATATTTCTATAAGCTTTATTGAATAGGATCAGATCAACATACGATCATCAACAAAAACTCAATTGTCAGAACTCAACAACTCAAAAAGATCAATTGTCTGCGCATGCGCAGAATAACGGCTACGTATGTTTAGAAAGGGACCGGATCTTGAATAGCATTCCGCTACAGATATAGAACCGAGCCAGTATTTTAAAGCTCCCGTTATCAAAATCATGCGGCATGTACGATAATGACTCAGTCACAGCGGATCAGTTCATTATGCTATTTCCAATTTCAAAATTGAACTGTTTTGTATATATAATGCGAACACATTAAAAGCTTCCCAAACTCCACAAAGACATCAATGATTTGATTTAAGAGAATTTTCGCATCACATTCAAACGGTTTTTCGTCGAGTCGTTGCAGTGCATGGGCTATAGGTGACAATGGAAGGTAATGGCTCAACATGCATGTATCACACTGATGGCAGCTTATTTACAGCAGCGATAAAATGAAGCCGCAATCTGGGAGCTGGGGATGGCCTTAAAGAGATTGCAAAGCGTATAAAACTGGGCTCATGGTCAGTTTGTGTTCCGGATCGTTCAGTTTGATCGACCGCAGCCTGATTGACTGGCAATAATGTAGGAAATGGCAACGCAGTATTCAGTGATGACTGAGGGTTGGTAGGGTTGTAGCCTTTTGTAGCCTATTTCCCGTGCAGGCGAGCTACATTTGAAATTAGCTAAATTTACAAACTCTCTTCTCGCTCTTTCTCATCAACCCTCGGTAGCCCTCTCTTTTCTCAACTCCCCCTTCACCTATCCGCCTTCAAAGAAGCCCCGCGTACGTGTTTCAACTCGTATTACTTCGCTCTCTTATTTCGTCATCTCGTAACAAACTGGAAGGTCCTTTCCTCTCTTCTTACAAGGGCTCTTTCACTCATTAAAATTTATCAGCCTGCTGCTCCATTATGCATGCATCCGTAATCTCAACGGGGAGACAGTCTCTTTACCAAACTTGATTTACCATATTTTCTCTCACATAGAGCGATCCTCAGTTGATGAAACTGAATATACATTTAATATTAGCTTGATTTCATCCTTGTCAGAAAGGTAATTCCAGGTTTGCACCTTTATTAAAGCCTTCCGCCAAATCTCTGTCAGCAGAGCTTCGGGGGGACAAAGTAGTCTTTTCACGATATAGATTAGACCTCTTCTCACTACCATTCCAGAATAAGTATTTTATAACGTTAATTTCTGAAAATTATCAGTTCGCCTATTATCCGCGTTTTTACGCTACTCGGATTCAAACGTTAGGCTAATGTATTAGTTGATAATTATGAAGAAGAATATTGTCACAACCAAATTTTTCATGGAATACGTGACAGTCCTGCTCTAGTTTTGACAGTAACGCCATTTTCAATCTTAATTAAAAGCGGTTTCAAGATTGATCTAAAACTTTAAAAGATACTACAGTCACGTACATGTTGCAAAAAAAGCTGTTTTTGTTCTCACATATTTCCACGCAGAAATAAGATCAACACATGGAGCAATAACATTATAATTGAAACGTGAAAACGCCGAGAGAATGTAGAGGAATGTTGCAATGAGCAAGTTTAATAATAATAATTACCAAGTTTAATAATTAGAATAGAGGATGCGAGTTCGCGTTCAAGTGCTTGAATGACTTCTCATACCAGAATGCTTAAAAGATTTGTGTAAGCACAAGTAAGTCTGATATCTCACCACTTGAAAGTAAGGTGATTGGAAATCTATTTAAAAGAGTAATGCTTGTTCAAACAACTTTTTTTTTATAAACTCTAAACATTTATTGGACCTAAACATACATGGAATGGTGCTACGAATATACCCTCAGTGAGCGCTATCAAATGCCGACCTCACCCAACTGGAAATTTACATTCTGGATAATAGCTTGTGGTGTGATGTGTCTTCCTGATGTAAAAACCTAATATTCGAATGAGTTCAATAAGCCTTGCAAATCTATTCATTTCAGGGTTTCGTAACTTTTAGGTCACCTTTTGCATTTTTTTTCAATTAATCGTATTGAGAACCCTATTACGAATTATATTAGTTCAAGCATATTGATCTATGAATACTTGAGTATAGAAGCTTTTTGTTATTGATTTTTTGCTAAGTAATAAACCTTTTTCAGTGAGGGAGAATTTACAAGTCATTGATCAGGATGAAAGTTCTGTCATGATGTGGTATTAGTGACGAGCCAGTAACATAAGGAATCTAGGCCAACCATGAGTGAATATAGAGACCTCTCGACCGCAAAGTTAAGAAGTAGTCAAGTGTTAAGGGACCAAGGAAGGAAATGAGCCACCGTATCTGAATAATAAATTAGCGATGGATCAAGTGAGAGACAATTCGGTGCAAGGTACCAGGTGCGTCAAAATTCCATAATACCTGAGTAAATCCCTAGATTATGAATACAATGTGGGTGTCTCCATTTGCAAGATGAGACTGCACACAGAAATCTCGCCGCTTACATCATTTGAATTCTCTTGTTGTTAAAAGTCTACAATCCTGCCTATTCATGCCTTTACATGTAGATCAAAAAATCGAATATGATTTTTCCCTATATCTTTCTCTCTATAAAGATTCATTTATTATCTCTCAAGCGTTAAGCTTAGTGATTACTTAAAAAGCATTGTTTTTTACTTCATTATCAGTTATCTGCTCCAAGAATATTCAAAAACATACTTTCTCAGGCGAATTAGGAAGAGTACTTAAGTAGTCCAAATCCTCAATTTGATTCCAAATCTAATTATAGTAATATAAGCGAATTAAAATGATCTTTCTATCGAATGATTTAGGCACAGGAGTTACAGTGAAGCCATTTATCAAGTCCTTAAGATGAACTTTTAAATATTCATTTTTTCAATATAATGCCTGATTCCCCAGTTGTTCAATAACAATTTATCGATTCGATAACATTATCAAATCCATAAACTTGATGACTGCATTTCTAGAAAACTTTTTATCTATCAAAAACTTAAAGACAACTCAAAAAGGAAAACGTCCTTCAAGTGCATGTGTTGTATCAACAGTCATATTTGCAATAATTATTCTGTTTACATTTAGATAAGAAGTTGATGCGCTTGTTGTTTCTTTCTCTTCGGCTCAACGCTCACTTCAACTGTTATTATTTGTCAATAATGTGTTCCTAGCATTTTCGAGGGTATCCTAAGTGACAGCTAATCTGTTTTTAAAATATTGTGTCAATAGAAAAGTCTTGAATAGAACTCTCTTGAACAATACAAACTTAATATAAAAAGGGATGTGCTTGTCAGCAGTGATTCAGTCTTTATTCAGATCTCCTAATATCATGCTCGTTTGTTGGCAGTCAGCATTCATTTTTCCGTGGCAGTACAGCGCAGTACACAGTGCCATGGATAGTGCAATAATTTATTGTGGTTCAGCGTTTCAAGTGTGATCATATACGTGTAAATAATTGTGCTCAGTGAGAGCTGTGTTTATTATTGAGTTCAGTTTGTAAGAAACTTGTTATTGGGTTATTGACACTTATTAATTAGGTTATCAATCGGTCTATTGACACTAATTAACTAGTTTTGGGCAGTGATTACTCTAGTTGAAGAAATATTCATTGTTAGTTGAGATTTATTGGACTGCGTTTTCCTTTTATGGATTTTCTTGTATGATAATTACTTATTAGTGACTGCTGTGAGTTAATTGTGTAGGCTAAGTGAATTTCAAATGCTACTCTCGAGTGTTGAAATCATTATTTCTTAGTTTGAACCCGTAACAGTATTCGTTAAATCTTCAGCTACTGAATGCTTTATCGAACGAATAAGAAGCCCGCCATAATACAAAGACTTGTGCATGGGTTATGAGGTGAATGTATCATGTGGGCTTCAAACAACCAGTTCTAGGAGGATTGTGATCCATTGTGTGTAGTATAAAGAAGCTTATAATAAAGCAGCATAATGATCTAATAGTAGCCGGTCAACCTTCCAATTGGAGTCTTGAGCGCCCGTGACTGAGCTAAATATGGCCAAACTATGATAAGTTATATAAACTGTACTAAAAAGCATTGAGTGAAAATATACACAGACAAATAATATTCTATGCAATAAGAGGCGTGCATAGCATGCCTTCCCAAGAATCTTCTCTTCGCTATGGATACTCGCTATGCAAATCCTGATATTCCGCATTCAGCTGCCTACATCATAACGTACTAGAGGTACCAAATACAAACAATTTCAGATTTCCAAAACATATATTTTGCAATGACTACAGCTGTTGGAACTAGTACTATCAGTTTCCACTTTGTGATAAAAGTTTTGATTATAGAGCTTAAACCATTGTTCATTCAAGTGACAATAGGTTGTCTTCCAATATGTTCCCCCGGCTGCAATCCAATCCTTGAGTGAGTGTCCCTCATTTTTCGAGGCAATTGAGCACATTGGATCAAGCCTAACTTCTATTTTGAGATGATTTATTATTTCATTCTATAAATTTCAATTTTTTTTCTCTGGAGAACACCATCAAATAAATTGTCAATCATCGATTCAAATTAATAAGCGTTTTATTTAATTTTATTGTTAAACAGACACTCACTCACAAGGCTATTGAATAACCCTAAAACTAAAACTATTGATAAGACTTGAGAGACTTCTGGTGGGCTTTGCATCAGAAATAAAGAGACTCCAAGACTATGAACAGAATTTATCTTTAGACTTTCTATTTATTTTGTGGAACTGCATAAGAAAATTGAACGATTTTAGTGTTGAAAATGTGACTAGTAAAGTCACGAAACCGGTCTAGTGCTCAAATGAATACGTGGAGTTGGAAACTAATTTCAACCATGTTCACAGCTATAAGGAAGCAAGATGATGAATACATCGGATTTCAGAGCTGAAACCATTGATACGTGGCCGTAATATTGTACGTTTTATAAAGGCGCAGAGACTCAGGTGGTTTAGGCATAACTGCAGAATGCCCAGAATAATCTACATAGAAAAATTCACTTAAGAAGGAAGAAAGGTACACCAAGGATAAGATGGGAGGATAAAATCAGACAGGATATCTTAAAGATGTGATATAGAGGATGGTTAGTGATAGAGATGCTTGAAGGGCTGTAATGGCTGTAGTGGAGCCATATTGGGATGTGGAGTCAAAAAAAGAAGCGAAATACGTCATGATTATTAAATACTGACACTCCTCACTTCTCTTTCTCAAGAAATCTTGACGTTCCTTTTGTACATTTTATCACTTGTTTACTTTTTATCTTTTATTTATTTGAAGCAATGATAACAGTATTATTTTCATTTTCATGAGCCAGAATGGCGAGAAGGGTTATATTTTGCAGTATATATTACATAAGCCTCTATTGAGAATTAGATCTAGAATGAGAAAAATGAAAAGTTAGATTAAAAAAAATTATAAATGTGTTTTTTTGTAGCACACATTGAATCATGATTTGTAAGCAAGCCTAAAGTGACATTCATGTAGGTCTATTAGCAATGACAGATAAATATTCCATTCTGGAGTCTTCCATAACTTGTAGCATCTACTCAAGGGATATGATTTTCCCTTTCAAGGGATGTGTGAAAATTATATTCAATGTCAAATAAACCAGCTCATTGTCCTATTAAATGAAATTTCAGAGACCCTATTCAAACTCAATAATTTGGGTCTAGATCTGGATATCTTTGCGAGTTAATCTTCAGAGATATACTACGAGTACACACAAATAGCCATTACACATAAATGACCATTATTTGATAATAAACCCTCCCAAATGGAACAAGTTCTGCTTGACACACATCATCAGTTTTCCTTCTCGACAAGCCAAAAGCTACGAATAGGAAATAATAAATGTTCCTTATTGTTATATCCAATGAAATCCACCATACGATCTGAAAAATTGCTCTCATAACTACTGTATCTTAGCTGATACGTATGGGCTAACAAAATCCAGTTGCAATGAAGGTCGAGCTCCAATCTCTTGGGTCACATAAGAACAAGACGACAATCTTATTCCAGGAAGCTTGTAAACACGACAATAGAAAGCAGGAAATATTACCGCCCAAGGGGCAGTAGGAAATCTAGTTTCTCTCACAATTGTGTGTAGTTCTTGGATGTCTTGTGTCTTGTGTATTGTATAACCAGTTCATCAAAAACTATCATATTCACATTCTCTTGCTCGTCTGGAATCATAAAGATGGAGAACTAAATTATTTTGTAGGTGAATATGTTGTCACAACAGTTTAGTTAATGTTTGGGTTATGTAATGTTTAATTTGATAATTGATTGAAATAAGAAGCTGGGGGTTTTTTCACTCTATTTCATACTTTTTTGAAAATTTTTAAGAGTTTAATATCAAACAGTCTTTGATTTTTTAATATTGACTAACGACACGACACAATTTTTTTTCTCATCTCTGGCTTGATTTGTGGATTTCAATTCATAAGAATGAAAATATCAGAATAAAATATCACATGAACACCATTCTCTTCAAATCTCATTTCTTGTGAAATAAGAACTAATGAGGATAAGATTTTAGTCTTTTCTGTTCTATTCAGCTCTTTTTAGGATCTAAACGGCTCACTTCATGAATTGACATGAAGCATTCGTTATACTTAATTGTGAAAGAAATGTTGAGAAAAGCAATAACAAACACACTAATATGTATCATTAGATAATCAAGCTTCCAATCTACTAAAATGTTATTATAGCTTATATTCAGATTTTTCCAAAATAAATTCACAGTCTGAGGATTTAGAAGCCTGATTTATCCTAGAATCTTTGAACATCAGAAGAATACTGTTTTCAGTACTCCTGCATTATTTAAATTCAATTTGATGAAATTTGTCTTCTCAAGACCAGGTTATTTTTCGGTAGCCCCAAGTCATGTGTATGCAACCCGAAGACAAATTAGAGAACCTAAGAAGAATTTATTAATTTCGAATTCCTTTAATTGCTATCAGTTTATACTGAAGACTTCCGCAATGGCGGATATTGACAACAGTATTTAATAGCTGATGGAAATTGATTGATCAATAAAATTTATCTATTTAAAATTTATAAATTTATCTAGAAGAATCAGAACATCAGCTCTTTCGAACATCAGATGAATTCTCTCACTTGAAGAGATAAAATATGATAGTTTCAGGAGATAGAAAATAATTGGGGAGTTAATCAGTCCAAACAGCGGGACTACTGATAAATACGAGCTTTGTACTTAATCTGAAAAAATTGAAAATCTTATTCCCGGAATAATAAATCACAAAAGAAATGTCTGAGCAGTCATGCTCATAGATAGATAGATAGATTGCATTTTTTTGCCATCGGACACCAACGATCATTGACGTCAATAGAAACACATGCATGCTCAGCATGACTGCTCTGAAACTATCTCTGAATTGACCATACTTTTTATTCAAATTCAGTTTAAAGAATGTAAAAGGACGTATCAGTCACAACACACATCGCATTCTACTTTTGAAAAAACACTCATTCCAGGACAATATGGTCGTTGGTATCGTACGATTGAGTGAAGGAAAAGAAAAATAGTAGCACAGGCTGACAAACGAACATGGACAATATTGAAAAACTGAATTACAATTAATTAGCGACAAACAATAAATCAAAATGTCATCATCACTGGTTTGGTGACTAATTATCTCTTCTGTTTTTTCATAAGGCGTTATTCATAGTGTGAACGTTAAATAAATTATAAAATCAGCTTCGTGAAAGATTTTAGAGCATGATGTCAAATTTCGCCAGCAACGCTCTGGCGCTCCTGTTTGGCGTTAGTTCGTTCATTTTCACGTTCACGGTGATTTCATTGATTAAACATCATACAGAGGCTGTTTGCATGATACAATGCGGGAGTGACTATATGAGTGGGTGGCAAGTGGTGGTGTGTGTGTTGGTCGGGGGGTTAGAAAGGCAATGATGAGGGATTGCGAGAGAGTATTATCACAGCCGCCCATACAGAACGGAGACCTGCGCTGCATTCCCATTCCGTTGCCTAGGCAACCGATATGACGTCATCACACGCAACTAACAATTAGATTATATGAGAAGAAAGGTACATGATTCAATTTTTCCGTTAATTATTTTTAAATCTCCCGTATTCTGTCACAGCTGAAGTAAAATGAGCCGCTAACGAAATTAAGAATTTACCTTGAATTATAATCTCTCAGCAATCGTTTATCGATCGAAATGTTCGTTTCTATTCCCTCATCTGTCAAAGAGAATAAATTATGTCGGGAGGAAAATTCACAGACACTTGTTTCAAAGTTTTTAACAACTAGAGAGTATTAGGTTAGGTTAGGTTAGGAATCTACTGCTCAATGACAATTTTTAAGAAATTCGGGTTTATAGTGCAAAAGACCCGAACTAGAAAGAGAGTAGATTCAATTACCCTTTAAAAATTTCTATTAAATAAGATAATATGGATAATTGATAACTAGTAAGCACCATGGGCTGAAGAGCTTCCTTGCAGACATCCAATTTTAGCACCTAAGAAAAGGTTGTAGCAAGAAACTGCCGTTTTCAAGGTACCGATTTAGATAAAATACCAAGAAAGTATCACAAGTCCAATATTACAAAAAATAATAAATAATATTCATACCACTTGACATTCAAAAGAACTAAACAGCTAATCTAGCTTACTTTCCCCAACCAAAGTGTCTACAATTTGAAATTAATATGGCAAAATTTCAAATGCACATTTATACTTCATGATTCACTCATATCAACAAGTACCAAATTATTCAAATCATATCTCGATTGTCAGCTTGTCAAGTTTCAACTTCATACAATCTCTATACATCTTTTTCTAATTGCTGATGATGCCCACATGAGCCCGAGACTTGTGCGTGGGTAATGAGGTGAATGATAACACATTTATGACATATGGAGGAGCGGGATTTGAGCACACGACCGCTGAATATACTAGCAGAGAGATATACTAATTACATTGATAATAGCGCGCCCATCGCTGCGCTGATATACATATAAAAATCTATTATAATCTTTTTTGATAAATATAAATCTCTATACCAGGGTGAAATAGGTGCCATTTCCAATGAAATTGGTAAAGCTAGAGAGACCTGTATTTAGGTATGTTATTAAAAGAAGGGGCTGTTCACATTTAGGATGATTACTCGAAATACTATTTTGAAATCCAATGTAAATACCATATTATGAAACCTCCTATTTCTATTCTATACATATTATAATAGAGACGGCCTAAGATCTTATCCTTTTTCTTCCACTTCAAAAGAAATAGGAGGTTCGGAACCCACCTAAAAGTGTAGGTCCAACTCATCAATCACCATCATCCAACTCATTACCCACGCACAGGTCTCAGACCTATGTCGGCTTCATCCTCAAAACGAAAAAAAAGAAAGGAGTAGGCGGCCAACTGTATTGGCCAGCTGACTTGATCTGTATAAAGTTTGGAAGAATATATGTTCAAAATTCAAAGTTGATTGGTTGAAGCGTACAAAAGTTATTTTTGAACATACATGCATACAGGCAAACTCACAGACAAACGAATAACGTCGCGAGCCTCAAATCAAGTCAAAACTAAGAACTGGCTACGCATTTTCAATCAACTTTCATTTAAATATAATAAAAAACCTGTGTCTTGTCAATTCTGCTGAATAAATATGTAGTTTTTTTGTTGAAACTGTGACTTGTATGTGAGTAATGAAGAAACTGATTACAAAAAAAGTCAGCATGATTGAGAACAAATCTCGTGACCGCAGAAATAGGTTTCAGGCAGTGTTATCAAAGATAACGCACTAAAAGATTGCACTTGTTGACTAAGGCGCAATTATATTGCTTGGATTTAAACATTTTTACAGTTATCAAAGTTTTGAATCATCATTTTTTCCAAGTAGTGGAAATTCAATGAATTCAGTAGATAAATTCGAACTTAAGTGATTAACTGCGTTCCATGACTACTGGTCTGTAATATTTTTGTTCAGTGCTCATTTAAAATTTAAATTGTGCGTAATGATAAATTTATATGCAAACTAATGATGCATTATTGGAAACAGAATATAAATTTGTAAACAATGCATTTTGATGCTTATGGTTGGCAATATTCTTCATGGTACGATCAGATCACAAGTGAACCTTTCCATTTCCATGAATTGTACCCGATATTGAATTTTAACATTCATGACAATGAGTTGTGTGAATGAAGTTGAATCAGCTGACAATCTCATATTTTTGACTTGCACTAAGGATTCTTAGGAAAGTTGAGTCAATAAGCTCCCTTTCGGACTCCCGTCGACTCAACAGATCAACAGTCGACTCCAGTAGCTCAACAGAGTCCACACACTCGACTTTATTCACACCATCAAATTGATATGATATACTTCAAGATATTATGAAACCAACAAAAGATCATCTGTAACATTATGATTACAAGAATGTTTGAATGTAAGTTTCACAACTGTTCTTCGGATGAAGTGATAACAGTGGAAATGAAGTTAAACAAAACATGTATGCAGTCTATCAAATATATTGGAGTTTCATGAAGAGCACAGTCATGTTCAGGAATAAATATACCCTACTCTGTTTATTAAAATGAGTACCATGTTTAAAAGTCACGATTTGACAATTAATTCAAAAATGAGATTTCTTCGGTGTTATGTCCTCCCCGTTCTTCTATATGGTGTAGAGTCATGGACATTGACAGCTGCAACTGAGCGCAAACTAGAGGCATTTGAAATGTGGCTCTACCGGAGGATGCTGAGGGTGTCCTGGGTGGACCATGTCTCTAATGAGGAAATTTTAAGAACAATGGGAAAGGGAAAAGAAATTCTCAATACAGTAAAAGCGAGGAAGCTCCAGTATCTGGGACATATAATGAGAAATGGAAGCAGATACGAGCTACTCCAGGTTGTATTGCAGGGCAAGGTGGAAAGTAAAAGAGGTCCTGGAAGAAGGAGAATATCGTGGCTTAGGAACCTGAGGACATGGTATGGAATGAGCACAGCACAGCTGTTCAGGGCGGCAGTCAACAAGGTCATCATAGCCAGAATGGTTGCCAACATCCGGAACGGATAGGAACCAAAAGAAGAAGAAGACTCTTCTTCACCAATGAGTTTTTATTTGATCTGTCAATATATTTTTTTAAATGGAGAAACTGATCTAAAGAAAGATATTCATTGAGGATGGTGGGAATGTGAACTCGTCTGAACTGGAGGCAGTAGCATCGATGTCATTGTATAGCTCAACTCTCAACACGATACATCTAAACTCTAGGATGCCGTTTGACCCAGTTAGTAGTTTTATTAACCGACTTCAAAAAGAACAAGGTTCTATATTCGACCTGTTTTTTTTTTTATGTTTGTACATCAATTATTCGAACACTATTGAACCGACTTCGATGAATTTTTTTAAATGAAAGAGCATCGCTCAGCGGTGGTCCCATCCAAGTTTGGCAAGGATCGGTCCAATGCTTACCCCAATATTAAACAAAAAGGAGCATTCTTCGATGTTTTCATTTCAATCAAGTTTGAATAGGATAGTTCCACACATAACCGCCAGTCGGATAACCAGTGTCGTTTACCAGGCTGATCATTGTATCAATGGAGCGCTTCACATCTAGACGATCTTCGAAATCATATGATGCAATGCAACTATGCCGGGTAAACGACATCGGTTTCCCAAAGCTGGTTAAGTGTGAAACAAGCCTGTAATATCCCGTTTCGACCAATCACGTGAACTTAATTTGAATTGTGAATAAGAAGAACATAATATTTCTGTTCATATGACATACAACTAAATTATTTAAAATTTTCATATTTATGAACATCGAGAAGCCCACAACTAAAAAGCATAACATTGTTCATATGAAAATCTATATAAATAAAATAAGAGTTTTGTCTGTACATTTATCAGAATTATATATTTTTTGGTTATTTTTACGTTTTATACATCAAATACGCCGAAAATCGTCTTATCACACTTTCTGTCTGTCTGTCTGTCTGTCTGTCTGTCACGGCCCCAAAGGCATTTTACGCGGCCTTCTCCTCAAAAAACGAGAGCATCGATCGAGATTTTAGTTATTGAACAGTATTGAACACTTTATTGACAATGTCTTTAGCTATAAAAAACTAAATTAACTTTTTTTTTAACAGAATAATAAACGTTTAAAAACCAAGTATTGTGCGATTTTGGATACATTTCTTCTAAGTTTTATCTATATAAATAAAATTAGAGTTTTGTCTGTACATTTATCAGAATTGTATATTTTTTGGTTATTTTTACGTTTTATACATTAAATAAGCCGAAAATAGTCTTATCTCACTTTCTGTCTGTCTGTCTGTCACGGCCGCAAAGGCATTTTTCGCGGCCTTCTCCTCAAAAACGAGAGCATCGATCGGGATTTTAGTTATTGAACAGTATTGAAAACATTATTGACAATGTCTTCAGCTATAAAAAACTAAATTAATTTTTTTTAACAGAGTAATAAACGTTTAAAAACCAAGTACTGTGCGATTTTGGATACATTTTACGCGGCCTTCTCCTCAAAAACGAGAGCATCGATCAGGATTTTAGTTATTGAACAGTATTGAAACCATTATTGACAATGTCTTTAGCTATAAAAACTGAATTAACTTATTTTTCAACAGAATAATAAACGTTTAAAAACCAAGTATTGTGCGATTTTGGATACATTTCTTCTAAGTTTTATTACCACATAAGAACAAATCACGTAATTTATCAATCAGCTGTTCTCAAATATAATCTGAATTATTTACGCTGTCTGCAGGACTTGTGTAGTCGGAGCATTGCAGTCTTTTAGGAAACATATGACTGGTGAATCAAAGCTCATCTTATATGTTACATCAATCATTTCTTTGTTGAAAAAAAACAAAATTTTCTAATTTAAATTTATCAAAACAAAAATTAACATTTTAGGAAGGTGTGGTTTGTGCTAGGCTCTTGGGAATTCGCCAGGTAGCACTATTATTACCACATAAGAACAAATCACATAATTTATCATGATATATCAATCAGCTGTTCTCAAATATTCTCTCTGATGACTGTCACTGAATTGTTTACGTTCAAAGTTGTTTACTTAGCTGCTAACAACTTCATGATCGTTGCTATCAAAAAAGCCGAAACATATTTAGTCTTATTTCTAAACATAATCCGTACGAAGGACGGGTAGCTGCTAGTTGTAAATAATTTAGTTCATGTTATGGAGTTGTAGGAATAAGGCTATTTAGTTTCAATCATGAGTTGAAGTGAAAAATGTTTTTGAAATCCTTCATTTCAAAAAAATAATTGAACAATATTCTTCAAAGTTATTAATTTTTCGTAATAATCGCCAATTCACAGAGTATTTGGAAAAACAGCTAATTTCAGAAGTATTTTTAGTTTCACTGATGTGATTGATTTTGAGGTTATGTTTGATGATGCTTGTTGTACTAGTTCAAAGTTTATGTTTTTTATATTTTAGACTAAGTTAGTATCACGAAATATATCGTACGTAACTCGCCCGGGAAGATGTTTACAATACTCGTATGATAATAGCGCTTTCGACTTCGTCTCGTGCGTTAACTTATCATACAGTAAAAACAATTTTCCGCACTTGTAACGTAATATAGGCCTACTATTTCATTGTAGGTACCGTATATTCTGAAAGGGACCACATCAAAATGAATCAAAAGCCATTTCACTTTTAAGAAGCATTTCCCTAATTTAATTTTCCTAAATATATTTCACATTAAATAAAGCGTTGTAGAATTTTCCTTAGTTTATCTATCCTTATAGGTGGATATTCAATTACCGTACTTGAGTTGGCTTTGAAAAATTTCTCATGTTTTCAAAATTTGAAAATTCAACTAAAAAGCTTGAAATAAAACAAATTTTAAAACAAAAAAGAAACCGACTTCAATGAAATGATACTCAAACATTAAATAATACTCACGTACTGAAAAGGTTAAAATAAAGTATTTACTTTAAACTGAGAAAATTTTAAATTTCATACAAGTAATCTTTTGAAGTCGGCGCCAAATATTCTATGAAGTTGATAAGAAATTCTATCTAATATCAAAACTAACACTGTATTTTTTTTTGGAGGATGAAGCCCACATATGTCTGAGACCTTTGCGTGAGTAATGAATTGGATGATGGTGATTGATGAGTTGGATCTACAGTTTTAGGTGGGTTCCGAACCACCGGATTTACACTCACTTTTACTGAAATACAGTGTCAGCTTTGATATTAGATTGTTCAAGTATTTTGTCATGGAAAACGTCTCAGAGTAATTATGTTATATTTTAGAAATTTATAGGAAATTTGGCGCCGACTTCAAAAGATTACTTGTATGAAATCTAAAAATTTTTCAGTTTAAAGTAAATACTTTATTTTAACCTTTTTAGTACGTGAGTATCATTTCATTGAAGTCGGTTTCCTTTTTTGTTTTAAAATTTGTTTTTTCAGATTCGATTGAATATCACTGACTGTTGGTGGTTATATCCCGTTTAATAAGATAGTAATGTCAACTGGAGTTTGATCATAAATTTTTTTGAGAAGACGATATGATAGGATAGTGTTAAGTCTATACGATTCGGCTAGTTATTGTCATAGGGTAGCATTAAATCGGTGAGATCGCTAAGTATTCAATAGCTGAATTTATAAGTATGTCTTATCGAATATTATTACAATTTTACAATTGAAATGATTAAAATTCTTGCTGTGAATGACCTGGAACTCTATTCATCATTTACCATTACAGTCTTTCTAGAAATAAAATAATAACAGAAAATCTTGAATTTTCAAAGAAAGCATGTCGTGCTTGGTTATTCTACGTCAATTCAACACACCTACCGTAAGTTCCAAAGAAATTTGCTTGTGGTTCTTGAAGAAAAAACTATTTTATCTATTCATTCCAATCAGCTTTTCAAAATTGAGAAAAATTGAAAATTGGACATTATTTTTTAACTGATGCAAATCAATTATTCTTCTTCAAAATGGTCTCAATTTATTAATGCACAGAAATGAATTTCCAATTCTTTTTATTCATTTATGAAATATATTTTTTATAGATTAACTTAGTTGTACATTTGTTGAATATATTCCAAAATATGGGTTAAATTGAGAATGAGCTCATAATTTCAAAAATGTATTAGTTTGATTTTTTTCATAATTTTTTTATAAGCCTGCGTTAGTCTAGTTGAAACGAGGGGTTTTTAAGACAAAATTGCAAATTTTTTGCTGCGGTTCTATTAGTATTCTAGGGTGCTGAACTCGAATTTCAAGTTTTCAACATGCAGAAATATGACCTCCAAAAAATCGAATTGGAGTTTTAATTGAATTGAATTTTTCAAAAAAATATTTTCTTATTTAGGACAATGTCCCTACCAAATAAGAGGTTGTTTTTTTCTTCTTTTTCGTGGTTTCTGAGCTAGAGATCGCTGAACTATAGCGATTTTTCTACCATTTTAGGAAATTGACGTTAAGTCTCACTATGACAGCCTACAGCTTAGAGAAATATACATTTTATTGACATTTACAAGAGTCTCATAGGCTGCTGTGATAGCCTGGAGACTGTCTTATCTAGCGTTAATCTAGTACAGTAGTTTATATCAGAATACTGTGCATACAAGTAAGATACAGGGTTTGTAAGATACAAGGTTAGTAGAGAAAGTAGCCTTGCAATCTAGTTCCCAAAAATAATATTACACCACGAAAAAGCTCAATTACGTTTCCTCTCAAGATGTTTTTCACATTCACTTCTTCTGTTCCAGGTAAGCAAAAATCTGACATCAAAAAATTATGACTTTCAAAACGTAAGTTTGCTACAAATTTTTCTATCGAATTCTCAACATTTCATTGAAGCTCTCTGTCCAAAGTTACTGACATACTAATAGATCGATAGATAAATATTTAAGTATAATGATTTTTGGAAGTGAATAATTTGTGATAAATACTGAATTATTATCATGCTATTAGATAAAACATCAGTTATCGATTCGATGCAATAATTTCTTCTTCGCAATATTATCCTCCATTTCAAGTACATTACTCATTGTAGTCCACTTCATGGACAAAGACGTGCAGATATTCAAGGTCCGAAGTCACCCAAGACTTGAATCGTTGAATTGAATAGAAGAATGTTGATTGCCAAAAATGTATCATGAATAAGTCCGTTTACACACCGGAGCAATAATCAAATAGCAACCAGCAATTCGTAATAAGCAACGGGCAACATATTTTTTTGTACTTCACACACCAAAACAATAAAAAAATAGTTATTGTAATCAGTTAAACGTTAGGCTATGACGATTAAGCGATAAAGTAGCTTTTCAACCGACACGTCGGTGTTGCTAGCGATATATGTTGCTCTACAACGGATATGTATTGCAACGGAGTGCGAGATCAGTTGAAATTAAATAGAAAACACATTGGCAAAAATATTGCTTATTGCATGTTGCTAGTTGCTTGTTGCTCCGGTGTGCGAGCCGCGTAATAAGAGAGAGTAGGGTTTTGTGAGTGTGTGTTTCTTTTTGTAGATTACGTCTTGGAGACTGCAGTTGAGGAGTATAAGACAAGTCAGATCAACAATTATACTCTTATAACCATGATTACCATAAGTTACTATAAATTTCTATATCAATTTGTTGGAGTGAGGCTTAATTTTGATGTGAAAGGAACCCTTGTACACTACAAAAAGCTTTATGAACTAAATATTTTTTCAATTGTTTTTTAAATATACATATACTTTCAAGACTCTTCAAAAACCGCGGTAGCTTGTTGTAGAGTACAATACAACTAGGTGTGTGGGTGTGTGTGTAAGATTTACGGATTTTACTCTAAAACTTCCTCTAAACTCAATTCAGTGCACCTCGAAGCCCGATTAATCATTTTCCATTTATCTTTTATTTAAATTTCAGCATTTTTGTAGAATAAGTGAGATGCAGAAGACTAATATAGCAGATGATACTTGATACATTCTTATGATGATGATACATCATCATACATGATATATACATATATTTTTTCGCTGGGAGACCTCCAAGGCACATCGTCATCCATTTCGTCTTCACTCTCGTCGCCCTCGCAGTCATCAGGATTCACTGACGGAATGTTCAGAGTTGAGTTCGCAAAATCGGGCACCGGTAGATGATACATACATATATGATGATGATGATACATCTCTACCTGTATAGATGATACGTCGATATGTCACAAGCCGAAGCAACAGATTAGTTCTGTATCAATATTGCAGCTGCCAATTACCCAGCGTCAAAAAACACAACTCATTTGTGCGCTTCTCTTTTCAAGCAAATGAAATGAGCCGTACGGCTAGCAGAACTGCAATTTTTACTCAGCCTTCCAAATTTTGTGACCGCTACCGTAAGTTATCTTCCAGAAAAGAGGAGCTCAAACTTATTCTAGAGCAAGACCGGGAAAACGCTAGTATATAATGAACCGATACAATGGAGTATCTAAGGACCCGACGAATTTTCATAATGATAATAAACATTATTGTCAGTTGTGCTGATAGGCATGTGCATGGTGCATCATTCAACTGCTTCGATTTCTAAAAAAATCAAATGCATCCTAAAAAAATGGGACGCATTCACAATTCACAAAAAAATGGAAAACAACAGTTCTTTAAAAACAGTTTTGTTTCTCCTTCTTCTTATTCGACAGAATTCATAATATATAATTATCATGTCTCAATATTTTATTTGTTGCTCTTTCCATTGGACGATCTAAAATTATTTAAAAAACGATTCAACACAATCTAGAATGAAAATTTTAACGCTTGCACTGCAAAAAATGGATAATTGGGATAACTACATCATAATTATTTCTATATTTGACCCTCAAATTCCAATATCAATAATGATCTCACTAGGACTATAAGAAAGCATATATAATAATTTAAAAAAAGCAATATGAGTGAAGTACGGAGCTCTTATAGTTATCAGAAATAGATACGAAGCTGTTGCATAATTACATAACAAAATATTGTTGGAAATATTCATAATTATAATAATAACTACAAAGTTAAACAAACCAGAGAATAGGAATCCAAGTTGGAGATCAAAAGGAAGACCAATGCAATAAAGAAATTAGGAAAAGGATAAAATATTGAAATCATAATCAATGAAATAGGATAATTTCCGCTGAATGGAATGAAATAAAAAACAAAGTAGGTCAAAATGAATCCATCTATAGCCGAACAGGAGTGAAATCCATGTGGTAAGAGGAAGTTCATTCAGTTTGCTCAGGGAGGCATATGACCTTTATTGTAATTCAATCGTAACTGACCTGAAACGGCGGTGGCGGTAAGTTCTGTCTCGGGAGGTTTCCTGATCTGTGAGGGCGCGGGAAATATAAATCGATGCTGCACAACAGCTTTCTGGGGAGACCGGAAGGTGGCTGAATAAGAGTACTCAATTGAGAGCACTCAATTATAAAGAGCTAACTAGAAATCGATCTCTCGATAAAAAGCGAAAAGGGAAGGTCTTGACGTTCAGCTATCCTTTGACAAGTTGGCTGTTCAATCAATGGCCGGCAGGAGTGTCCTCCCCCTTCCTTCGAAAATACAAGTCACACTAATAACTTAATCCACTCCATTTACTACTTTTTGTGTTGACAAGCGTGAAACTGAACTTGCGATTTGTGGCTTGACAACATAAATCCTTTCACTACTTACTAGAAGGTTTTCCATGTTTCACTCCGTGAGCACCTCATATTGCATTGATAATATAAACAAGTGTTATCGGAGTAACATTTTTGCTAATACGTTCATCCATTACTCAGTCTTCCATGAGTCACAAGGCAGAGCATCACTTTGACAAGTTTAAAGCCAAAGCAATATAATCCTGGATTAAACCTACTGAAAGTTACGAGCTAAAACACTCCTACACGACTTTGGTGGGTACAATATGATCCAGATGGTTGGAAAAAACTGGATGAAAGATTGATAGATTGAGAGATGAGCATATTGAATACGGATGTCTAGAGTATAGGCTACTGATGTGAACGTCAGTGAATAACAAAATAGGTTTACAAATAAATACAAGAGAAAATATTCAAGTCGACACGTTTCTAGATTGATAATGGATTTATCATGTTTGTTTGTGTTTGTGGTGCGATAGTACACTTCAAACCTTTCCAACTGTAATATTCCACTTGTTATTTGAATACGAACATACATTTTGGTACTAGGTGGTACTGATTCTGTGCTCCTCATTTACAACTGAGACTGACAGCTCTCTATTACTCTTTGTGTTGATTTTGTCAGTTGGTGCGAATAAGAGGCCAGCGCTCACAACAGCATTCTGTAAAAAAAAACTACGAAAATAGTATAATTTAAAGGAAATATGTGAATTGTCAAGAAAAATTTCATAGATATAGTTAACCATACACTTTCTAATCACCATCCCATTTTCATCATCCTCTCCTACCTACCCAACTATGACTTATGATCATGGTCATAGTCTACTACCTTTTATTCTACTTCTAAAGAGTAGCCTAGAATTATTATTTCATTCAGTATCATTTTCAACCTTAATTGACTCTCCAATAGCTCACACCCGAACGCAAACACAATTTCTCGTATCCTCAGTATTGCTCAATTTTGCCATATTTTTTTATTTATCGATTTACTTTCAATAAATAAATAAACCTTGCCATATTGAGAAAAATTTCCAATTCAATTTCCATTTTTACACTATTTCATGTATCCCAATTGCCAATAATTCACCTATGAGTTCGAGCTTGTTCCTGAATAATGAGGTGAATGATATAACAAGAATGAATAGATAATTGGAATAAACAGATTGAAAATTGAATCGGTAATTAAACCCAATATCATCAGAGTGACAGGCTGGAACTGTAGCAACAGAATCACGACAGTCGTCCGAGCTTGAAATCATATTAATTTGTTCTCGTTTTCAATGAAATTTCTGCTCTATCCATTATCAGAACATTTGCAGTGGTATGACACCAACTTCCTTTGTAGTGGTGAAAGTGATATTGTGGAAGATATCCATAATGAATAATAAGACGAAGTTGTTACAAACACATTTATTAAAAATATAGAGATACTAGTTTCGGATGTTACTCCATTATCAATCTCTATATTTTTTAATAAATGTGGATGTGACAACTTCATCTTATTATTCAGTATGACACCAACATTTTTCGAAACTTATAAATCTCATTTTTATGCATTCATTTGAAATCTTTGATAATTAATTATATTTAATTAGCTACATAGCTAGTTTTACCATCTGATCCATGAATCACCTATTAAAATTATTGCCTATTTTTGTCGTTGTTATTAATAGAGTGAAATCAGTTCTTATGGAATTTCTCATCATGGGTTTTGAGCTGACACTGGCTTTTGTTCTCGCCATCCACCCTTGCAGCCTACAGTGGCGAATCCAAAAGGGGCAAAGGGGCAATTGCCCCCCCCCCCCCCGAAATCCAAGAGAAAAAGAAAAAACCGGCACAAATCTAATAAAAACTAGGACAAAATTATATAAGAAACAAAAATGGGCTGTTTCCAACTTCACTTCACCCTCAGGCTTGTGAAGTCCTGGCTGTGATCAAGAATGGATGAGGATAGGTTAAATGGGCTAAGTCTTCTATACATACATCGAGACATAGAAGTCAATGAAGAAAGAGTGATTGAACGCTTTGCTAAGGGAGGCAAAAGAAGGATTCAGTTGGAAATCATTGTTTAAAAGTTGCAGCTTCAAGAATACTGTATCCTTGAACAAATAAATGGTTTTAGATAACTTCTTTGGTATGTCATACAATTTTTCACTCAAAATGCTTTGAATTTTATTAAATCATTACCTTATTCATATTGATATTTTTATATCTAAAAAAATGTTCTCAATAATTATTTAGTAAATTGGATGAGAACTCATTTGAAATTTGATGCGTAACAACTTGAAAACTTAATTTATAAGAAAAAATACAATGACATAAATAGATATCAGGTAAAACGGTAAGAAATGCAAATTACCAATACAAATACAAATTTGTACATACATATTGCTAAAGCAGTGCTATCCATGACAACATTATGAGGGGCACTAAAAACGATGTCAAAATACACCATTTTCTATTAAATATCCAAAAATTTTCCGGGGATGGGCCCCCAGACCCCCCCTTTGGTTGGTGGTATTCCATACCCCCAAACCGCCCCTGTTTTCTCCCCTCCAAATCACCCCCTGGATCCGCCACTGGCAGCCTACGGTCCTAAGGGTCCTAAGGTCCGCAGTCTACTTTCCCTTGAAGAGGCGAACCTGACACAGAAGTATCAAGGTCCTCATTGAAATATTGAAATAATTAGGGATTTTGTTATCATGAAGTTTAACAAAATCGATTTCTTCCTCAACGTATTGTTCAAAATGCTAATATTTTGTTTAATAGATTTGAAACGAACAGAAAAGCTTGGATAGAGAAGTAACGAGAGTAATTTTTTGAAAGTTTCATAAGAGAAATAATTAATGCGTAATATGTATTTAATTACTCAATTTCCGCCATTGATAATGTTCCTTGCATTAAAATTCAGTTCTGCATGAGCTCATTCGCATTAGAATTTCAGTGAATATGATACCAATTATGAAATATGATAATATTCGAGATGAAATTCCTCTTCACTGCTGTTTTTTGACATTGTAATTAAGCCAACTCATTCCACTCTCCTCACTCGAATATTGATATCTAGTTTGGTGCGAGAGCTAATAATCACATGTGTCGCAGTTGCAAATGTTGCAGTGACATTTCAATTGTAAAGAGAATTGAATATATGTATGCAGAGTGTGATGTTGAACGCCTCTCGAAAATCCAGCCCTAACTCTATGGTTGAGCGTTCAATTTTAGGCACACATCATATCCCCTGAAGCAGATATTCATTCATCTTTGATTCATACTAAATCCTAATTATCTTAACAAACTTGAGACCCGAGCTTGTAGTTTGAGTCTCATGAATCATTTTCATGCATATGAGTCATAGTGAGACATTGTTCAATATGATATTTATCAGCATTGATTATTAATTATCAATGATAAATCATACTTTCTCAATCGCTTTGAATTAAATTCTACGAAAACAGGAAACAGGATTTTCCAATGTGCACTTCAATGTATCTTTTATCTTTTGAATTGAAGATTCACAGAGTTATAATAAACTTTGGGTATCTACTAATAAAATCAATAATAATCAGTTTATGTTGATATGTGTCAGTAGAATGGTATGTTCTATGTTCTGGCTCTGAAATCTAAACAAAATTCAAAATCATTTAGACTGTGTTAGTACTTCTTTTACATTGTGTAATTTCAAATTGATATTATACAATTGAAAAGAATTTGTCATTGTTATTCAAAGTGGAATTACGTGTGAAAATTGGCATATCCTAACATTTGAATTCGTCAGTGTTGTAGATTCACAAAGAAAGCAGTTGTGATTGAAAGCCACAATGAATATTGTATACAGTATTATATACCAAAATAATTGCTTTATTGTATTTTTGTCATGAATAAATAAATGAATAACCATAACATTGACTTCAAAATGTTCTGGAACGTTTTCCTTTAAATAAATTTAAAAAATGTCATAATAATTATCGGATTGATTTCGTCAGGAATAGAAGAAACAATTGAAACGAAGAAAGCATTGATATCACTTGGAATGATAATGAATTGTATTGTATTGTATCAATATCAATGGAAAAATTCTGGTGTATACAGCAAATACCTCACTACTGGATATCAGTAGTGAGGCACTAAAATCCATCTACCAACTTGTGATATATACTAGATGATAATTTTATCATGAATATTATGAATCTTGAATAATTTGTATATGTGATTCCTCCATAGATTATGTTCATTTTCCTGAGTAGGTTATGCGGTTATGCCTGGTCATACAACTCACATAAGATGGTATATGTTGGTTATCTAATGATTCTGAATTGAAACTAAAAAAACTCTAAGAGCTTGCAAAAAAGTGTTATTTTTATCTCAGGTCGTTTGAAAAAAGTTTGATATCGTAGTAATGTGAAAAAAAGATTCTAATATAATAAAACGTCTTATTTGAAGCTAGGAATAACTTTTTTCAGCAGGATATGTATCTTTTAGATGATAAGGTGATATGAAAAGGGGAAAATCGCTCGTTCATTTGGTAAGGAATTTGAATTGATGTTGGAATTTTAGTGGAGACCCTTTGCAGTTGAAACAGAGTGAGAATTCTCCAGAATAGCCTTCCCATTTGTACGCAGCAGGAACAGCACTATCCCCGACTTGAGAGTAATTACTTCCGATCCCCTGCCAAGATATCCTTCCCAATGCAAGGCCTGTTTGTGAGCCTAACTTGCTCATCCTTTGACCCGCCTTCCGTTTCTCTCAAATGAGATATACCTGATCGTAGAAGACTGAAATGGGCATGGATCTAGCCAGCTCTTGCAGAGGTGCATTAGCAGCTCATGAGAATTGCGGTCATCGTTGTAGTGTGCTTACTCCTCCCACTTGCTGGTCTATTTCTCTATCATAGGCTCGAACAACAGAATCTTACAACACCAAGAAATATATCTATCGAAATCAAATTTTGTATAATCATGATGAATGAAATCGCTTAGTATGAATACAGTATATCAAATTTCTATCAAAAACTCGCTGCAGAATTCAGCGAATGATTGGAGATTCATTGTGACTGTGTTTAGTAACTTGATGTACTACACAAGACACTCTATGCCTCGATGTTTATCACTATACTCGAATACTGATGTATAGAAAAATGAAAAGTTAAGTGGAAGCTCGTGAGAAGTGGGAAGTGAAAATGAGAAACTGAATATTCAAAGAACTTAAAATAACAATTTTTTTCTAATTTTATGAATAAAAAAAGAGTATTTCATCACTTCGAGTGGATAGTAGTATATTTCAAAGGAATTATCAGACTTTATTTATCATCATAAAGCATATTCTACTGTCGATTAGTCACAAAATAAATCTGCAAGTTGATTACCGGTAAGTGAACAACAATTAGCAGTATTTACCAAATTTTAGATTGGATATAAAACTGATATAGTAGGAATGGATATAATCAGTAGTGTTATTGCCAGTGAATAAAATAGAAAACAATCAGAATGTAGATGATTTCTTCGATTAATTGATTCATCAATAAATTCTTGTTAATGTTTACTTTTTGGAACATGAAAATCATGGGAAGTATCAATTTCTCATTTTCCTTCAGATGCTATACGCTATTTGTACGGGAGACATCGGTACGGGAGTATGTCAATATCCAGACACCAAAATGATGACATTAATCACAAATGTTACAATAAGTTGCCAAACACGATGCTGTTAACGAGGCTTGTCGAGTCTCTCCTATTATAGAGCTGAGCAGAATGCAGCAAATGATTGGAAATTCATGGTGTGGTCAGTAACTTCCTGCGGTCAGGGAAACTCTCTCACGTTCCGTTGACAGCTCAGTAGACAAAATCATTGCCCCAAAATATCACTTTATAATCTCAGCTCGTTCACCTGGAACATAGACCTCTGTGTGATAAATTCACTGTGGTTTGGATGTTTATGCCCATAATAGTGAACCAATTTTACATCTGAGAAATTCAAAAGATTATGCGATATTGAAAATACATGGAGGTGATTCACAATGTTCACAACGTACTGTTGAAATACTATTAATTTTCACTCATATGCAGAAACTGGCTATGTAGAACTGACCTTTTTCGATTCGCAGCGAACGCGTTTCGAGCTATTCAGTTCTTCCTCGGCGCTTGGTCGCAGACTGACTGGTTTTCTGATATGTAAGGTTCATGTTGGTGGAAGGGAAGTAGTGGGAGAAGTGCATGTGTTATGAAAGTTTGTGTGGTGGTGTTTCAAGAGGGGTTTGTGATGATCTTGAAGTGCTTTAAAATTGAGTTGGTCATAGAGTATGAGATGAGGATGTAAAGTGGAATGTTTGTAAATTTCGAACAAGTAAATTGGTCGACACTTTTATCAACTGACCTTTGAAATGGAATTCTCAGTGATGACATGCCAGCAAGAAAATGCCTTCAATAAAGTCGAATACTGTTTTTACAATTTCAGAAATATTCAGGTTCTTATTATTTTATGGCCAAGGGCCGTGCCAGATATATATAAGATACGTTCATTGACTCAATGAAACCGTTTTTAAAAAAGAACCGTATTATCAAAAATACAGATGTTAACAGTTCAAGTGGCTAGAGACGACTGACTAACAAAAGGTGCTAGAGGCATTGCAATGAAAGTTTATAAAAATGTCTGTCAGCACTCTTATTGTTATAAACCACATAACTACTCCTCCACCCTTAAGAGTTTTCGTCCCGAAGAAAAAAAAATTTTGGGACACAAAATTATGCACTTACATAGTATTAAATAAACTAAATTCTAGGTGGTACAACATAATTGATTGGAACCTGTATTGGTACATTACTATGTTTACTAGTTTTAAGCTTAAAATAAACAATAATAAAAATAATCAAAACAACACTTAAAGAGATAATTCCCACATCTTTAGGATGAATAATCATTGAGTCTTAGAAAGATATAATTATTTTGTTTGACTGGTATTTCAGAATCTTCGAATTTCTCCAAATTACTTAAATCTATTCTCTGCTTATGAATAATTTTTGGAGCAAATGATAACTTTTGTGCAAGCGTACCAATCGAAGTATAAGGAAGTCTTATTTATCTGTAATTATATCATATTGCTCAAGATTTAACAAAAAAGATGATGGCGTATTGATCTTATCATTGTTAATTCCTACTTGAGTAATTTTAAAACCTGTAATACAATTACACTTCTCATAATATTTTAAATAAGGCTTGACATTGATGAGTTCAATCTTTTTACATTTTTCAAGAGATAAATTCTGTATCAAAGCAGTATTACAAGTGTCATCAATAGATTCAATATTCTCACAGAAAGAGATTGTAGAAAAATCATGACAATTGGTCATTTTCCATAGCTTCTCATCTTTCGATACAGATATTACATTACTTTGAATTTTCATTGTATAAGACCTTCCATTCATTCTCAACAGGATAGGATAAAAGATCATATCTATTGAAGAATTCATTAGCTTTTGGCTATTACATAAGTCAACAAATTTTTTGACAACATACAAGAACTATTTCTAATTTTCCATAATAAGCTCAAATCACTACTAGCTAAAGAATAATTGTTTTTATATACAATATTGTGCATGTCTTCGACTGATAATATTGAAGGATGAAGCATTCCTTCTTCACAAAATGTTAAAGAATTTATCATATCATTAATTTCATCATCTAAAAGTTCTAAAGTAACTGAGATGAGATGAACTGCTTGCAGTCTCTCTAATAAATTGACATTTTCGGTATTTATTATTCAAATTGATAATATATACATCATCATTAAGTTTCTTGATAACATTTTTTTTAACAGCAATATAATATTCATTTTGTCATTATTTGCAAGATGCAATTAATTGTTATCTATTTTTTCAATAATTTTGTCATAATGGTCTTTGTCATCAGCAGTCATTAATCCAGTAAACCATGATATTACGTTTCCAAGTCCGTTAAATAAACCTCTTTTAGTTTTCTTCAGTGGTAAGTCATTAAAATTATTTCGTGAAATCGAATTCAACTTAAATAAAAGATTATTTGCTAATTTATTTAATGAAGAAACAATGTCATGTACAATTGAAGTATTTTGGAGATTTCTGATAGAATTTAGTAGGTCAAATAATTCATATTTCAAATTAGTTATGTTTGAGTAGTGAATGAGTTTGTCAGTCTCGTTAACATTGAGTGTCCAGTCTTTAATTGATTTAAGTCTCTAGCGATTTAATTGGAATTATTTCTGCCGAGTCGGTCAGGTCGATCAGCCGGTACGTTAGCACTGGTACTAGGAAGAGTAGCATTGAGGTCATTGAAATCTGCATCTGTAACAATCGCATTGTCTTTGAACTTGCGAGGTCTTTTCATTCTGTTTGGATGGATTTTAATTACACGCTTTTCTAATTTGAACTTGTCTCCTTGTTCAGAAGCTGTATTATATCTAGGAACATTTTTATGGAATCTAGGATTCTTAATATAAATCTTTTCAGGTATTTTAGGGTCATCTTCCCAGTTTTTATTCAGATTTTCTGTACGCTTTTCTTTTTCGTGAATTATTTCTTGTAAAGGGCATCATTCTATGCTTGGATTTCTTTGAAGTATTGATTTGCCATTATAAGTATTGATGATTATTATTATTATTATTATTATTTTTATTATTAATATTATTATCATTATTATTATTATGATTATTATTATTATTATTATTATTATTATTATTATTATTATTATTATTATTATTATTATTATTATTATTCCTATATTCACATTCTATTTGAATGGCTTCATCTCATAGAATACAGGCCTATGTACCAGGTATTCTACAAGCTATTGCGAAAGGAATTTTCTTACAATGTGGCAAGTATTAAGTATGACTGACTTCTGGATTGCTGCTATCAAACACTTCATACCAAGCTCTTTCAGACCACCTGTCAAGGCCCTTGGGACAACTCCAGTCGCTGACATGACCACCGGAACAATTCTGACAGAGTCAAGATGGAATAATGCCTTCAATTCCTCAGCCAAAGCTGCATATTTATTGATCTTTTCAGCTTGAGTTGTTCTCATGTTGTGATTGAGTGGAATTGCCACATCAATCAGGAAGGCACACTTTTTTTGCTTATCCAAAACCATCACATCCGGTCTGTTGGCCATCACTGTCAAGTCAGTTCTGATTGGCCGGTCCCAGTATATTTTGGCACTATTATTTTCAAGTACTGGAGCTGGAAGATAGACATAGTATGGGCACTCCTCTTCCACAAAACCATACTGTAGGGCTAATCTCTGATGGATGATCTTAGCCACATCATTGTGGCACTTCAGATATTCTACTCCAACTAATGATGAGCAACCACCAACAATGTGGTCAATTGTTTCTGGGGCAATTTTGCACCTGCGGCATCGATCATCTATGTCATTCTCCTTTAAGATCCGCTTTCTGTACACCTTTGTGGCAATAATCCGGTCCTGGATTGCCACAGTGAACCCCTCTGTTTCAGCAAACAATGAACCATGCTTCAACCACAAGTTTGACAGCAAACTATCAACATGGTCCTGGCTGAGCATTTGTGCATGGGCGCCATGTAGCTCTTTCTGCTTCCATGCTACTACTTTTTGCTCTTTGGTGGTAACCATAGATATAGGTGCAAACTCTGCATCAGCCAATCTTAAAGGAGTGCCACCATCCACATCATTTTTTATGATTACTCTATAGAGCGGCAAATTGACTTTCTCCAAGAAGTACTGTCTCAAACCCTGCAGAGCCCTGCTATAAGTGTTCTTAATGTCAATGACACCACGGCCCCCCATGGATCGAGGCAGTGTAACACGCTCCACTGCTGCTCTTGGATGGTGTGCTCGGTATTTTGACATAGTTACTCGCACCCTCCTCTCAACTTCTTCTAGATCTGTTCTAGACCATTTCACTACTCCAAAGGAGTAAGTGAGAGTGGGTGCTGCCCAAGTATTGATAGCCTTTATCATTTTCCCACCATCAAGTCGCGTTTTCAATACCTTCATCACCCGTGCCATAAATTTTTCTTTCAGATTATTATTATTATTATTATTATTATTATTATTATTATTATTATTATCATCATCATCAATGTCAATGTTATCAATTCCAGTAAGGTCATCGTCCTCGTTTTCCATCATGTTTATTGAGAAGGGTCGAGATAGGGCGTCTGCTACAACATTTGATTTTCCCTTAATATACTCTACTCTGTAATCAAACTCTTCCATTAATAGTTTCCAGCGCATTAATTTAGCATTTGGTTCTTTTAAAGAGTGAAGCCATTGCAGTGGTTCATGGTCTGTCCTTAAGGTGAATTTTATTCCATACAGATAGTGTCTAACATGTTTTACTGCCCAAGTGAATGCAAGCATTTTTTTTCAATAGTTGAGAGGTTTTTCTCTGCAGGATTTAATGTGCAAGACGCAAACGAAATTGGAAGATCTTTGTTGTCAGTTATTTGACTAAAATAATAATAATAATAATATCGTGGCTCAGGTCTGGTGTCAGAGTTATCAGGTCACACCTGAATAAGTTCAGGGCCTCTGACGTGACTTAACGACTGTTTTTAGGCAGCCGGGACCGACAGCTTAACGTGTCCTCCGAAACACGGGAGTGGCCCGAGGTAAAAACTTTCGGTCAGAACTGGGATCGAACCCGGGACCTTTGGGCTAGCAAACCTTTTTTATTATTTTCAAACCTTTTATTAGTTATTTGACTGAAAACCGCACTTATGGCTAAGTTGGATGCATCAGTTGTCAGGATATATGGTTCATTTAATTTGGGTGATTGTAGTATTGGTGCATAAGTGATTGCTTCTTCTAGTAAGTTAACAGCGTCAATGAATTTTGGATCTTTTGGGTTAATGGTGGATGTTTTTCTTAATGCATTTGTTAGGGGTTGAGCTAACTTAGCAAATTCTTGAATCATCTTTCTGTAATAGCCTGCTAGACCTAAAAATTGTTTTATTTGTTTTGTAGTTGTTGGAATTGGAAAATGTTTTAAAGCTTCAACTTTTTCGGGATTGTGCCGTATTCCCTGATCAGATATGATATGACCTAAGAATAAAAGCTCCTTTTTGAAAACATTCTGTCTTGTCAAGTTGAATTTTTAGTTGATGAGTTTTCAGTCTTTTGAATACCATATCCAAATGCTTCATGTGTTCGGGTAAACTGTCACTGAAAATGATAATATCGTCAAGATACACTAGAACATTCGGTAAATCACTAATTATTATGTTCATGGCATGCGAAGGAACTCATAGTGGCCATTTTCAGTGCTAAAAGCCGTTTTTGGTATCGATTCAGGATCCATCTTAATTTGGTAGAAGCCTGAAACTAGGTCGATTGCTGAAAAATAAGTGGCTCTACCAATTTTGGAGAACAAATCTTCAATATTTGGGAGTGGGTACCTATCATCTTTTGTCTTCTCATTCAGATTCCTGTAGTCCAGAACAAGACGCACTTTGTGTTTGCCAGAGGCATCAGGTTTTTGGGGACAACCCACAAAGGCGAATTATGAGAAAAATTAGATGGCCCAATTATTTTTTGCTTCAATAATTTGTTTATTTCATTATGAATATCTTGTCGGAATGAAATAGGGAAACGATAATTTTTAGAATAAACAGGTTCTTCATCAATAGTATTTATCTTGTGCTTGAGTAGATTAGTTGCTGTTAATACATCACCTTCAAATTTCAATATTTTGGGATATTTAAACAAAGTACTAATAATACAATTTCTCTCTTCAGAGTTCATATGATCAGTTCTTATGAAGAAGTGATTTTTTAATGGATATTGGATTACTGATCGTCTCATCCATATGGTATAGATCACATTCCTGTATAGTTTCATTGTTTAGAGATTTATTTTCACCAGAAAAATAGTTTATCTCAATAAAGCCATTCCTATTCACATTAGTAACAATGTTATTTAACTCTAACTCCTTAATATTAGCTATACACAATTCATCTCTCTGATTATTACAGTGATTTGTTTCAATTTTCAATTCATTCCATCCTTCATGTTTGAGCCTAAGCCTAAAAAAATATTCATTTTCTCACACAATCCACCAACAGCATTTTCCATAGATGACATTCTTACATTCAAATCATTATAATATTCTGGCTCATTTTCGGAAGATTCAATATTGTGAAATGAAAAATTTTGAACAGTTCTCATGCTTACAGTATTTGACTCTCAATTCCTATTAAAATTTTGATTGTGGGTTCGATTTGAAAATAATTTTGATAGTTGAAATTAGGATAACGATTTACATTCTGATTTTGAAAGCCTTGTCTTTGCTAAGAGAATCTGCTCTGATAGTATTGTCCTTTGTTAAAATTATTATGAGGCCGAGAAAATTGTTTTTGTTCGAAATTATTGCCTTGAGCCTGTGAAAAATGTCTTTCATTGGAATTTTGATTAAAATTGTGACTGAAATTTGAAGAATTTTGTTTTCTTTCTGACCTGTTATTATTTTTGTGCATTCCAGTCACATCTGCAGAGGAACCAAGATGTTTTGGATGCACACTACTTTTATTGATAACTGCTTGTTTAGCACTACTAAGATCGTTGAATCTCAGCGTTTGTAAGTGAGCTCCAAGTTGATGATGAACTCCCTCAACTAGAATAGTGATGATTTGTTTGTGTAGTTGATTAGCTAGAATTTGAAGCATTGGACCCTGCATTCCATCTCATTTGTGTCTCGAAATTATTGTGGTTCTTTTTTGTTGTTGTCTATCAATAACTTGATTAGGGTGCTCTCTATGATACGATTTCATGGCTGAAAGTTCCATGGTTAATTGATCAACAGTTCTGTTATCAGCAAAATTGTTTTTCAACGTTTGAATAAAATTTGTAAGATCCTCTACTGTACTATTTAGGATAACGTCTCCTGCTGGTCCATGTAACTTATTTTTACAATGACAGAGTAGAATCCAGTGATTATCAGCAGCTTCTGCAACAAGATTGTTACAGTAATCAATTTTGAGTTTTTCTACCACTCCAAGAAAGCTTATAAGTTCTATTGGATTGCCAGTATATCCAGGAATTACTAATAAATGATGTTTAGCAATTGGTCTAGATATAACTTGAGAAGTGTTTTGTGTTGGATTCATTCTGATGTTTTCACTGTCACTTATTAAATCACTAGATGAAGTTGGAGAATAATTATTACCTTGGATTGAGGTGTAGGTTGCCAAGAAAGATCGAAGTCTAGGCCTGTAGCCGATTCTTAATTTCTCTTGGTCAGACCTGGTCCTGGTAGATTTATTTCCTTTCTTCTTCCCCAGGATGCCTGTTGATGAACTGGTCTTGGTTGAGTCACTGCTACTGCCACTTGATGTAAGGGTTAAAGAGAGTTCTGTTCACGACCCCGATTTCGGATTTTCCCGCACAATAATGACTGATAATTGATCAGAAAAAAGCTGGCTATTGAATTGACAGCAATACAAACTTCAAATATTGCAAAAAAACGTCGGAGTCCCTGTTCGGGCGCGAAATACGTTCATTGAATCAATAAAACCGTTTTTTAAAAAAACTTTATTCTCACAAATACAGATGTTAACAGTTTAAGTGACTAGAGACGACTGACTAACAAAACAGGTGCTGAAGGCATTGCAATGAAAGTTTATAAAAATGTCTGTCAGCACTATTATTGTTATAGTACACTATATATTATATGCCAGATATATATATGTTCAGTCAGATAAGACAAGACAGGAGCGCTTGGGCTCTCCTTGTTTTGGTAGTTGGTTCTTTTTGCAAGCAAAAAAGACTATTCTCTGCTGTAAAAACACTTCCTGGTGGTTTGGAAACCACCTACAACATCATTTTCAACTAATTAGTCATCATCATCATCATCCAACTTACCAGTCTCAGACCTGAGTGGATTCGATGCACTGAAAAATAATAATAATAATGAACGCCCAAATCCCTAGTTTGTCAAACCTTTCACTGTAATATGCAGGTTCTGTAGTATCTCTGATCTCTCTATATTTATAACTTCATTGGTATAGAAAAGATCATTGTTCAAAAAAGTGATACTCCATTTCATTGAAAACCCGTTTGATCCAATATTCTCTACGATAATTCATTAAATTGATCAATCTCTGGTTCTTTAGTAAGATTATAATCAATCCGTAAATCTTTTCTACAGCCAAAATTCAATGCATCACCTCATGAATATTCAAAATGAATATTTATCGTATGATGCGTGTCGTTGCTTCTGAATCAGTGTCATAACCTGGCAGCTCTTATGAGACTAGTATTCTCATGCATAATTTGAAGACAACAGTTCCTGTTTGAATCTTTTATAAGAAAACCCTTTCCAAAACTCTACAGTACATGCATTTTTCTAAAAAAAAGCTCTTCAATAACTGAGGAGTATTGTATTTCTCTATTTTTTTGAGTTTTTCAAACACAAAAATCTGTGGAACAGAAAGCTGTTGTGATTTCTCACAAATTCAATCTAAAATCAGCTGAATTTTAGTGAATCAGTTGTAAGTACATTTTTTAGACCAATTATTTCGACTCCGATCTCTGCTGATGCTAGCATGAATAAATGCATATTTGATCCTGTGATCTTGGAATGTATGGTATTATTATGTATTACTAACTGGCTCGACGCGCGTTGCTGCGTTCTCATAAAAATTCTCCTTGATTTTATTATTCGCCACCTCCCACTGAGGTTACATTTCAAATTGGGAAAGAAGTTAGTCCTAGGGCTCTTCCAGCTGATCATAGAGGCTTCGTTGTTTTCTTAATCACCACCTTTGAATGAAGAAACATTTCAAATTTAAACCTCCTACGACTATAAGGGTAGAAGCTAGTTTTTTATTTTATTATTCGCCACCTCCCGCTGAGGCTGCATTTCAAATTTCTAGCTAGCACTTCATTGGTTAACAGATGTCATCAACCTGGCATAATTACATTTCATCATACCCAGTCGTATGTTTCCTACATACTGCAAGGCTCCAACTGCACGGTAGCCTACATGCAAAGTGCAAAGTCTTTTGCTGTTCAAAGACAGCGTAAATAACGCCGCTAAGGGGCCTGCCATATGATTATAAACTGTTGACTTCTATCAGCTGTTCCTTTAAGCTGTTTAGCCGGCAAGTTCAGTAGGTAAGGTCTATAAAATGGATTAATTAATAGTAATTATTAGCTCTTCTATTAAAATTTATGGTCAGAAACCATCCTCAATATTCACACAACATATTCCCAAAGTTTCATGCTAATCTGTCAAGTGGTTTTGAAGTCTATAGGGAACATAAATACATACATACATACACACATACAGACAGACATTCATTTTTATATATATAGATTATTATTATTATTATTATCATTATTATTATTATTATTATTATTATTATTATTATTATTATTATTATTATTATTATTATTATTATTATTATTATTATTATTATTATTATTATTATTATTATTATTATTATTATTATTATTATTATTATTATTATTATTATTATTATCATTATTATTAATAATATTATTATAATTCAAACCATGAGGCTTCCAAACGACAACCGTGATGCAGATTGTTGGTGCATCTAATTCTGATTGACTGCCACTCCGGTGGAATCAGGTTCGATTCTTGGTTATCCTGGCGCTTTTCCACACGCACATGAGAGCCAAGGTTATTAAAAACATGAATCTATTAACCTTGCATGAGAGCATCATCGGATGAAAAATCCCTCCCATGCAACGAATGGAATATTTAAAAAGAAACCGACTTATATAAATACTAAATACTCAACTACCAAAAAATTGAAATAAAGCATTCATTATAAACTGAGGAAATTTGAAATTCAATACGGTTAGTTGTATTCTGTAGTCGACACCACATATTTTATGAATATATGTATAGTACCATAGCCGATTACGACTGTAGGTGACTCTTAAAGACCTGAACATTATGTTTTGGTCCAAAGTATTATGCAATCGAGGAGTGAGGTAAGTTGCGATTACCTTCCTCACTGAGCTAACAGAGTTGTATCTATGCTTACAAGCCCACTGAAACAAATTCTCAACCTCTCTACTCAACAGTCCACTCCCACCTTACACAGAATCTGGCTGCACAGGTGAGTATCGGACAGCAGCTGCCCTCTGACATCTAGCCACCCTCTGTGCTCCTTGATGCGTCCACGCCATCATTCGACAGAGATTGTGTTTGGAAAGCAATACAATTGATGTAGATTTTTTTTGTATCTGAGATGAATACAATTCAATTCACCTCAAACCACAATAAGTCGTTGAAAAACATATTTTATGAGTTTATAAAGTATTCTATGTGATATTTTAAGAGCTCATGGAAATTTTTTTGGCGACTTCAAAAGGTTAGTTGTATTGAATTTTAAATTTTCTCAGTTCATAGTGAATACCTTTTTTTAAACTGTTTAGTACGTACAAGTATTTAGTATTTATAGAAATCAGATACTTTTTGGTTATTTTTTATTCATTCTGAGCTTTTTAGCGGAATATTTAAATTTTAAAACATGATAAATTTCTAATACATTTTGAAATACTTAACAAATCATTATAAAATATAAAGTAAAGTTGAAAAACCAAGTAAAATTCTACAACTTTATTGAGCAAAGAATATCATATTCAAGAAAACTTATAATTTTTAATATAATGACAAAAAATACATAGTAGTGAAATGACCTTTGATTGTATCCCTTTTAATGTATAACACTGGAAAATTGATAACTTAGGATGAATTGGATTCCTTTTTCAAAATTAACGATTTCCGAAACATTTTCCACTCCAACCCATGATTTAAACTACACAAACTTAATCCTACGACTCTATAACATCAACCTTATGGAAAATATGGCGCCGACCAAACTTGAATTAGCATTGCGTATTTATAATGTTCATATAAACAAAAATGTTATTTTCTTCTTATTCTTCATTCAAACTGCCATGTGTACCTTCTAATTTGTATGGTTTGTTCATCTGATTGGCCAAAACGGGATATTATAGGCTTGCTTCACACACAACCGGCTTTGGGTACCCGATTTTGTTTAAGCAGTGTAAAGTGTTCCATATCATTCAACGATCGGCGATCGGCGGTAAACAACGCCGATTTTCCGACTGCCTGTTATGTGTGAAACTATCCTATTCAATCTAGATTCGAATGAATATATCGATGAATGCTCCTTTTTGCTTGATATTGGGCTAGTATTAGGTCGATTCTTTCAAAACGTGGATGGGAACACCGCTGAAAAATGCTCTTTTATTTGAAGAAATCAATCGAAATCGGGTCAATAGTGCTCAAGTAATCACAATACAAACATAATAAAACAGGTCGAATTGAGAACCTCCTTTTTTTGGAAATCGGTTAAAAAGTGATTTCATATGATTGTGTGCAGGACCCTATCCTGTACAGTGTACACCAATAGACAGTGTACATCACACGAGCTTCCATTACAGAGAAATTGAACTCTTTATTTGATAACCGGAAGGTCATTAAAAAAGTCAATCTGTATGCTATATGGACAATTTTGCACACTTAAGACATTTAATTTGATTTATTTCCATTTTCAACGTAGCTTACTTCAATTGTGGTAACCAGTATCTCTTATGAGATGGTTTAGTCACTGATACTAAGTTTATTCATGCTTGGATCAAATCTTCTGAAGAAAGGCCTGTTCACCTGGGTATTACATCATAACTCTCCATAGTTAATAATATTAGACTTGAATGCATAAAAAATCTCTAGTTTATAACAACAGGTCTACTCTAGAGCCTTCATTCAAGAAAGAAAATTAGAAAAGAAAATTTCTCAGTGAAATGAAAATGATCCATTTTGTAAATCCATTCGAATATGTTTTGTCAGGAGTATAAGACAAATCTAGTATGCGCAAATTTCTAGACGACACTGTCGGAGAATTCCAATTCACAGTCTCTGGCCAGAAATGTATCAGGTTTTTTCGTGAATGGGGCAGGACAATATATTGAAAGAGAATTCCAAATCTGCAATAAACTTAGAAAGGGTATCAACTCGTCTTGATGTAGATTTATATGGCAGACGTGATGCGGGAAAAACGATATCAGAATTCTAATGGCGCTTCGAATGGTATGCTCGATCCATACAACTCAGGCAATTCTGTTTGGTTTGTTCTTCGAGTATTTATAACTTTTTCCCGTGCAGCTTTCTTACGTTGTGCGATTCTTCATGTCAGATAAGCTCCTTCAGTCGAGCTCTTGTAACTTAAAACCATGTCCCACACAATCATAGAACTGCGACTTCGAACAGAGTTAGCAAGTGAGAAACAAAAAAGACTTTCAGAGATCAAGCAAACTTAGAAAGATGTTATATGTAATTTTTTCATATGCGCCAAAGCAAGATGAATTAAATTATGGGAGGAGTGATCTAATAATAGATCTCACAGTCAAAAAACTTGCAGCTCTAGCAAAACTTGCTCACCAACAAGAGCAAACTGGAGAGGACAGGCGTCTTAGTGCGTGAGGAACTCACGAGGCGAAGTGCCGCTTCCTACAGTGAGATGGTCGCAAATTTGCTGTTTGAGACTGTGCGAACTATTGTTAATTAATCTACTAATTCGACTTAAAACTAATTTTTCCTTGAATGTTCATTAGAATTTATAATGGTTTACACAATATTGTGATAATATTCACTCACACACACACACACATTCCCTCTTTTTCTCTTCCACTTTGACCTACAAATTTACTCCAGCTGTCCAAAACCAAAAATCAATGCAACTGTTGAGATGAGATGAATGTATATATTGATAATATTGTTAATTGTGAAGGAAAAATGGTCTTAAACTCAATCCTGTAAAAACGCAGCCTATAATATTATTGGTTATTCACATTTGGTAAATTGTATTGACTTGAACCTAACTCACAAAATCACTGTTGGTTTTTTCAGGGGGCTCAATTTACCCCTGATTATTGGTGTGAGGGTGGATTTTCACATTAGAACAATATGAGAGGGAGTTTAATCCGTAAGAAAAATTTGATAAACTCAACCAGGGGCGTTAGAAAGGGAAGATTAAAATCTTGAATATTGAAATGTTTCGCGATTTTCTTTTCTTTTTTTTGTAGGGCTTTTTGATCTGAGGGAACTTACTATATTCTAAATGAATTGATAGTTTGGAGCGAAGAGGAGTTGCCTTTCTCAAAAAACGCCATATTTGTGTGATTATTCCTGTTTTTTTTTTATTGGAGACAGAAAATAATTCTATGAAGAAAAGATTGACATTGAAATACTCTCTATATTGTTGGGGGGAGGGAAGTGCGAAACTCAAGTGATGAGATAATTGGAAAATTCTTCTTCTCATTTAATAGAACAAGAAAACACTTGAGAATTCATACGAAAAATTTTTGAAAATGTTTCTAGGGGCGGAAATCCGAATTCAACTGGTAAATGATGAGATAATTGAACACATCTCGAGCTTTCTTATTCATGAAAATTGAGAGCTGCTGAAAATGCATAGTAAGCCTTTATTAGGTATGGTTCAAGGGTAATTTCTAGGAGGTGTTGAAAATTTTGAACTTTTTAAATATTGATTTTAGTTTTTATAACCAATGATGGATCAAAGAAGGAGATTTGTATGACAAGTGCTTTGGAACTGTTATCGAAAATATTATCTGCTTTTGAAAGAGTGGTGTGAGCTAGTGAGCTACTGTTCATAGAACTACTACATAGCCTATTTACGGTTTAATTTTCGTACAATGATGTTGAGTATGTATATTTAATATTAAATTTTAAATATTCCAGTCTATTTAATATTAAATATTGTATATTATATTATAAATATTGTATATTTAATATTAAATTTTAAATATTCCAGTCCGTGGAATATTTTCAGAATGAAGAGCAATTTGATTTGAGAAAAGAACTGAAGACTCCTTTCAATAATCAATGCTCACAAAGAATATCAGGTCCATCGTTTATCTATGGTCTATTCTAACTTGAAGTTAAGATTTGTAACTCATACTCAAAATATGCAGTTTTCACAAGCAATTTAGTACAATTGGTCTTGAAGAATCAACTCCAATGTCACTCAATAATCGTAAATCAAGGAAGAAGAGATTTCAGAATATTTCAAGTGGTTTTGAGATGAGTGATGAACCATGGAGAATAGTACCAAAATGACAAATCTGTCTCTCGGATTGGAGCTCATTCAATTTGTGTAGAGTACAAATTATCTTGGAGAGCATGTAGGTAAGTCTTCTATTAGACGACCATTGAGAGCGGTCGCCTGAAGCTCTTGATCACGTTTTTCAATTAGATTTAGTTGGAACGTAGCAAAAGTTCTGCTGCCATGGTTTATTCAAGTTACTATTCCTAACTTGTAATCAAGTTATCGGAGCATCTTGGAGTTAGCTACAGTCAAGCTTCATGCTGTGTCAGAGTCTTAGACAGTTGAAATGTATGATGATTGGCTTTCATTAAATATCATGTCTCACTTGAATTAGAAATTTTCTTAAACTTGTTCCAAGTACCATGCTGATCCAATTATTGTACCATCATCACAAGTGAGAAATAAGACAGGTTATTTACAGTTATTAGGGATTGTTGCATTACAGAAATAGAACTTTCATACCTTCTGTTACCAAGCTAAGTTCCATCGTTCAATTTATTAGTACAGCTCTTTCTCCTTCTACTCTTCTGCATAATATTATGGAATATATTAGAATATTTGATGAAATTTATTCTGTGAATGCTCACCCGCGTAAAGTAGCATAGTATCAATATTTCTTAGGTTGCTGTTCATATTATTCACCAGCAGAAAATTGCAGTAGCTGACTACTGTCCATTACCAGGTTGTCTATTTTTCCCATACTTCTTCAAACTATTTGTTCATCGAGACAAAATTTATACAATCGGATGTGAGGAGGCATAACGTTGTTCAGCCAAAATCTGCTTCTCACACACCGTTTTGTAGAGCATCATCTTCATAGGTAAGGTTCAACCCAAGTCAAAAGTCTAATTGAAGTTCCCCATTGAATCATAAAAACTCTTATTTTTCGGATGCAAAATATTGATATTGAATATTGAAGTTCATCTAAAACGAAGCCAGAATATGATGTATGATTAAAACGTATTTCTATTGCCTATGTAGAATCGACTTTATCTCATCCATTTTTCCACTTAATCATGAAAAAAAAAGAATTTCTAAATAACATGATAATATATCGTTTTGTTTTCCGCTTTTGCAACATCCAAAGCGTTGTGAACCTTATTTGAAATAAGTTCTAGACCAGTTAGCCGACCACTAAGGAGCTCGGAGCAGGCAATTTCTGGGTTCTCCATAAATATTAATTTGCATTACACAGCAGAAATCAAGCTTCACTTCAAACAAGTAGAGCCGGCTCCGGGCCCGCAACGGCCACAACATTGGATACGCGAATAAGCGGCTGGCCATTGCAATTAGTCTCGTTCTGATTGTTTTAGATTCGCATTTTCGCAAACAAAACTGAGTAGATACAGACTGCTGTTAATATAACATGGACTGAGCGCGCTTTTCTGAAAGGATTACACAGAATGAGCTGGGATCTCATTTATATCCTGTAATTGCTAGTAGAATATTCAATCTTTAAACGATTCTGTGCCAACATACCGCATCCATTATCATTACTACTAGAAAGGGCATACACTACTTACATACATACAGTACATACATATGCGTGAATGATAAATAAGTATTATTAGTATAAAATGATCACCTGATGTGCTAATATAGTTATTCAGAGTGGGTAGAGTAATAAATAGGATATATTTTTAATACACATCCACTCCATTTTCCAACGAATTTTTGGCCACAAGAATGTTCTTTCTTCGAAATATAGCAATTTAATATTTGAAATACACATTAGCCTCATTTTTCAGTTAATCTCCACCCCCAAGAATTTTCTTTACGCAGAATGTCCATCAATTTCATTCTCATCGTGAAAGAGGAAAGCAATATACAGAGATAATCTGATAGAATGTACTTGTTGCTACACCAGATTCTGGATTAATCTAATGGAACGATGAAACCTACTTTAGTGACGAGCAATGTGGACGTTCCATTTCTGTGATTAAACAATCTTCTGATAGGCCCAACTCTCGAAAATAAACAAGTATTTTAACAGAGGACATTATTGACATTACCTAGCAGATTTTCCATCCTCTTCTCTCGTTATCGGTCTTTCAGCTGACAAAATCTCTGTATTTTCCATGTTTCTTTGCTTTTTATCAAAATAATGCTACGACGTGAATTTTCATTACATCCATCTCGCCTTCTCGTATTTCTGCCTTAACAGAAGACTTCAATTGTTTGACTCATATAATAATTATTATTTCTATTCGAGCCCAATATGAGTGTTTCACTACAAATAGGCTACTATATATTAGTACCATTTACTAATCCCCATGAACAGCTACCGGTTAACATAAAAATTTGAATTTGTAACGGTAGACTTTTACTAGAAAATAAAACTGAAGACATGCTATTTAAGGTATTTGGCACTGAATCTTGAGTAATCAAATAACTCATTACTAAACATTACTCCATACAATTTTATTACTCTTCCCAAATGATGTCAAGAGCAAGAGGTTAATAAGGCAGGCAACCAAAGTTTAGAGATTCAGAACTGGCGTATACTGTATAATGATCGCGAAATGACAAAAAAACCATTACAAATACAAACTAGATAATCAAACAAACAATCAGACTGAATGTGATACTGAACCTAGTCTTTTGATCGTAAACTCGAATTCCAGCTTTTGTACCCTAAAACGTTTCTAAATTTTGCACAAACATTTCCTAAATTTCGGCGTAGATTATAAGAAGATTGTTTGCTTATCTCTGTATATTTTGTATGTGCGAACTTTCCCACTTCATTGCAATTTACAATATATGGGGAATAGCACCGATGATGATGATGATGATGATGATGATGATGATGATGATGATGATGATGATGATGATGATGATGATGATGACGATGATGATGGTGAAAAATCTTTGTAGCTCCCCCGAACTGGACTTTGTCTCCAGCTTGGATGCCAAAATCATGGAACTGAATACATGAACTTGGTACTTCCTTACTTTGACTACTAGGAAAGAAACAATACCCCAAATGATAATAGCAAACCCTGAATAACAATCTTTGTGTCTCCATAACAGATGGCCAGATTAATTAAAATGAAGATTCAGTTGATAGTGAGCATAAAGCTTACTTATCCTATAAAATAGCAGACAATGAGATATTCACAGATAGCAACAGCAATACGAAATATCAATACGAGATATTCATGATCACAGATCTTCAGCCCTACCCAACAAATTCATTTAAAATAACTTCAAAAAAACCTGAAACACAAATATATTGTGATAGCCCTCAAAACTATAATTGAAATATAATTAATACATCAAAGTAATACATAATCGAAAATAATACAACATCGTTTTTATAAAAATCTAATTTATGAATTAAGTTTTGCATAGTATAGCATCAACTCAAAGGTTAAGTTTCTAAAAACAATTTTCTAATCATCTCCAAAATTGAAATGGGATCCTCTATCCAACTATTTTCAAGCTCAACCAAAAATAATACACAGAAATGAAGTCAAAGATTGTTCATACTATACAAATATAGCCAACAACTGGAAATAATAAGGCTCTTTGGGCGCCATGGGAGAGAGAACGAAACAGCATCACGCCATATTTCTGTCTCAGCCAGGCAATGACAAAAACAACACAACTTAATCTAGCTATGAACACTCAAACAATGCCTCAAGATCAATCAATATACAGACACGTATAGCTTCTCATGTAAATCATTAGAAATGACTAAACCTCCTAATTTATTATCCAATCTATTTTTCCAAAATATGGATTCTGGTGATTTCTCAAATTGTATTACTCCATTCTTACTGCACACCTTATTATGATAACCACTAACAACAACAAGTAGCAAAAGATTACTACATATTTCAAAGTTCATCTCAAAACGAATTTACTGTACCGAAAATTTGCAGAGAAATCTACAGATTTTGAAAAATCGTTACACCTATATAGTGCCACATACAGTTATATTTTGATAATAATAGATTTCAATAATAGTCGGCGGTGTTAGTAGATCAGTTGATTGATTGGAGCACTTGTCTGTGATTACTTTCATACGGTTCAAAATTGCACTAATGTGCCCTATAACTGTTTCAAAATGTGTTTAGATGCAGGAAGTTCATAGAACATCTTATAATATGATATTTTACTTTAGTGATAATATAGATGATACGCCGATGTCTCTCAATCCAAAGCATCAGATTAGCTCTGTATCAATATTACAGCTGCTAATTACCCAGCGTGACGAGAGCTATTGAGCTGGTCCTGTAGTACATCAATGTAGAAAATTAAACACTAAACAATGCAAGTGGGTAGAGCTGCAAAGTTGCTAAAGAGATAGTTACGCTATAAAAACACTAAATATTCACATCATCATTGCAGGAAACAGTTAATTTGGGAACTTCTCTTTTGAAATAATAACCACAAATTGTATAAACATTTGATTGTATGGTATAAACATTGTATGGTATTTCACTCTACACCCTTCCCTACGTCGTGATTTTGTGACCACTACCATAAGTTATCAACCAGAAGAGAAAAACGTCAAACTAGATTCAAAGTACAAAGTTCAAAGAGAGGCGATCATTTCGCACATATCTCATACCAGAATTACTAATGAATCAATCGTATCAAGACCGGGTAAAATACCAGTCATGGAAACGACTGGTAGTTGAAGAAATACTCACTCTACTGACCATCTCACTTTTTTTCCATTTTCCACATAACTAACACAAACACTTGGTGAGCGTTCATGTCAGAAAGCCTACTATTTCATTCACCACTAATTCATCAATTCACTATCATACACACTCATACACAAGTGAGTAAATAACACAAATAACAGAGCTGTGGGTCAAGCCAGACCTGACTGCAGGTTATGAGTTGAGTAATTCTGGTATGAAATATGTGCGAAATGATCGCTTCTCTTTGTACTTTGTTGAAGTTAGTGGGATGTTCAATTTCATCTTAAAAGCAGCAGAACAGAATGTCAAAGGACGCAACCAAAGGAGCAGGGGCTGAGTGAAATTCTTGACATGACATTGTACTCAAGGGAGAATGGAAACTTTCAGTTAACGAAGAATGTTGATTGCTATCTCCCCGTCCCATATCTTCTCTATTTCGGCTTTGTAGCTAGCTCGGCTATAAAAATTTCTGCATTTTTTCGCAAAACAACGAGTATGAAATTGCTTACCAGATGACGGACGTCTATTTACTTGCTCTTGCTCTCGTGTTTCCATGGAGTTCCCTTCAACAACAAACTATTGGATGAAATGGAGTCTCTTGAAACTCACATCAAAAGTAGGCATACGAGTAAGTCTTTGAAGTTTCTATGTAATTGTATCTAAATTAAAATTGCATGATAATCTATGAGAAAAATTGTTAATCATCTACCTCGTCCAAAACAAGAGAATAGCGCATAATACCAATGTTGGTTACCCATGTTGGTTGCGCGTTGTATGCCCATGTTGGTTGCAGAAACTGAATTAATCGATTTCCATCCAATACCTACAACTCACGATATAGATGACAAACAAGAGCCATCGCGTGTGCCCTACACACCATCAGACACGACAAGCCAAGACCAAACCGTCTTTGCTGGTCATCTAGTGTGTACGGCTGTTCGCAGACCAAATCGACTTGGGCGGTCTGGTCTGCGAACAGAAATCGGTCGTTGAGCCATTCGGACTATTTGGGACTCTCTTGGACACTCCATTCAATGCGTTTATTAATTTATTTACTTACTATCATCTCAGTATAGCATCACTTTTCTTTCAAGATGGTGTTATTTAAAGTTACTTCAATGATAATATAAATAATGTTCAATCTTTGAGCGATTCTTCAAGAAGAAAGTATTTGATAGATCACTAGACTTATCGATATCAGCAGCTTCATCTCATATTTCATCAGCAATATCAATGTCAACAACTTTCTGATCATTTGAAATCACAGTAAAGCCGCGTCTCCACCAACCGAACATGTCTGCCGAACATTGTTGGCTAATACAAAAAACGGGCAAACATTGAACATATGGGTCACCGAACATGTTCGTGAGTTCAATTGAAATGTTCGGTCTGTAAGCGAACAGTGACGACCAACAACAGGTTCCCGCCACTATCCCCACTGCACCGATCACAATGTTCAAGAAGGCGTCCACACCAAACCAACTCCAAAAAATGTTCGGCGACATCAGCTGATTCCAGCGAACACTGTTCGCCGAGCATGTTCGGTTGGTGGAGACGCGGCTTAAGAGACTTGTTCAACAAGTCAGCAGCTCAAGCTAGCACCAAAACGTTGTTTTCAAGTGATTACATAGTTCAACAAAACTCATAAAATCGTTTTGCATTATTATTCTGTGATAAATATTCATGATTCTATCCAGTGTTATAGAGATAATTTTAAAAAAACTAGTTATCCAAGATAATCATGGCATTTAACTGCAATAAAAATCCCTTGAAAATCGATCTTAGACATTAACTTTGTGATAAAATTAAGTTTTATCGAGTTCAGCACGTACCAGAATCGTGTTGTGTATGCGACAGGTCACTTATTCGATTTTAATATCAATAATATAAATTCAAACAGTATTGATAGGTGAGGGGTGGGGTACAACACCATATTGAGAGAACCAGTCAATAACAATATTAGTACCTCGGTTTCTCGACCTGGAAATTCATTTGACCGCATCGGATAACACCAATTATTATTATTATTATCTGTATGCAGCTTCCTGATCCCATATAATATCTCATTCCATTTTCCAGAGATCGGTGCCATGTCTATTCAACGATAATAATGAAATATCAGACCCAAAATGTGTAATCATTTGAAAATAGAATAATTCTGCTATTCTATAGTAAAAGCTTGTGATTTGTATGACACTGCTTGAATTTCAGGTGTAGCAACGGTAAATGGAGACCATATTTCTGTAATAATGATCATCAGTTGAAATAATTACGATAATAATTATTCTGTCATTGCTGAATGTGAACCCAACTAAAAAAAAATACAAAACAATAAAAATACAGGTTTGATCCTACTTAGGTTAGCTTGAGTTCATTGTGTAGTATTTTGAAGCATGTGCTACCCATAATTTAGATTGTTTTTGTCTAACGTGAATCACCCACACTTATCTTTATAAAACTACTTTCAAGAGAACTCTCCTCTCATGACTTGGAATCACAATGCTCTCTTCGCAATAGCATATTCTTAAATTGTAGGCCTAGTTAAGGAGGAATTTTCATTGGAGTATCCTCATTCTACAAGAAGAGATCTCTCTGCGAGAGGATTACTTTCGCCGTATAAAATTTTGCTTTCTTCTGAGAACGTGAGTTCATGTGATGTAATAATATGATTTATGCGATTCCTTCTGCTTCTTGGAAAGGAGCATTCATTACATTGAAGAAAACTTAATTGCCTGTCATTTTTGTGAACTCTCGTTATTGTAGTATGTTTCCTCCGTCTTCATTTAAGGGATACACTTTGTCCTACATTTTTGTAAACCTTCAATATTTCCTAAAAAGTTTATCTACTCATTGTGTTCACTTGAAAAACATCTTATAGAGCTTTATAACTCTCTTATTCAATCTTAGAGGTTTCTTTCAGTTACTTCAAGGTTAGACTAATCGATAAGAACTTCCCGATAAAAATAATACTCTCTAGTATAGAATATAATTTGTCCATTGAGAACTTTTCAATAAGAGGTTATACCTTCATCGTTAATCATAATTTTTTACTGTCTCCAAATTGTTATTCCTGTAACTGTGTTGTGGAATTCCGTTTTATAAAGTACAAACTTAGTACTTTGACAATTGAATAATCTTTGTAATTTTTTCAAAAGGCAGATTCAATAAAGCTTCACTTATATTCAACAGGTACATTTTTGTTTGTCTTTTATCAAGTTTACTAATGAAATTGATCTCTTCGATTGCTTGTGTGAATTTGAGGAGAAGAGTATCTTGATACCACCAAATCATCTCACACCTGACTCAAATATTTACCTCTTCACTTGTTGAGCCTCATTGGCTGCTTTTACTCGAAGGCTTGTGTTGATTTCTCTTTTGTGCTACCTATATAAACACAAAATACTCACTCACTCACACTCTTATCGGAAACCACTGTGCCAAATGAGCTTAAATTTGTTTAAGATGTTCAGTTGAGACAATAGACGCGTTCTCTTAACGTATTTTGAAATTGATGTTGAAACTTTTATCAAGAATGCTCATTTTTGGAACTAGACGTGCAGTAGGAAAATTTTTATTGAAAAAATATACACCCAAACTTGCTGTATTCCCAGCGTTTTTTTTAACGTTTCAATGTGTTATGTGACCAAAAAAGTTGAAGTTCCAGTAGAAATTTTCCCCTGTCTCTCACTTTGTACAAGGTTTGTCCCACCGGGAGTGCAGGGGGTGTAGCCCCCTGGCTAGACGGTTAAGGCTAGTGAAGCGCCTGCAGGCTAGGCATAAATAAGTATGAGCTTCATTATCCCAATTTAATTTGAATACAGCAGCCTTCCAGTGATTTTAAAGATTTTGAAGGAGGGTTCAGTCAAAGAGGAGGCCGGTTGCGCTACAAGTGTCCGCCCTTTATGGAGCGGAATAGAGGCATTCAGTCTAATCCAATAGACATTTTTATTAGTACATAAATCAGTGCTATTACTATTTCATCTTGGAAATCATATTATACTAACAAACAAACAATTCACTTTTTTATGGATCTCTCTCGAATGTTTTTGAATAATTTTCCAAGAATGAATTTTCAGATAATGTACAAAAAATGAAAAATACGTTGAATCAGACATTTTAATTCTACATTGGAAAATGGAACAAATTGCAAATGCTTCTCGTACTTGAGAAGGCATGTTCTCTTGTAATATTATCAAACAATACAAGTTAAAAGACAAATAATGTATTAGAACAATGCATGTCGTCCATCAGATTGATAGATAACACTTAATATTTTATAATAAGAGTTGACGGATTTGATTGGTGAATTACAAAAAATTGTTTTTAACCTATTATTGGGAATTGAAGTAAGCTTTGCAAGTGTTTAAAAGGTTACTTTTTCCCCCAATCGAGCAGTAGGCTTTATTGAAGTAGATCATGAGAAAGAAACTGCTGACTATAAACAGATGAAAAGTGAACAGCCGACGTTGTACTCAACGCATTTCAAGCGGTATCAAGAATGATGTATCAAAGATTAAAATGTATAATCCACCCCATACTCCTTGGTAATACAACTCCAACAGACTGAGCTACATGGATCGCTTTAATTCACACTCTACGTCTCCTTCGTCTACCTAAGCTTAAACTCGTAGAAGTTTGTGCTTTATAAGCTGGAAGTGAGGTACTTAGCTTTGACGGTTCTCTGTTCGGTGAGTAATTAACGTTTCCTAATGGTGCTTGAGAACAAGGCATGAAATGACATCAAGTACTACATCATCCAAATAACATCGAATTTGGATTGAAAAAACTCATTTTCGAGGTGGTTTTGATAGATTTAATCCTCAAGAATTGATCTAGATCACAATACAGTGATGCCACTTTTCGCGACGTTCAGAAAAAAGTTCAATTTATGTCCGTACATCATTTAACCAGCTACATCTCTCCGATTCCAATAATTGTATTCAATACTGTGCTTATACTGTTCTTAAATTTTGCAGAGGTCAATTTCTCTAAGCAAGAAAATTGCATCTAGCGACAGGTTCCGCAAAGGAGAGTTCCTGATTGAACACGTGTTAAGTGTAGGATTTGATCAATTGGAAAAAAAATGTACTGACTTTTCTTCACTTTGAACTAGAACGTTCGAAATCCAATCTATAACTAGACGTTACTGAGAAATCCAATCCATATAGCATCACTCTTTACCATCGCTGTTGATTTGACAGCGAATATAAATAATTATTGTTCTTTGTCCGAAATTAGTCCGGCGATTTAATATTATACTAAGAATTTAGAGTTGTTTGTTATTGTCTCGTAATGAGAACAAGACAACCTTTCGCTTTACCTTCTAGATCAGTGTGTAAATAAGAATGTGTAGCCTATATCCAACAAACGGAATAAGGCAGTGTTCGTGGAGTTAATATTCTGTTTTTCAAGTAAGGACGATGACCATTATGTCTCTAGTTGCGGGCTGTGCTCTCAGTTATTAGGTGGAAACGCATTTGCCCCTCACTTTACAAACTCCACAACACACTGTGTAGGACATCCCATCCGCTCTAAAATTGAAGCCTTGCTCTTTCTCGCTCCTAAGTTCTCTCAGCTCTCTCTTCCACTCATACATCCTCGACTCACCCTCTTCTCCTATTTCACTCCCCTTCTCCTCTTCGTTTTCTTTCACTCGCTTTCCCCTTTCCAGAACACCACTCCTCTACTTCACCCACCATCAAGCTTTGTACCCATGTGCACTCTATATAATAAAGTTTAAGCTCCACTAATCCTTTTATTGCCAACAAACTTGGAATCAAACAGATGGTGTAACATGGTCCACGATTTTTTCATTAATGAATGTTGCAGTTACTGAATTATGGAACACATAATAATTTATATCGAGGCAGCACTCAAGGAGATATGAGGAAACATTAAATGAATTATCCAATTGTATTTCATACCTCTTATATAAAATCTGAGCTATTCTAGGAACTATGAAAGATTCAAGATTTATTTTTTCTTCCTTTTTGATCGCTTGTTAGGGCGTTATTATAGAAAAATGAAGATAGACATCAACATAACTTATCATCTCACTCGTATGGAGTTGAGATTTTCATCGTTTTGAAATAAGCCGAACGCGTTTATTGATTTTTCATATGGTTGAAAAAGATGATTGATAGTCATTGAATCCATCGAGTGATGATAGTCTTTTTGGCTGTCACAGACTATTCTTGAGACCACAGATTGTTCCTTGCTATCACAGTCAATGATAAGAAAATTTCTTAATCGAAATGTCTTATTCTAGTTATTTTTAAACGTTTGTGCTACATTACACTCCCTACGTACAGACATGTCATTAACTCCAAAAACACGATTTTCGGCAATGGCCAATAATTAAAGATTCATAAAACCGTAAGTCTCACTTTGAATCGAGTAATCCAATTATGTGTGTACTAATTGTGGAATTTGTTCTGCTTCTGAGAGGGCAAAGTAACCTCAAATACCATTCTTACTGGATTAGCCCCTGTTACCTCCAAACGTTCGGCTTTTCGAAGTTCTCAACTGCTGTCCCTCCGGAACCACAGAATGTCCTATTCCTGTCGATGGGGTATATTCTTATTAGAATATCATCTACGGAATTGTCACAATATGCTATCAAGCCAAAATCGTGTAGTCAATATTAAAATTAGTTATAAATAAATCAGCGATATTGAAAAGCCAAACAATTATTTTTTCCGACCTGGTTCTTCAAATTTCAACTCAGTGCTGCTGAAAATTGAAATGAACAATCTGGTACTAATTCCCAGCCTTTGATTGAACACAGTAACATGAACCACTGACTAATTATTCAAACATGAGCAGGATCTTAAAACTTTACCCAACATAATTGACCAGCAATCGAGCAAACCGATCAATAAATAAAAAGAGGTTATACTTTAATTTTATTGATTATGATTTTAAAAATTGAGTTGTTAGCATGATCAGATGGCTTATTAAATGAAATATTATTCAACTCAACAATAATTTTGAAGTCTTTTAATATCGCGATATGATAAAATTATTTATTTTGTTATAATATGATAAAGTTATTAACAGTTCACTGTGGTGGTTCGGAACCCACCTAAAACTGTAGGTCCAACTCATAAATCACCATCATCCAACTCATTACCCACACACAGGTCTCAGACCTATGTGGGCTTCATCCTCAAAAAAAAAAAATAATAATTGTTGTTCAAGAAAACCACCTTAGAGATTCCCGACTGCTGGAAGAACTACTGTTGTCTTTAAAGACCAATTTGAAGATAAATTCAAAGAGGTTGCAAAACCACGTTGCAACTTTGAACTACGGTTCTACATGCGGAGTTCCATTATGTGCGCTCGAAGCATTTGGTCGAATTATGATTCAAATTAACTTTTCATTTGTCGACTCACTCTCTACTGCTCTGGTTTCTCAGTCCTAGGGATAAATAGGCTCTTGGAATCTGACTCGTCAGCCGGTGATGTCATGACATTTCGTGATCAGGATGAGGTGATGATTTTACGCGTTTTCCTGATATAATTTATATTTCAATTATAAACACACATGATTGAATTGTGGATACAGTATTAAATTTGTGATCACATTGAAAAATTTGATTCAACACTTTATTGGGCACAAAAAATGATCCCCTTTCTCAACAAAAGGTAGAAGGCGATAGAAGAGTGGAAGACGAACAGTCCTTCTCGGCAGGTAGAAGGCGATCACAAAGAGGTTACCGAGGACTGATGGATTAAAATAATGAATCCATCATTCCATGGATCACGGAGGGCAATAAGCGATTCTCTTTTTATGATTTTTTATTTTAAAATAAAATGAATTTTCAATATGAAGTACCTAGGACAAAATAATTTGGCGGGATCACGTGATACGATACAATACGATAATAAGGGCGTGCACAACCCTTTCAATTGAAAAATGTGAACAAAGATTGAGCCACTAATTATTGATAGGATGATTCTTTGATTGATTGGTCAATTTCTTCATTTAATTTTGTTGGAAGTGGCGAAGTTTAGACCATAAATATATTCCACTCTCCCACTTAACCATGTTCAAAAATATCCAAACCAAATACAAACATAATTACAATTGAAAATAACAATTATGTAACTAAATAATAAAAAAATAATAGCAATAATTCTGAGCTAGAGCAAAGAAAAAGAGAAAAATAAAATCAGAAGTATTCGTTTTGACTAAGAAGAAACAAGTTACTTTCACAAAATGAAGTGAAGAGAACGAATAAAGAGGTGAAGAAAAAATTAAAAAGAAGTGAAAATATATTCATAAAATTCTCTGAAAAAAGAAGTGGTGAAGAGGAATATTTCTGAAATTTCACTTTGAAATTTCTCTCACACTCACTCACAGACACACATAATAAATTATGAATACAAGCTGTCACCACACACAACCTACCACCAGACCACCTCTGACCATCAACCAGACAGTCACCGCCCGAGCAAACTGAACTGAAAATACATCCTGAATGTCAATAATATGAAGAGAGAAAGGAAAAGGGCCCAATATGAAAATTTGTGGAGCACCTCTTGTGAAAGGTTTATTTTATCACCAATATTGTACCGCTGTGCAGTGTCTCATAGCAGTTTAAAGGGAACTATTAATGAAATTGCTTGTATATCTCAATCTAGATTATGAAAATTTCATCTATTTTTCAGCTTTCTTGGATCATGGCTAGTTATGTAATTTTTCGGTTGTTCAATAAAGGCTATATCATTTCCATATCTATTTTCAAGGAAGAATAGCTTCAACCAACATAACTTTGAACTGTGTCTCAAGAAATTAAGTGAGCAATAGTATATTATTTTGACGAACAAAACAAATTAAATGACGTGCTAGTTAGTAGGTTATAAATAATAGTGGTTTAATAGGATTAAGGCTAGTCAATATTTTATATTATCTTAGACCACAGCTTTTTTCTATGATATTGATATTGTTTAATGTATGCCAATAATCTTTTTGAATTATATTCGAGGATTGAACTTCACTTGCTGTCTTGTTTGCCTGATCTACATCTCTACCGATCCGATGGAAGAATACATTCATATTTAGTTTTGACGAAGCACGCCTTTTCTAAATTTCTATATTCTCAATTGAAGGATGAAAATTGTATAGTCTGAATTGTAAATTGTATTCTATAATAATTGTTCATCAAATTTTTAGTCATTCTACACGCAAGTAAAATGTTGAGTGAGCATGCTCCTTTTCAACAGGAATTGATCGTAATCTACCAAAGCTAATTATAGTTACCTGTTATCATAAACATCAGATCCATTTTGAGACTGAGGGATTAACATGCATTGGTTTGTAATCCAGATATCTATTCGGAGGGGATCTATGTGGGTTACAAGTTCTACGTGGTTTACTGTTAGAAAACTAACAGTGGCGAAGGTGTAGTGTAATGAAAAACGACAAGCAGAGATTTGGTAAAGCGTTAATTGGATTATATTTTAGACTCGGCTGGCGGTGGTGGTACGGGCACAGGCTCAAATTCGTCGGACGAGTACGAGAAAGGTTGAAAGGATGAGGGTGAGGGGTTTTTGTGGGGCTGGGCGGAGGAATGTGAACGTCGCCTTGCTTCTTGCGACCCGCAATGCAGCAACAAGCATCGGATAGGAGAACGGTGGGAGGGTGAACTTTCCCTTCCTTCTCAACATTGGGTGGGGACTAAAGAGGGGACTCGCAGAGAAGGGGTACAAAACAATTTGATGTATAACAATGGTCCCTCTTTGCTGCTCGCTTCAGCATCCAGAGCTTTACTCCCTCGTCGGAGCCGCCACTCCCGCTACTCCGGCACAGCGTCTTTGCTTGTCGTTAATGAGAAACTCGATGGTCCTCCGCAACGGGCTAGTGACGAGTCGACTTAACACTCCACTATTCTGGCTTGTTGTGCTCGCCAACTACTCACTCGCTTACTCTCTTACTTACTCACTCACCTACATAACGTCAACCAAACTGCGATATTTGTTAGACCTCAATCTGTTTAAAATTCTGATCATCCTCACACGAGTCAACTACGTCTTCTATAACACAAGAAAAATTTTCAAGAAAGTTGAATTAACATTTTTTGTTCAAGTTGCGGGAAATATTTAAAGAGAATTCTAAAAGACTGGGAGCACTGGTAATATTGTAATAAAAAAGTGGGTTTCAATATATTTTCCTGTGATACTAGTTGAATTACCCAACTTTACAATACCCTGCAGAATCACTGTAACTTACTCATCACATTACTGACTACGAAATCGTTAATAGGAAGCCTGGCGAGCTCAGGGATGTCGCCATGTAGACGATAACTCAAAACTACATAAAAATAATTTGTTTATCACGTTCTCCACTGCAGCTTTGGAATTCTTTTGAAACTCCTGATCCATCATGTTCAACACGATGGCTGAGCTTTTCGAGGGCATCACGTTAGCAGCCAAGTGACGAAAACGTTTATTTCCTCAAACTAATGACTGAAACATCTATTCAGCGTTTCACCTGAATTTATGTGTGAAACAGGCTTTTTCTAGCCTGTCAGCTTGAATTTAATTTTTATCACGAGTAGATTGTGAGAGTGTCTCATAATATTGATTCCATCAAATTCGTTGTGAAAAATTCATTACTATTATGATGATTGTAATGTTGAAATAACATTATAGTGATATAACGCTATAAATGGCGAGTTGAGTGAATTGAAAAGGAAAAAATTAATAACCTGGAAACTATCAATAGTTATCGATCACTTATTAGAGCTCACATCCATGCCTGACGACTTATCGGGAGTTTCACTCTTCATCGATTCTTTATGAGGTCGTCACTCTATAGTTAGTTCGAAACATTGTTTGCTAAACAATGAGCCTCAAAAATCTACTAATAAATATCCCCATTCTGAACAATTTACTTTCCATTCTGAACAATGAGCAATGTGCAGTATGCAATCACTCACGAAGTGAGTCTGCTATCAACCAAGTAGAGCGAGAAACTCCCCTGCAACCCTTTTTTAAACGTTTTGATGAGCACGCTTAGTGATAAATAATTCGCAGGAATGTTCTCTGTAATAGACATCGTTGATAATGATGTGTCACTTACTCGATGATAATTGAAGAATATGTTGCTAAACATGAAATGTAAGATTGTCAACTGTCTTTTCTTGTGAATCACCCTCTGTTCTTCTTTTCCAAGCAGTGTGAGGTAACTAGATTTTTCAAGCGCAAAGGGAACGTCCTTCTAAACTCATTAATATTCTCAAGAGGTTGAGCTTTTTTGCTTGAAAGTTTGGTGGATCCCGACTTGCATAATAATCTGAGCTGTCTCCCCGTTCGCTTACAATTTCTGGGTCAATTTTCAATTACTGCATTTGTAAGTTAGTGTCTATCTGGAGCTAGACTACTGACTCAATATCCTCATCATTCAAACAAACCTCATTTACTATTGAAGCTCTGAATTCACTTCACCATCATCCTCGAATGAGCGCAAACACTTTTTTCTCACAAATATCACTTCCATTTAAGTGAATGTGTATAAGTGTATAAGTGTGTATTACATGCGGAGGAAGGACAAGTGGCTCAAGTTAAGCATACTATTTCCTCAGAGGAGTCTGCTAATGATTCAGGTCCAGCTCTGGGATTAAAAATAATCCAGACAAGTAAGAAGGATCTGTTCACCCTGCCCAAGGAATATGCACTAGTTTACTACAGTTTTAGTGTTGATACAGTCTTCATAAAGAAGTTTAGTAGTCTTAGAGATCTAGAACAGCAAGGACCAGTGCAAAAACGGCCATCTATAACAACATTGTCAGTATCTCTTCTACCTAGTGACTAAAAGGCAGCCTGAGATGAAGTCATTATATGAAACATTGTGGACTTGCTTAGTTCAGCTGAGGGACTGGATGCAGCAACTGGGAGAGGAAATTTGGTATACCAAGGCTTGGAAGCGGTTATGATGGCTTCAACTGGACAATTGTAAATCTAATGCTGAAGGAAGTCTTCCAATCCACTGGTATCCAGATTACTGTTTGCATCTACAACCCTTGGAGGATCAAGAAGGAGTCAGCTAGCAGTCAAGGCGAAGTGCATTGTTCTGGGGCTTTCCAGCATGGCAGCGCCTTATCTACAGAAAAGTCATAAATTATCTCTTGCCTTATCTCAAAAAACACTTGTTTCTCTTCTTCCTCTCTTTGTCTCTCTTACTCTCATATTATGTCGAATGCGTCTCTCATAATTATTATGTTTGAGTTGATGCTAGGCATTTCTTATCTGTTGTGATAATAAGATCAAGAATTTCCTGGAATTATACAAACTTTTGTACAAACTATGTACTAATGGTACAAATGTTCGTTCTTATTGAGTGACAGTTTGTGGAAGTATACACATAAGTGCTATTGCTGTATATTGTGACTCCACATATCAAGTGCTATGACAGACATTGTGCTCTGTAACTGCTCACTTTATTAACGAGTGTTTAACTGTTTATTGAACATTTTCTATGAAATTTTCAATCGGCCTATTGACAGTTATTAATTTTGTACAGTAATAATTTTGTTGTAGTAATACTCATTATAAGTTGAAGGTTATTGAACTGTTTGTTTCTCTATTGGTTTTCTTGTGTGATACTAACCGATTATTGTGTGTTTTGGGTTACTTGTGTGAATAAATTTAGTGTTACTCTTAAGTCTTGCAAGCATGTTTTTATTAACCTTAGGTAAATGGCACAGTAAGCATCTTATCAGTTGGTAAGACTGCGATAGTTCAAGTGGGACTAATATAGGACTTGTTTTCTAAATTAATTATTCACATAGCAACTACAGAAAAATAAATACTAGGAGAAAGTACACTGGATCACAGTCGCTGTACACGGGTTGAAATATTTCAACTGCAGTCTGCAGTCTTCTGACATAAAGCAAATAATTTGGAGCTGGAAAAAAGTGGTTCACAGACAAGAAGTCTTCTCAAAAGAATGAGTTCAGTGAAATTAATTACGCCGGTTGCTGCAGTCAGGAATTTCCTGTGTAGTTTTCAGCGGGCGCGAATACCTGAGCACTCGGCATCCTCTTAATAAAGAATGTATTTTGCTCGCCACCTCTTTTGCAATTCGCAGAGCCAACTTTGAATGGGGCCTTAGCTCCTTTATCTTTCTGCTCAATTAAACTGCGCTCTATGGAAAAGCGACGACCATTTGTTATTACATCCGTTACAAGCAATTTGTTGCACATCAAGAACCAACTCCCGCTCACCTTCCCGCTCAACCGTACGACTTGTAAGTCAATACGATTATAGTATGCGTGTTGGAGCAGAACATGTAAAGTTCAGAAAAAATATCCATTAAGCAGTGGAAAATCAGAGTTTTAGTGGAAACTCTGTGGAAAGTAGTGTAGAATAAAAATATTTTTCTCAAGGTGCCAATACGTGTCAGATGTATATTTTTTATTGCAGCTTTGAACAGCTGAAATCGCCAAGAGAAACTGCATCAGCAGTACAAAATTTCAGAACACGCATCTAAAAGTGCTTCTATTATGTAAATGTGGAATTGATATTTGTAAAATGAGGTAGGTTTTTTGAGACATCGCAATTCTACGAACCATACTAACTTACTTGAATCACACTACCAGCCGTTACTCGAGATTATTAGTAGAATTTATGGATAGATAAATATATTGGCAGGTGAATACAAATTAGACAAACATACAAATAGAATAAAAAAATTGGACGACCACCAAAAAGCATGAGTGAGTGATTAGAATATCACAATAAGAAATCAATAATTATTGATAAGTTCGTCGAGTACTTTGTCTGAACATTCAAGTCTTTTCTCGTGAACCGTTCCATAAAATATATGAGAACGTTATATTCAAACAATGGAACTTCCGTTTGTGCGGGTCTAGGTTGTCAGAATGGCTGACTCAAACTTTACCAGTTCGAGAAAGAAGGACATTCAAAGTTGGCCATAGCTGGAGGCGTCACTATCACAGAATGAGTTGGGTGGGATAAGGAAGAGATGGGTGGAATGCAGGAGAAAGTGGGACGATAAATGGCGGAGAGAGGAAAATCGAGGTCGTTTCAAAGAGACGATAAATCACATTCTTGTCTCTTAAATCATATTGTGCGCCCTACCGTCTCCTTGAACCTCCTCTTCAACTAATTAAACAAAGAACGTGTGCAAACATGATTACGACCGAATAGGGAAAGTGGAAGAGTAAACAGCGATGTAGCTCAGGAAGCGGCCTGGTCCAACTTTGGTTCCTGCAAAGCTGTGAGTAATTGTAAGAGATTAGAAAACTTGTCTTCAAGCTCTGTTCCACATCAGAGTATATCAACCCCATGCCTTGACACACCCTGCCACACTGTTCACGGACCATTCACTGCTAAACGCTGAAGATCCATCTCTGGTTTCCAAAATCGATATGAGGATAGTTACACCAGTCAGGCGTTCTCCCAAACTATGCGTATCATCACAAGCCTTAATCGCGATTATTGTCAAACGATCATCCTGGAATTCTTGCTACATCAATTTCTGCGTACAGAAAACTTCAATTACATATCAGATGGATCAGTAACCTATTATCATTTATGAATAATAAAACGAGTTATTGTTCACCAGCAATAGACTAGTAGCCTACTTTCAGGCTTAATTGATGAGAAATGAAATGGAACTTAATGCCTGTATTACTTTTGTGGTAAAAAACACTCTCCGATGCAGCCAGATCCTGTGTAGCGGCGAGAGCTGACTGTAAAGAAATAAGCTTCAAAATCTATATTAGTAAGCTCTGTTAGCTGTGAACTGTTTTATCTCGGGGGGGGGGGGGGGGGAAATCAGTCTCGACCTTATGTAGTCCGCTCTATACAACTCATACTGCCGGTGTCTATAGAGTCATCTACAAGCAAATCGGTTATAGATACACCATACATTACTTTCATCAATTTGATAAAATATCAGTTATGCAAGATTCAATTATCCTTCTTCAATCAGGTTTTGACATCTGTGAATGGATCTGTAATAATTATAAGCCCATGAAATCAAAGTTTTCTATATACTACGTTTTTACAGCTATAGCATTTTCTTAAGAGAATGTCAAGTTTCACATGAAAAATACAGAATGAATTGTAAGTACCTATCAAGATTGATGAAACTGTTGTTCATTGTGTACATTGGCGAGTAGGAGAATGGTAATTCCTGGATATTTCATATGATACTCATTCAGACTATAACGCAGTAATTAATGTCGTGGCAAGAATAATGTCTCGTGGAGTTGGAGCAATCTGAGAGTAACGACACATGAACAAACTGGGACAATTATTCAGTCCCCATGTGAGATGTAACTCACATTTAGCTGCGCTCATATTTCAACCAAATTTCAAGAATCGTGCGCATTTGCTACCATAGAGGTGTTAGCATCACGCTCAATGTGAAAAAACATGTCTATTCTTGGATTTCTTGTTCCATGACGATCTGCGTTGTTGATATTAACTTTTTGTTGTAAATTTAACGACTTGCAGTCAGTTTTATATTGTGAATATATAATAGATGTACTCACATTCAGCCAAACGTTTCGAGGTATTGAATCTTATCTTAGAGCTATCCTTGATCGGCGATGTTGGTTTGTTGGTTAGAAAATTGTTGTTTTTGTATATAATGTGGTCGAAAAGTTTGTGTGATTTGAAATTTAATTGTTCATTGAGAATGTTTTGTTTATTGTGTGTGGTGTGTTTGTAATTTCAAATTGTTCCAAGGTGTTGAGTTCGAGTCCTAATAATATATAATTGAGTAGAATGTGTAGGTTGGTAGTGATGTCAGTTAAAGTGTGTCCAGTTAGTATATTTGGTCAGCAGAAGTCGATTCGGTTTTTGTATGTGAGGCTTGTAAATGTTCTTTATAACGTTCTTTGAATGCGCAGCCTGTTTGTCCTATTTAAAATGTGTTACAATCAGAGAAGTTTAGTTTGTAGATCTCTGGAAGAGAATTGTTGAGTAAAACAACAACTTGTACCTGATTTTTTTAAGCATAAATAGGTGTGATGTATTGAACTTGTGTAAAAAGCAAATTCATAACTGATTATTATATGTCATTTATTGGTTTGACAGGTGAAAAATGAAAACCAGTCTTCTAATTATTGAAAAATCTTTGATAGATTTGATACATTGGAAATATTCAAGTTACATTGAAAAACACCTTGAAGTACATAGTACATACATTGAATAAGTTACGTTATATCACATACATACACTACGAAATGAATCTTCCTAGCTATGGCAGCCGAAAATTTGCTTTCAGGCCATTATAATCTGAAGTTGATGAAATATCTTTTTTCAATTGACTAAACTGCAAGATTGTTGGGTCTCTCTTGTGAAAGGGTAGACCTTGGATAGGCTTTTATTAGTTTTAATTTTTAAAACCTCGCTCCGCCGACGCTACCAACATTGGCATAATCGTAGTCAGGAGTGCTCGCTAAGCAACCCACACATCTACATAGGCGATTGTAGTTCCACTTTTCAAAAGAAAGCTTATTCAAAAAACATTTTATTGTTAAACAAAAGGTATACAAATTTCATTTCCATTGAAAAGTCTATAATACTAAATTTTAGCTACGGAAGAATGTGAGGATTTTATTATTTTTCCCTTTGCGGCGCCCCCCAGAAAACCGCATATTTGCCACTGCACACGTCACACACGCCTTAGGCCGGCCCTGGTAGTCATGCTCCACTGTGCAGGCACCCTTATTCTTCACTTCTGAAATTTTACTTTTTGCTATAATAAATCCGTAGGCTATTAATAAGCTGTCAAAACGGTAGATAGTCACATTACCAAGAACTTTATTTCCAAATTCAAGATTAAAAGCATATTACGAGAATTCGAAGCCAAGCATTTTGTGCGTGAATCTTACAGAGTTTAAGGAAAGTTGGTGATGATGCATTCAGAACTTTCAAATGGAGGTAGTCTACTGCTTTCTGCTCATTTGTTCTAATAAATATACCTGTATCGTGATGTACATTTAGATTAAAGGGATCCTTGACGGGTTCTTGTTTGACGGGTGATGGTCATAGTGGTCGGATATCATGGGGGGGGGGGGGGGGAGTGGCTCAGATGAGAGATGTGTGCAAGGGAGCGTGTTTTGTTATGGAGAAAAGGCGGCTGAGGAAGAAAGGGTTTTTGTGTGGCGTGGGTTGCTCTGCGCGCCATGTCCCTCTTTATAAGGCAGT